>QEPC01011255.1:11305435-11355487 GCA_003113815.1 Sphenodon punctatus | reverse complement strand
CATCCATTTCCGTGCGCGAACTGACCGGGTCGGCGATCGAGGCTGGTCATACGCGGCCGGAAATGGATGCGCGTCGGGCCGCACATGCGCGTATTCAGCGGCAGCGTCTCATGTGGAATGGGCTGCCGGCTTTTTTGGAAACAAGCGCGGGCGCCGCCGCGCTCGTCTAAAAACGGCCTAAGAGGAGCTAAGTTTCCTCTGAACCCTTAGTTGCACCGCTGCTACAGATATGACCCAAAAATATGCAGCATTCAAGAAGAGCACCCACTTGCCAGCACAAAGTAGGCTGAATTGCCTAGCGAGTGCACATGCTGTGAAGTAAATGCACTAATGAATCCAGGTGCTTGCTAATTCCTGCTTCAGAGGCAATTACTTCTGTGAGCGCTCTGCTGAGTGGACTCCTATAGGGTTCAAAACCATAAACAGGATACAGCTCTTCATGTGATGAGGAAAGGAGCCACTGTCCTTCATATGCTAGTAAGACATAGCTGCCTCCCATCCTCCTTATGACTATCCTGTCTCTGCCTCTAGTTCAGCACAAGAAATGGAGAAGGCTGCATAACAACTGGCAGTGAGGTAATTATGGAAATGACCAGCTGGAAGCCAGTGACTAGCTTTTGGCTGCCTGAAGGCTCAGAGATGTAATATTCCTTATGTGCAGCAGAGAGCTGGACAACACCCCTGTGTCTGAACCCAGAGAGCACTAGCCCTAGTACTCAGGTGTGTAGCCTTGGGGTATTCCTGGATCCTCTGCTGTGCCTGGAAGGTTGGGTTGTGGCTGTGAACAGGATTGCCTTTTGCCAACTCCATCTGGTGAGAAGGCTGTGTCCCTTTCTTTCTAATATGGATTTGTTTACCATCCTCCATGTCTTCATTACCTCGAGGCTGGACTACTGCAATTTGCTCTATGTGGGGCTGCCCTTCAAGACTGTTGGGGGGTTTCAGCATGTGCAGAATGCAGGAACCCACCTCTTGATGGGGGTGGGTCGCCGGGAGTACATTAGTTAATAGTTACACCAGTGCTTAAGAGCCTACGGTGCTGGCTGCCTATAGCGTTCCACGCACAATTCAAGGTGCTGGTAGTGACCTAGAAAGCCCTAAACAGCTTGGGCCCTACATGTTTGAAGGACCGCTTCTCTCCTTACATCCCTTTTTATGGCCCTTAAGATCTGCCAAGGGTGCCCTCTTGCGGGTTCTGTCGCTGGCCCAGTTTCATACGACTCGGGCTCACAGAGAGGCATTCTCGGTGGCTGCCCTGCAACTTTGGCACTCCTTTCCCTTGGAGGTTCACCTAAGTCTCAGTTTGAATGTCTTCCAGAGGCAGTGTAAGACCTTTTTATTCAGTCAGGCATTTAATAGGCTGGGACAGATTTTGGAGGGCGAGGTGTTTTTTTTAGTTTTTATATGTTTTTAATTATGTATTTTATATTTGTATTTGTTTTCTTATGTATTTATTGCGAGCTACCCTGAACCTCAGGGGATAGGGCAGGATATAAATTGAAATAAATAGGTGCACTACCAAGCATGACATGAAGCTGTGTCCTTTCAAGCATAGGATGGTGACAGTAGACAATAGGTTCCAGCCCCTGTGCACTGTTTCAGTGGTGTATTGGGACCGTGAGTATGTCATAACGGACTGGGAAAGAATGTCCTTGGTGCAGGAAAGAATGTCCTTGGTGCAGAAACAATCAGTGAATTCAGATGTAATTGCTGAACTCAGATGTCCACGGGGCCTCAGAAGCTGTATACTCGGCTCATGGAGGATCCCTGGATCGCTGTTGTGTGTGTGAGACACTGCGATTTCCAACCCCACTTTAAACTTGGATCTGACAAATAGATCAGCCTGTAGCTGTCTTTTTCTTGCACACCCCTCTCCAATTTCAGAATCTGGTCCCCAGATCCATCCCCTGCCCTCAAGCTCTGCAAGAGCTGAAAAGAATGAGGCTAGTGGATGGATGAATGGCATAGATCCCTGATTTGGACCCTCGTCTTCTTTCTCCTGTCATGAGCACATCTTTCAAGGATGTCTTCCCTCAGCTCCTATGTAGTCCATGTAGCTTGGTTTAACTTTCAAAGTGGTCTGTCGGAGGGGAAAGGTTTCCCAACCCGGCATAGATCAGCACTTCTTAAACATTTTGCTTGTGACCTCATTTTAAGCGATTAAGGCTGTTTTCGCACCTGCGCGAACGGGTCCTTAGACGGACAGGAGAGGGAATGCACATGCAAATCAGGCATGTCTTTGAACAGGTGTTAATGCCCTGAGGTGGGTAATTGAAGCTTTTATGAATGTTTACAAGGGCAATTGACAGAGCTGGATTTCGCAGCTCGGTCAATTACCTTTGTAAACTCATATAAAAGCTGTGATCACTGATCACCCTCCTCGGGGCATTCACGCCTGATCAAAGATGCATCTGATTTGCATGCGCATCCCCTCTCCTGACTTTCTAAGGACCCGTGTGAAAGCAACCTTAACTAGAATCCCATAAACCGAACAGCAGGCAAAGTAACTATATCAAATATCCATCAGGGTTGTGGCCCCACCACAGATGGTACAATCCCACTTGGGGTCCTGACCCACAGTTTGGAACCTCTAACATAGATTGTCCTGTGTCCTCTCCTCATTGAACGTTGCACACAATTCCCAGTAACCTACCTGGGATAGTGCATTCATGAGGGAGAACAATTTTCCAGCATAGTAGTGCTGCAGACCCAGCTAGCTGCTACACACAAATCTTTCTGGGGATAAAACGTCTCTCCTTTGACTACAGCCCCATGTCTGCACACTGGGACTAGTAAACTGTACTCCCCACAAGAGGTGTAGTAACCTTTAATTGATTGATGTTTTTTAAAGCACAATAAATTCCTTGGCTGCAGGATGCGTTAGAAATACCATGGTCCAACATGTCGTGAGCTATGGAGGAACAAAGGACACAGTTAAGCAATTTATTAGGCTGTGAGAGCATTCATGGCTCTCATTTATAGATCTAGGGCTGTGTGTGTCTAGACATGTAGATAGGCCAGTGTGCACATGTGCTGGTGTCTGCATAGACCAGTGTTTCCAGCACTAGTGTGGAAGAGTAAGAGTTTGCTCTCTGCATAAGACCCCCTGGGGAAAGTGCCCCAGCAGCAAGCCCCCTTCTAGGGTAGAGTTTTCTGAAAGGTTACATTACGTACCCTGTCATTTCCCAGAGGATACCATTAGCCTGCTCTGCAGCACAGTACTCATCAATGGGCAGTCTTTGCTACTTGCCTTGCTTTACTTTGTCTTGCTGGCACCAGTTTGGCCCTTTTCAAACAGGCTGCGTGGTTGGGGATGGGTGTGCGCCAGCGAATGGGTGGAGGTGGGTGCACACCCGTTCCCATGGATGCACACCCATCTCCACACACGGAGCAACCAGCACAGACACCAGTTGCTCTGTGCGTGGGAGATGGGGGGAGTGTGAGCGCGCACACACACACACACCGCCAGCGGTGTTCCCACAGGCACACACACACACACCCCACTGCTGGCAGTGACCTGCAGCGTTCCTATGGACGCCCCTCCCACCTGCACACGTGTGCAAGGAGAGGGGTCCCCTGTTTGAAAAGGGCCTTTAGCTTGGGAGATACTTGCCACCCACCAGAAAGACCCAGAGATGTGGCCTGTAGGAAATGAAGATACTTTGTGGCGAGGAAGCCAAGGCTTGTCTTCTTTTATGCCAGAAGACAGGTGTTGGCAGCACCCCGTTTGGAGAAAAGCTATTGACAAGGTTCTTTTCCCAGCAGCTTCAATTGTACATGCCATGCCCCAAGTATTGGGTGCTCAATTTGAGACCTGTTGTGAGACTCCACTGGTCTTGAACCTGAGGCAGATGGGATCCTGGCATTTGGCCTGGCCATGCCATCACTTAGGGGCTTGCTATGACACCCCTGTTGGCCAGCCTGCTTTTCTGACGGGCTGTTTTCAATGAAGCCCTGGCTGGAGATTTCTGGACAATGTTATAGCAGTTTGTACCTGATGCTTAGTGTATGCCTCCAGTGATTGTCTTGGTCCTGCTCTGTTCTTCTTGTCACTGACTTGATGCAACTTCTTGACCTAGACTTTGGTTCAACCATTCACCATCTAGTGTATACTATTCTCTCACCTCTTATCTGGTGTGGTTTCTGGACCATGTCAATGGCTACTTCTACACAAACATAATTCTGGCATGACATCCAGTGATTGTCAACCTGGGATAAGTGTCTACACAATCATTAATTTTCCAGAAAAAAACACTATTTTGGAATGGCAGCGTAGATGTTTATATTAGTATAAGAGTCACAAGGAAAACTGCATCAGTTCCAGGTTGCAGCACAGTTGAATTTCAGTGCCTTGGGGAACTCTGACCAAGAGGAGAATGCCTCTGCTAGAGCATCGGTCTCGTCATTAATTGTCCGGATGTAAATTTCCAGAGGGGATTCTGTATTTGTGTAGAGAGCTAAGACAAATAGAGCAGTTCCAAAGGGAACTGGGTTCTGGCACACAGAAAGAACATTGGAATTTCAGCACCTTCTTCTGCTCTGATGTTTGGGAATACAACAGTTTGGTGGGGAGGGGACGCCAGTCCCTTTGGAGATAGTGTACACATCATCTGCCCCCTCGCATTTCCAACTGCTCCCTTTCCCCACCCCTGACCAATCTGAGGCCTTGGTTGAAAGACCCTATAGAGAGGGACAATATCTTCTGGTCCTGGGTGCCTCCCCTGGCTGCTGTGTGGGCAGCTGTAAGCCCCTCTCCTCCCATTGTCCTTGCTGTGTCTATGTCACTCGCTGCCATGGGTCCCTGTAGCAAATGTGTGTGATGGATTCTCTCTGCTGCAGGGTCAGAGTAGATTAGGAGGCAGCATAGGTAGCATTTTGTCACAGCCTTCTATTTTGTAAATCCTTACCCGTGATATTTTTCCACCAGAGACTGTAGAATACCATAGAAATGTTGGGTAAAGGGGAGGTAAATTCTAGCTGCAATTGTCTATGGTGGGGGGAGGAACTTCATTTTGGCATAAGTGTCTATCCTGGTATTATTTTTAGTCTGGACAAAATAAAATCTAGAAAATAAGTTTTTATCATTCTAGGGGGAACCAGAATTTGGATTTATGAATAATGATACCTGTCCACACAAACACTTAATTGGTATTGGAGGCATTTATTCCAGGGAAATGTTCGTGTAGAAACAGCCTGTGTTTTGTCCCCTGACTCCTGATGTGATCCTGAGTTCCTGGTTGCTGACTTTCCAGCCATGCCCTTGACTCTTGCTGTAGATCTGAGCTTCGTTCGTGACATGCAGTTGGCTCAAGTACCCACAACGTTAATCTGATGGCCTAGGGATTTACCCAATTTAACGACTTGCCTGCCGGGGGATCCTGTGAGGTCTGAAAGCTTGCATACCTCCACCGACCGTAGTTGGTCCAATAAAAGATATCACTGTACCACTTTGTTTCTATAGCCATTTTAGTGGCTCCTATGCTGCCTTTGGTCTTGGACTTCCTTTAGGTATTTGGCAAAGGGAAGAGGTGGAGGCTGTTGGGAGGATCCCAGAGGTTGCTCGAGTTATACCAAAGACAGGAAAAGTGCTCCAGAGCAGTCACAGCAGTTGTACAAAACCAGTTGTACAGCCTTTCCCAAGCTAGTTCCCTGACTTTATTTATTTATTTATTTATTTATTTATAAAGAGCCTAACTTTATTTATTTATATCACAATTGTATCTCACCCCCTCCTGCCCAAAGGCAGCTGAGGGTGACTAACATATAACACGTAAAAATTAAAATTAAAAAGTATGCTGATGACACCCAACTTTAACATTCATTTTCATCTAACCCAGGTCCTGCAGTCTCGGTCTTTACTGAGTCTGGTTGTGGTGGGGGTTGCATGAGGGTGAGGAGTCTGAAGCTGAAAAGTCCCGCAGTATCACCCGCTGTGTTCTTCAAGCCAGGAAAGAGTGGAATCATTCAAGAACAGTTTCACCCACCCTGGCACAGTCCCAGAGTTGAGTCACCAACATCTCATTGTCAACTGTGTCAAAAGCCACTGACAGATCTAATAAAATTAACAGAGTGGACCAATCCCAGTCCAACTCATGGCATAGATCATCGACCAAGGCCACAAGCACAGTCTCCGTGCCATAACCCGGACAAAAGCCAGACTGCGAGGGATCAAGGAAACCAATGCCATCCAGATGCCCCTGGAGCTGCTGAGTCCCCACCCATTCGGTAAGTAACCTTCTCTAAAAAGGGAAGGTTAGAGACTGGCTGATAGCTGGCCTTTGTGACTGTTTATTTATAGATAAGTAGAGTTGTGTGTTTTTGCGCTGACACTCCTTTTCGCATCAATTGCATTACACAGCATTTCAATCGATGGCATTTGGCCTATAAATATTTTATAGAGTCATAGGAGCACCAAGGGAAGGTCCTGCAGACTCTCTAGGAAGATTTTGGAAGTGGTATAGGGGATAGTTGTGTCTATGGGCATGTGGAGGGTGGTTTGAGATGTGATGGACATCTTGCCTGGATATTTCTTTTGGAAATATCCAGGCAAGGATATTGAGGGAAACAGTCAGCAGAAGGAATATCTGAAATGATGGTAATTTCAGCTTGCAAGCCCATGCCCCTACTGAGACAAATGGAATAGGCAACACTGTTGCTCATCGTCACTTCACATTCCAAAGGTTTTCTTCACACCATAAGGGTTAGAATTAGAAATAGTGAAAACTGGGATTCTGCTGCAAGACAGTGGTATAAATAAATATATATATTTATGATATAATTTGTGATATGAATATGATATATATATTTGTGATATAAATAAAGGTAGGCTCTTTATAAATAAATAAATAAAGTCAGGGGACTAGCTTGGGCAAGGCTGTACAAAGCTGGTTTTGTACAACTGCTGTGGCTGATCTGGAGCACTTCTACTGTCTCTGGTATAACTAGAGCAACCTCTAGGATCCTCCCAACAGCCTCCACCTCTTCCCTTTGCCAAATCAGGAACTGCAGTATGGATGCAATCCTAGTCATGAGGGAGTGAGAACAAAGTGTACAGCAGAACCAAGTGAATCTTTCCAGCGTTCAGGAGTCAGACACACGTTCAGAACAGAGCTGGCCAGCATTCACTCTGGGGCTGAAGACCAATGGCCTGTACTTTTACTGCTTTGCTGCTGCAGTCATCTACAGAAGCAAGAAGCTTACCATAACTTTACCTACTATAGCAGGGATCCTCTGGGCTGCCAGAATAAAGGCTACTTGCCCCTGGAGATTCATGTAGAGCTGGGTGCAACAGAAATGGAAAAGAGCTCCTATCCTGCATAGGGAATCCATCCCATTCCCCCCTAGCCATCGGAGAATGGGAACCAGTGGGAAGGAGAGACCATTCCTGGAGGATAGCCCCCACCTCTCCAAAGGGAGCTAGGGAGAACAGTTGCTGGCAATCTCCACAGGCCCAGGAATGGCATCAGGGAGGGAAGAGGTAATTCTCTTCTTCCTCAAAGTTTGCAAAGGCAAGTTGTGGGCACAGACGTTGGGGACGGTGCTGGTGAGGGTGGTGAATGCGTCCCTTCGGCAGGGGAGGTTGTCGCCTTGCTTAAAAGAGGCTGTGGTGCGCCCCCTGCTGAAGAAACCATCGCTGGACGTAGACGCGCTCGCCAGCTACCGACCTGTCTCTAACCTTCCCTTTTTAGGGAAGGTTATTGAGCGGGCAGTGGCGCTCCAGCTCCAGGGTCATCTAGATAATATCGGGCTCCTTGACCCTTTTCAATCTGGGTTCCGCCCCGGCTATGGCACCGAGACGGCGTTGGTGGCCTTGGTGGACGACCTCCGCCGGGAGATGGATGCGGGATGTTCGACATTTCTCATCCTGCTCGATCTCTCGGCCGCTTTTGACACCGTGGACCATGGGCTGCTGTTGAGACGACTGCGTGACCGGGGGGGTCTGGACGGGACTGTTCTTGAATGGTTCCGTTCATTCCTCTCGGGGAGGAGCCAGCGGGTGGTGTTGGGGGAGGAAACATCGAGCCCCCGCGCCTTACCGTGTGGCGTTCCGCAGGGATCGATCTTGTCTCCATTATTATTTAACATCTATATGCAGCCCTTGGGGGAGGTCGTGAGAGGGTTCGGGGTGCGATGTCACCAGTATGCTGATGATACTCAGCTGTACCTCTCGTTTTCTACCGACCCAGACCCTGCTGTCTCGGTGCTATCCCAATGTTTGGAGGCCGTGGCGGATTGGATGCGGCGGAGCAGACTGAAGCTCAACCCAGATAAGACGGAGGTGATGGTGGTGGGGAGGGCGAAGGGGGTGGTGGCCCCCCTGATTGGGGGGGTTTGCCCCCCTGTAGCTCAGCAGGTCCGGAGTCTGGGGGTCATATTGGACGCAGACCTGCGGCTGGAGCGGCAGGTGGAGGCAGTCGCTAAGGCTGCCTTCCGCCAGCTTTATCTGGTACGTAGGCTGCGTCCGTATGTCTCTGGCCCGGACCTGGCCTCCCTCATCCATGCCTTCGTCACCTCGCGGCTCGACTACTGTAACGCGCTCTACGTGGGGCTTCCCTTGTTCTTGGCCCGGAGGCTGCAGCTGGTGCAGAATGCGGCGGCCCGTCTTCTTACGGGGACGGGTCGCCGGGAGCACATTACACCGGTGCTCCGAGCGCTGCACTGGCTGCCGATAGTGTGCCGGGCCAAGTTCAAGGTCCTAGTAATGATCTATAAAGCCCTATACGGCCTTGGCCCCTCTTACCTTAGGGACCGCCTCGCCCTTCGCGCCCCGGAACGGCTCCTGCGGTCTGCCGGGGGTGCCCTCCTGGAGGTCCCCCGTGTTAAGCGGGGGGCCACGATGGAGCGGGCATTCTCGGTGGTAGGGCCGCGGCTGTGGAACTCCCTTCCGGAGGAAGCTCGCCTGGCCCCAAGCCTTTTGACATTTCGGCGGAACTGTAAGACCTGGCTGTTTGCCCAGGCCTTTGGGAGGGAGGGGGGGGTGATTTTTAATCCCCCACTTATATATTTATTTATGATTGCACACTGCCCTGTTTTATTGATATATTTTATATTTGTATTTTAAATGTTTTAAAACTATTTTTATTGTTGTTAACCGCCCCGAGCTGCATTGCAGGATGGGGCGGTATAAAAATCTACGAAATAAATAAATAAATAAATAAATAAATAAGAAGGGAAACAACTTGATTCAAGGAGGAAATCCTGTATCTTTGTGGTGAGAAGTTGAACTATTAATAAAGGTACCAGCCTCAGTCCAAGCAGTTGCCAGGTTTAAACATCTGATGCAGTTCTAGCACTGAGGCCTTTGTGTAAATAATAAAGAGTAACCAAATTATGAGACAACGGTTAATGAGGAAGAGATGAGCCTACAACATGGCTAGGGTGGGAAGGAAAACTGGGACAGATGAGACAATCAAGGTGCAAATTGTCAGGCTGTATTTTTAGCTGTAACCTTTCAGAGCCAGGCCTCTCAGTTGTTGCTACAGTAACACTTGCCACCAGCGCTCTTCAGAGATCAGGAGAAAACCAAACAAGCTTGGTCCCTCCTTCTCTCCAAAGAGCATGAATGAACTGTTGGAAGCAATTAATTCCCAGAGCATTTTCTTCAAATCTATCTTTTCGGCTTATCTAGGGTCAGTGGGTGGTGAGGATGCTGTGCCAGTTTCTCAGAGGGGATCTGGGTACCAAGCAAATCTTCTGATGAAGGACCAGGCTCCCACCCCCTACAGCACTATTTCCCAGGGAGATCAAGGTGGATTGAGTAATGAATCACAGCTTGTTCAGGGGAGGATGAGGAAGTGCGAATTAAAGTGTTAGTGACTCTGAAAAGCTTTCCTGTTCTGCAGAGGGTGCAGCTTTAGACGGATTATCTCATTAGCAGGAATGGGAAAGGACTTTGCAGGCTCCTAAATCTCAGGAGATACGCACTTTTTATTGGTGGTGGGGTGGGATGATGGTGTTTGTTGGGTCAGCAGTTAATTGTTTTATCCCTTTCCCACAGTTATTTTCAACAAACAAGCCAAAAGCCACATTGTCCTCACTGCTGTGTTGCAAATGAGTTTCAAGGGGATTTGCATATTATCCAATTAACAGGGGGGTCCTAGGACGTTGCGTCTTTTCTGAGAAGGTTCTTAGCTACCTGCAGATCCTTGTGTGCTTGCCATGGTACTCAGCTGAGGCATCAAGATTTCCTGTCTGAGGGATGAAATCACTTTGTCAGAGCCGACCTTACCACAGGGCAACATGGGGCAACTGCCCTGAGACGCACTGTCTTCTCTACTTCCAGGGGCAGGGCTCCCATCTCTCCCAGAGAGACCCCAAACATGACCACCTCTAGGGTCCTGCAGTGTGTGCCCCTGAGAGAATAGGGGCACGAGGGTACCAGAACCCCTGCATTTTATCTTCACCCTTGGCCCCGTGAATTCAAAGGCTGGCCCTGCACTTTGTTAATGAAGGAGACAGAAGAATGAAAGGCCTGGTTGCTGCCCTCATGGCTAAGCATTAGGAATCTGTGGACTAAGCCTTAGGAATCTGCTTCCATACTCTGAAAGAGCTCTCCCTCCTCTGACTTGCTGGTGCTTCCTGTGTTCAGAACAACAGTCCCTCTTATACAGATTTTTAGTAACTCTTGCATGTAATACACTTTTAACCTTCCCCTTGCTTCACTTGTTTATTGATTATGGATGCATTTAGACACAACAGAAATGGGTGTCTGAATGTGTGTTGACACCATTGTTTAGCCACACATATGTCCCCATGCTTACTGTGCTGTATTACTTCCACAATCTACCGGTGATTACTTAAGCACTGGATGTCAGCAATGACACACAGCCCTCCACAGCTTCCCCGGATGCTATCCTATAATGCGCTGCAGTACTCCCTCCCCTCAGTAAAAAGCATGATATCCCATGATGCTCTGCTCCCTCCCCTCGCTATACAGCACTGTCACTTTTAAATCCCTTCCCTCACTAATGGTGAAGCTTCTAAAAAAAGAAAGAAGGAAAGAAGGTTGCTTCCTTGTAACCAAGGTTCTTCCAGATGGCTCCATACATTCTCATCAAGGGATTTCCTGGATCCACGTGAAAGACATATAGGAAGAGTAAGTTGACAGGGTGAAATTATGGAGTGTGGGGGCCCTTAAATGAGCACACACGTAGACCGAGTCACACAGAATGAGGCCGTGTCCGAGGTTCCCAGCTGTCCCTGCTGGAACTGTGGAGGAAGGGAGGAGGTTGAATGCGGGCGCCGGGCAGTGCTTCCAAGCTTCTCATGACTGGGGAGGGAAAGCGAGCACAGCTGCTGCATCCACTGGGTGGCTGCTGAATGGGGAAAGAAGAAACCCAAACCGCTCTGTGTGCTGAACTCTATGATTGTTCACTGGAAGTAACGGCAAACACACTAACACATACACGTCACTTTAAGCCTGTGTAGGAAACAGTAATTAGACACCCAAGAAATCCATGCAACCAAGGAGGAGTTAATGGGAGGCTAACGGGGGGCAGACCAGTGGCCAGAAATAGTGACAGTTCTTAGAAACAACGCACCGTCACAGGGCTAACATCTTAATCACCCTATTACCATAGTCTAAAGGCACCCTATGTGAAATGCCCTCCCAACCTCCTTTTCCCTATCATACAGCATTTGGTAGGGATCCACCACATATAGTCTTTAAAAGCCATCTCTGATCTCAGCAGTTG
Organism: Sphenodon punctatus; assembly: GCA_003113815.1. Lineage (NCBI taxonomy): Eukaryota > Metazoa > Chordata > Lepidosauria > Sphenodontia > Sphenodontidae > Sphenodon > Sphenodon punctatus. Next base: position 11,343,794 of record QEPC01011255.1, on the reverse strand, counting down.
ACTCCAATGCTTATCTCTGACAATCATTAAAATATTTAATCTTCAAAGCTCTGTTGGACTCATCCCAATATCTCTGTTGTTCAGGACATTAAATGAAGCACCAAATGATGTGGATTTGGAACAAGAGAATACCTGTAGATGAACTATTTCATAATTTTTTTTGTTTCATATACCTCCCTCTGAATTATCTAGTACTGGCCACTGTCAGAAACGGGATACTAAAATAGATGAGTCCCCCTTTCCCATCATGAATAATTAGCACACTGATGCATATTTTACACAAAACTTTCTCGTAGGGTTTGTCACACTGGAAGGAAATTGAGTGATTTCTGTAAAACAGATGAGTTATCATGATTTAAAATACTAGCATAGACAGGGCAAGTTTAAATTTGCACTTCATTTAACTAGGTAAAGTCAGCTGTTCTTTGAGAATTATGTCGGTGGTCATTTTAGCTAGATCTTGTTTAAAGTCAAGATGCTCTGTGTACACTAAACTTTTATATCAAGATAGCTAAACTTGTTTCTTAAAAAGCCATAATTATTCCCGTAGCATAGATATGCCCTCCTGTGCTTGGCCCATTCCTCCTCCATTCAGCGTGTCTAAGTAGACATTTGCAAAATAACTGTAGGTGAATAAGGGATAGACCCAACCCAAAATTTGGATCCCTGAGCTTAAGGGAAGTGTGACTCTTAACACTGGATCTGTATGTTATGGATCTACTATCTCTAATATCCAGCCATCGCATTTGATTTGGGGATCCATTCTGAATTTGAAACTAAGACCAGGATATTTACAAAGATATTCAGACATTCTAAGATCCTGGTTTGAGAGATCCAGGTAGTGACTTTTCTTCTGGTGTTTTTACACACACATTTCTCCTAGATGTTTGCTGTTACATTTTGAATTTTCTGTGTGTCTAAATCACTCACCCAGATCAAACACCCGGATCTTTGAACTTCTGTGTGAAACTTCTCTCAGAACTTTTGTGTGTAAAAGGTTCTCCTGGTAAACTGCTTTGCTCCAGGCAGCTGTGGTCACTTGGTTTCCATGGCAGCCTGTCATGTCTACAGCTGCGGCTACTTTAGGCTGCCTCAGGGCAGTGTTTGTGTGAAGAATGCATCCAGGAACTGCGTCAGGGCAGTGTGTGAGAGAAAATGAATCCAGAACTTACTTGTGGGCTTGTAAACCCAGAAGACTGAAACATCCAGAACTTTAACGTGTGTGTAAAAATGTCCTTTGTTGTGGCACAACTACACAAAACTTCTGTCTTTTCATACTTTGGGTGTAACTCGCATTAACTAAAGCCAATAGAAGCTGAGCCATTGACTTTGATGAGGACAGAAATGTACCCTTCAGCATAAAGCAGGGGAGCTTGACTTAGGCCACTTTCAGACCTTCCCAGCTCTGTATCGCTGCAGGTGTTTGCCGGCAAAGCTGCATGGGGCTTTCAGACCGTCCGAACCCCTCACATATCCTGGCGTGCGCATGCCCTCCTGCAGCCAAATATTGCATGGGGGTGGGGAGGTCTGAAAGTGACCTTAGTTTCATTCACAGCTTTGGGGCTCATTCAAGTTAGAAGCTCAGAGCTTAAGCCATCAACCCACATGAAACAAGCAGAGACCAAAAGAATTTGATGCAAATGCCTTCTGCCTCCAGTTATACTGAGGTAAATATACTGAAATAGAGTTACCCAGGATGTACATGAACATTATAAATAGTAATAATAACAGGGGAGATTCTTTTCCGTAACTTTAGACTAACTCGGAGTACTGTGTGTTTATAGTAAACCTTGGTACAAGCAATTACATAGTGGTTTATACTACATAGGATCCCAAACAGGAAATTGGGTATGCCTTCATTTGAGGAGTAAATATATATGGCCAGATTCTCTGGAGCAATGCCAGTTTGAACAAACCGAGGGCTCAGCCTTAAAACATAGTTGATTGTGAGCAACAAACCTCCAGCTTTGTCTCCCTTGCAAAAGAATGTATGCCAGGCATATTCAAAACACTGGACATTAAACCTGGGAACTGGACCCACTAAACTTCGTGCCGTTGTAGTTTGACATTTCTGAACCTATTTCTCAGGCATATGAAGAGCCAACAAAAGGCCTATGCAGCCTGTGGATGTCTCCACACAAGCAACGGAGGCCAGACACCACCCCCACCACCCCCCGTGGTGGACAATCGCCACTGCCACATAGTGAGGCAAGCGCGGGGACCCAGCCAGACAGTTGTCCCCTGTCAAAGCTGCCACCACAGTCAGAGTGGGCTGCAGCGGTGGCCAAAGGAATGCGCACCAGGTCCTGCCCTGCCTACATCCCCTGGCCGAACCAAACCCTGCCTCTGGCCATGCCATGGATGCATGCGACAGGTGCTAGTGCCCATTGTTCAAAGCCCCACTTCAGAGCTTGCTGCACAGTGGGCAAAAGGGGGCCAGCCACACAGGCTGCCCCATTCTGGATAGCCTTACCCCAGCTGAGGTAAGGCTACTCTGTGACACATCCTCAAAATTTTCCAAAGGATGCGTCACGTAGCAGGCAGTTGTTTGCCCAACCACCAGGCAGGGGGGCCGTCTGGCTGCTGCCAGTCACACAATGCACTGCATCGCGTGGTCCGGCTGCCCAGGGAGGGTAAGGCTACCCAAGGTGTGGTTGCCTCCCCTCCCTGTCTTGTCTGGAGACACTCACTAAATTCCACTTGTGTCCTATTAGGAAGACCCTGGCAGGTCTTGAATGGCAGACTGTAAGCCCCTCAGAGTAGGACCTGTCTCTAGTCATGACTGTTCACTCCAGGCACATTGCTGGTGCTATAAAATAATTAATAATACTAGCATAAGTCTTGTGTTGGCCCTCTGAGCAAGGTGAATTACACACTATATTTACAAAGAGCAGAATCATTATTAGATGGCCCTGATAGAAGGAAACATAAACATCTGGCTCCCACATGGACATTCTGATAGTGTGGTGATGGGAGCCATATCAGCAAGCAGACAGAGAAATACATGGACAGATAAGGTTCAGTGTAAAATTTCCCACAGGGCTAGAGAGAGGAAATGGGATTATTTTGTCAAGCCAGCATGAAGGGTACTTTTTTGTGTGTAACGCTATTTGTCAGCATGCTGCATATGTATTGATCCAACAACCAGAAGGCAAAACTTCAATGCAGAAGAAGCAACTTAAATAAATCACCATCACAGCCTGAATTTCAAATGAGGCTCTGTAACAGACCCAATTGCAGGGGGAAAGAAACATCCCTAAGAGAGAAATGGGTTTATAGTCTGCCTTCAGCATGCTATCTCACAGCCTAATGTATGCAAGTGGAACCTTAAGCTGCCTCTCCTGTAGTTAGGCCTCCTGTATTTAATCATGGCCTAGGTACAACCAGGCTCACTGTTTAGAGACATCCATGTGTTTACAACAGGAGTGAGGAACCTCTTCCCTCCCGCGGGCCACTTTGGAAATTAGTACAAACCCTGAGGACTGCATAAAAGTTGGGTATGGGGGTACTTAAGGGGTGTGTGAAGAAAGAGCAGGGTTTCTGACTATGGGTCTGTTCTCCATTCTTGTGCAGATGCCCTTACCTCTGCCTCCTCATTTCTAATAGTGCTACAAGGTGTACTACTACTCAGCACTTTACAGTCAGATTTTCAGAGACCAGTACCTGCCCAGTGGGCTTACAATCTATGATGGGCAAGGGTGAGAGGAACAACAAATACACACATATTCCCATTGTACAGATGGGGGACGGAGAGGTTATGGTTTACTCAAGGCCACACAGTAAATTCATGGGTAGGGCAGGATTCTAACCCTGGCTTCCCATGTCCAGCACCTTTTTCACTATACCGCACTGGCCACTCTGCTCCCTTATCCTGAGCTCATTATAAGAATTTTTCATTTATTAGTTTCCACCATGGCCCAAAAGGAACATCCAGTCAAATGATCAAGATATTATACAGAATGAACAAGATAAAATTTAAATAAATTAATACAAATTTTAAATGTTATATAAAAAACTAAATCAAATGGCACATACTCGGGTATTATTCTGAGCTCAGTCTTTCAGTGATTCGGGGGAAGGAACTGGCTCCCTGCACCAGGAACTGGAAAGGGGTTAAGTAAAAACTAGCCACAGGCTGCATTTGGCCGCCAAAGCCTGAGGTTTCCCATCCCTGGTTTACAGACTGAACTTTTTTGGTTTATTTGACTCTTTTCCATTTCATTTCTAAGCTTAGTCAATGGCCCTTTTCACAGAGATTCTGCACCCCCACCCTTTGCCCATGTGTACAAGTGAGTAGGGGGGGGGCATCTGTGGAATTGCCATGGTTGTTCATACGTGCTCACGTGCTCCACCCACCTCCACCGTTCCCCCACGCACGGAGCAATGGGTGCCAGTGGCGGATGTTCTGTGCATGGAGGTGAGTGGCGGTGGGTGGACGTCCGTGGGACGGGCCGCCCACCCACCATTACCTCCACCCATCCCTCACAGAACACAGAATCGCCACTGTCTGTGTGAAAATGGCCAATGTCTGCCATTTTACAATTCATGCTAGAGTCCAGGAAAAGCATGGGGGCTGCCATTCAGTCATTAGGGTTTGAGACAAAAGTGGTGATGGAACAGGAAACAGTCAGCATGTTATTCTGGATCTTTTGGAGTTTGAGCCTGTCAGGAACTCAAAGGAAAGTGCTACCAGATGCACAGCATCCCCCTCAGTCATGAGTGTAGAGTGGTAACCTCAGCCTCGCAAGTGGTACCTATCAGGCACATACCAGCCATGTATAGAAGGCAGAACAGGGATGACAGTCAGTGAAGATGGGACATGCTCCCCTGCCCTTGCAGCTATATGGGTTCTCCCTCCCATGGTCTCGCAGGTACGGAGTCTGGGTGTGCGCCTCAATTCATGGCTCAGCCTGGAATCTCAGGTTGTGGCTGTGGCGGGGAGTGCGTTTTGGCAGTTACATCTTGTCCGGCGGCTTCGGCCGTATCTCTCAGATTGACCTCGCCACTGTCATCCATGCCTTCATCACCTCGAGGCTGAATTACTGCAACGCGCTCTACGTGGGGCTGCCTGAGAAGCTGGTCCAGAGGCTGAAGCTGGTGCAGAATGCCGCGGCCCATCTCCTTACGGGGGCGAGCCGCAGGGAGCACATGACACCTGTGCTCTGGGCTCTGCACTGGCTGCCTATAAAGCACCGGGCTAGATTCAAGGTGCTGGTGTTAACCTTTGAAAGCCCTTCACAGCCTGGGCCTTGCCTATCTGCGGGATCACCTCACTCCCCATCTGCCTGTGCAACCCCTGAGATCATCCGTCAGGGCCTTTTTGGAGGTTCCCCAGGTGAGACGGGTGACCACTGATGTGAGATCTTTTTCAGTGGCTGCCCCCGTGCTGTGGAATTCGCTCCCGGAGTAGGCTCGGTTGACCCCCACCCTCCTGTCATTTTGACGTTTGTGTAAGATCTAGCTGTTCCGTCAGGCTTTTGGTGAGGGTGGGGGGGTAGGGTTTGGGAGGGAGGGTGAGTTTTATGATTTGTTTTAAAATTTGTGGATTTGTTTTTAAATGTTTTATTGTTAAATCGTTTGTGTTGTTCGCCGTCCCGAGCTTCCTTTGGGCAGAAGGGGCGGGATACAAGGTTTAAATAAATAAATAAATAAATATAACAGTGGAGCTAGTAGGCAACCGTGTACTGTCTTGTCTCTTGCCAACAATGTGTACAGCTACTGACAACAACCTGTGATGTGCCCAGCAGCGGGATCTAGCCTTTAATTTGAGTTCAGTACTTGTGTGCACAGTGCCATGCCAAGGGTTTCCAAAACTGGATCAAAGACCCAGATCTGCTCTTCCAGCTGTAGGGACCTGTTAGCAGTGGGGAGCAGAGCAGGGGCCTGGGGATGGTAGCAGAAAACAGACCAAGGGCCCCAGAGTGGAATTAAGGAGGGGAGTTTTCTGACTTGGACCCAGTCCTCTGAAACCATTTGTTTGAATCTCCTTCACATGCCCCACTGCTCATGTCTCCTTCTCTTCTCATGTGAGAGTTCAGTCTAGTGAACAGAGGGACAGTCCTGATGCAAGTGGGTTATGAGGGTACAGTTGTAGCAGGCCCCCAAGCTCAGCCTCCAAATAATTTACTACAAAAGGTACAAGCATGTTTGTTCCTAATGTACATTACAAGTATAATAATTAGTGTAAGTAATGTGTAAAGTACCAGTAAGGTCTCAAGAAACTGATTTCAAAATGTATGATTGGGAAGATGGTAGGCAAGGGGTTTCCAGCTCCCAGGATGTACTGGATCCCCAAATTTTTTCAGCAGGCCTGCAGAGGATTATGAGCTGGGGCTCCTATGTACCAGCTCTCATAGTTCCAGTGACTGACTTTGAGACTTGTGTGTGTACTTTTGTGGCTTTTTTTGCATCTGGACTCCAGTAATATCTTGCGGAAATTCCAATGTGGATTTCGGTCTTGCCATGGGGTAGAGGCTGCCCTTGTCAGGGTGATGAATGATCTGATGATGATTTTAGATTGACGACAGCTGGCCATTTTGGTCATGTTAGACCTTACAGCAGAATTTGATATGACTAAACATGGGTTGCTGCTTCGGTGACTGAAGGACATCACTAGAGTGACAGGAGCTGCTGGTCGGTGGTTTGAGTCATACCTAAAAGAGCGGAGTCATTCAGTGGTGATGGGTGCTTTCGCATCATTCCTGAGGGACTTGAAATGGGGTGTTCCCCAAGGTTCTTTTCTTTTGTCCATGTTGTTCAGTGTATTCATGCAACCCCCCAGGGATGTTATAGTCAAGCAGCACAGCATTTATGCTGATGATACACAACTGTATATCTCTTACCGTGTGAATCCTGTCACCTTGGAGGAATGCCTGAACGTCATAGCTGTCTGGATGCATCAGAACTATCTCATGCTTAATCCTGGGAAGACTGTTCAGGATGTAGCAGTACGGCTGCTTACTGGTCTGGGCAACCTTATACATCCAGATGCAGAGAGGGTGCTGGATGTGGAGGTAGCACCTTCTTTGCAAGGTTTTCCTCAGTCATCATACCTCTCTCCTTACACAATGCAGCCACATGATGATGCTACATTAACATTATTGTCACCTTGGCTTGTAACACAACAACTCTTTAATTATAATCCCAAAAACATTCCAATTCTCCCTCCTTCAAAAGAATGAGATATGGGAGCAAGTAACAAACATTAATGTGCAAGTCTCTGCATGGGAAAGGAAATCTATACGACTCCCTCCTGTAAACCCCCTGCTTTGCTTAAACCCCTGCATAATGCATTAAGAAGTTAAGACTATTAGGGGGCTCACCGAGCAAGAGTCCTATTAAGCATATCTAGGATCATAGTGGTCAAGCACTCTGCATTACGCTGAGATGCTTGGCATTTTTCACATTTTGATTGCATCTCTGCTGTTTTATTGAGCTGCTGGTTCCCTAGCACTCAACCACCTTTTGCTGCCATCAAATAAGTTGTCAAATTTTGCATTGCCATTGATAGCTTACCTGCCCATTCTGGTCACTTCAGGAAATATCTGTAAATGTTCATATGCATAGAAATACATAATTGCACAACTACATGCCACTGATTTTTATAATAATTAATTAATACATTTCATTTTTATAGTATCTTTCAACTGAATAGCACTCAGAGCACTTCATAACATTACAAAAATACAATAAAACACCATAAAATAACTTACAATCCATATAAAATCCACTTAAAACAGTTAAAAGGAAAGGTATGGTCTACATTAAGGAGTGCCAGCAGTGGACCCTCTAAAAACATCTGGAGAATAGGTCTCCAGGTGCTTTTCGAAGGTGAGGAAGGAGGAATTGAGATGAACAAGGGAGCATATTCCACACTGAGGGGCCTGCCAAAGCAAAGGTCCACCCACCTGCCAACTTAAAGTGTGCGATGGCAGAATCCCCAAATAGCAGGTGGTATCTGAGTGCAGATAAGCCAGCAGGGCAGCATTCCAGGAGTAGGTCTCAAATATAGCCAGGACCTGCACTGTTCAGGGCTGTAGAAACCAGCAGCACAATCTTAAATTCAGTCTTCCACTTTATAAGCAGCCAATACAAAGAATATAGGTTGGGCATGATGTGAGCTCAGCTTTGCATGTTACTGCATTCTGAACAAGCTGCAAGCGATGGAGGATCATTGCTGGAAGACCATAGAAGGAAGGAGTTACAGAAATCAAGCCCCGTGGTCACCAGGCATGTGTTGCTGTAGTAAGGTCAGCTTGGGATAAGTTCGGGCATAGCTTACACAAATTACACAACTGGGAAAAGCATATTTGAACCGTGTCTGATACCTGAGTTTTCGTGGATGGAGTGTGGTAAAAAAACTATTCCCAAGTTCTTTACTTTGCTCCACTACCTCCACCTGAAGCTCTGCAACATGTAGGGGCCTGAGGGAGGAGACAGCATCATCATATCACATGCCCCTTCCCACCATCATCACCTCAGTCTTCCCTAGATTGAGCACATGGTAGCTCTGATACGTTCAGCTGACTTATAATTCAGGCATTTCTCCAGGGCAGAGGCAGAGTTGACCAGGCTCACGACATTTATATCAAAATCAGGGAGGAAGCAAACAAACTCTGACACAAGAGTGGCATCATGCAGGTTGTTATGTGGGGGCGGGGAGGGCTTCCCGGTCCGTCCTGGGCACCAGAAGCACTGGAGGGCCTAGTGCTACTCCTGATGCCACAACCTGGTGCCCTTTGGGATTGGGGCAGCAGCTGAAGTGACAGTAGAGAGCACACCAGGGGACGTCCCACACACAATGGGGCCAATGGAAACCTGCTTATGCAACTGTTGGGTCCCACACGTTCAACACACTCAGCCTGCTCGAGGCCATGTGCAGGCTGTGCATGTGGTGCGAACCATTGTGCAATACCTGTGCAGTATTTATGCATGTACACCTTGCTCACAGTGCATGAGCAGGTACTGGATTGGTCCCATTTTCTTTTAGGGCAGATGCCCAATGTATCAATCACAATTTGTGTACCTGCCAGACTTCCATTCTACCCTCATTTTTACCAATTTTATTTGTGCAATTATGTTCATTTTTTCATTATGTTCATTGTTTTACAGAGAGCACAATGATATCAAAACCAGGTATATTTTTAACATACATTTTGGTATTCCATAAATTTGTTGCTTTTTCCAGAGTATATTGGCTAATATTGGTTTTCATAACTATATCATCCTTAATAACTGCCACAATCTCACCTCTGAAATGCAGCACTACATGTTATTCTAGGCTTGATTATCCTATCTTTTCAGCCAGGGTGACTCACTCATAACCTCCAGCACCCCTCTTGTTCCTGCCCTGGGCTCCACCAAGTCACCTCAGCCCTGACCTTCAGCCAACCTATATTCTAGACTTGAGCCCCTGGATTCTCCCCCATACAAATCTTTCTGCCAATGAACTTCATCCATAACCTGGAACCCCCCTATTTCAGTTTTCCCTTGAGCAGTGTCTAAAAGTCTAAGTGAAGTAGGCTGGATTGAGTGGTGGCTTCATGATGTCCCAAGTCAGAATCAATGGCTCACTCATCAGAATGAACGAGACCATAGCCCACATTTATTTTATTTTATTTTATTTTATTTATTTATTTCATGACATTTTTATGCCGCCTCCTCATGCCCATGGCATCTCAGGGCGGCTAACAACACGATAAAACAATAAAATACATTAAAACCAACATCACTTTAAAAAAACCAAAAAAAAAAACCAACCCTAACACCACCCTCCAATTCCCCAAATTCTCCACCCCACCAATCTCCCCAATTTACCCCCCCCTCCCCTCCAAAGGCCTGGGCAAACAGCCAAGTCTTGCATGCCCACTGAAAGGTGAGCAGACCCGGAACTGGGCGGGCTTCCTTTGGAAGGGAGTTCCACAACCTTGGCCCGATCACCGAGAACGGCCTCTCCATGGTGGCCCCCCGCCTTACACGGGGGACCTCCAGATAGGTGCCCCCAGTGGATCGGAGGGTCTGCCCTGAGTCACGGAAGGTGAAACGGTCCCCAAGATAAGAGGGGCCGAGACCGTATAGGGCTTTGTATACCAATACTAGCACCTTGAACTTGGCTCAGTATGCTATAGCCAGCCAGTGCAGAGAATGGAGCACTGGTGTAATGTGTTCACGAAACCTGCACCTGTAAGGAGATGGGTTGCCGCATTCTGCACCAGCTGCAGCCTCCAAACCAATATCAAGGGAAGCCTCATGTAGAGCGCGTTGCAATAGTCAAGTCTCGAGGTAACAAAGGAATGGATGAGAGTGGCCAGGTTGGATCTGGAGATGTATGGGCGCAGCCTCCGCACCAGAAACAGCTGGCAGAAGGCTGCTTTAGCCACCGCCTCCACCTGATGATCCAGGCAGAGGTCCGCATCCAAAATCACCCCCGGATTGTGAGAGTTTAGGAACGGGAAATGGGGTGTAGGAGACCCACAGACCTGGCACCGCACTCTCACTCTCCCCCCGGGGACTCCTACGAAGAGGGATGCTCACAGTTCCTCCGAGAAATTAGACCCCTCAGGATAGTAGATGGCCAAGATACTCTTAAGAGAGCTGAGGCCATATCATCATAGGGGTACGATCAGTGGAATGTGGGAGCAGACCTCTGTTTCTGCACAGGGAAACAAAGTCCCTGCCCCAAAACAATCACCCCACACACACTGTGCCAGAAAAGGGGGATGCTCCTTGTGCAATCCTAGTGGAGGTATAAGGGAAGCACCAAGGGTACAGGAACGGAAGGGGATAGTTCCTGTCACACAGGGAAGGTAGTGAGGGCACCTGGGAATAGTAGCAGGAATGTGCACTCTACGTGTAACAACTCGCTCCCCACCACCACCATCCAGTCACTCACCTCTCAGTCACCACGCACTCACCGTTCACTCTCTGTACACGCGCCTTCCACCTCTCACACACCACACAACAATAATCTGAGCTCTGTGTCTCGCACAACCATCCAGGGGCCAGCTTCACAGTAAACTGATCGCCGGCAACGTCGCACTGTTGGTCTTTGCTTTAAGAGGGCTTGGCTCCATCCCCACGTTGCGCCTGCAAGCATGCTGAACACCACACCATCACAGCTGGCCCCGCCTCCTCCTCTGATTGTTCGGCGCTTCCTTGGTGCCGTGCCCCTGCCCCGCCTCCAGGTTTAACGGAGCCTCAGGGTCTCGCTGCATCCCTGCACCGCTTCCGCTCTCTTCTACAGAGTCCAAGGTGCGGGGTGGGTTTTCTGTTGTCGGGTTTTCCCTAACTCCCAGCCCCCTGTGGGGGCATTTCACCCTTAGTGGAAGGGCCTTAGCCCTGACACAGACTCCGTACCTGCTGGGCAACCAGAGGGCAGACCCCCCCCCATAGGAGGAGCCGACACCTCCTTTGCCCTCCCCACTACCATCACCGCCATCTTATCTGGGTTCAGTCTGCTGTGCCTCATCCAATCCACCACGGCCTCCAAACACTGGGAAAGTATTGAGATGGCAGGACCTGGGTCCATTAAAAAAGAGAGATACAGCTGTGTGTCGTCAGCATATTGGTGACAACACACCCCGAACTGTCTCACGATCTCCCCCAGGGGCTGCATATACACATTAAATAACAGTGGAGACAGAATGGAACCCTGAGGAATGCCACAGGTCAAGGCCCGGGGGCATGATGTTTCAGCTCCCAGTACCAACCGCTAGCTTTTGTCTGAGAGGAATGAACGGAACCATCCAAGAACAGTCCTGTCCAGACCCCCCAGATCTTGCAGCCATCTCAACAGCAGCCCAGTCCACGGTATCAGAAGCGGCCAAGAGATCTAGCAGGACCAGAAGTGTCAACCGTCCTGCATCCATCTCCCAGCGGAGGTCGTCGGCCAAAGCCACCAACACCGTCTCAGTACCATAGCCAGGGTGGAACCCAGATTGAAAAGGGTCAAGGAAACCGATGCTATCAAGATGCCTCTGGAGCTGCAGTGCCACCGCCCATTCAATAACCTTCCCTAAAAAGGGAAGGTTAGAGACAGGGCAGTAGCTGGTGAGCACATCCACGTCTAAAGATGGCTTCTTCAGCAGGGGACGCACCACAGCCTGCTTAAGGCTGGGCGCCTATCTACCCTGCCGAAGGGACGCATTGATAACCCTTGCCAGCACCATCCCTAGCATCTCCCTGGAGGCTTTCACCAACCAGGACTGGCACGGATCGAGTTGACAACTGGTGGCCCTAACAGACCCCAGGACATCCGCCGCATTGACTGGCGTCACTTCCTGAAACTCAACCCAAGAAGATGGACCAGATGGGGTCTCCGCAACCTCACACTCCTCACTTACTGCCTTCAATCCGGTGTCAAAGTCGCTCTGGATCTGAGCAATTTTGTCTGCGAAGTAGGTGATAAATTGCTCACAGCGGACCTGAGACAAGTCCCCATCCAGGCGGAGGGAGGCTGGACTAACCAGCCCCTGAACCACCCGAAATAGCTCCGCTGGGCATGACTTCACAGACGCTATGAGGACAGCAAAGAATTCCTCCTTTGCTGTCCTTACAGCCTCAACATAGGACCTCAAATGGGCCCTATGGAGAAGACGGTCAGATTCAGAGTGGGTCTGACGCCAGCATTGCTCTAGTCTCCTACCTACCTGCTTCATACCCCGCAGCCCCATGGTAAACCACGGGGCCCTGCGGTGACGAAGCGGAGGCAGGGGACATTTTGGAGCCACCGTGTCGATAGCCGCCTCCATCAAGGTGTTCCAGAACTGGACCAGCTCATCAACAGTGTGGCCATCAGGGTCTAGGAATAACTCCCCCAGGGCCTCCTGGAACCTCTGCGGTTCCATCAGCCTCCAAGGGCGGACCAACCTAACTGGTTTCATCCCCTTCTGGAGGTGGTGTGCCAGGGGGCAGGCCTGTAGGAGATAATGATCCGTCCATGACAATGGTGTCATCCTGACATCCCCCACTAGCAGATCACCCGCCTCAAGGCCTGAACAGAAGACCAGGTCGAGGGTATGCCCCTCCACGTGGGTTGGGCAGTTGACTATTTGGGGCAAGTCCATGGTTGCCATGGCGGCCATGAACTCCCACTCTGCTCCTGCAAGGCCAGCATCGGCATGGGCGTTGAAGTCCCCCAGGACCAAGGTCCTAGGGGAGCCCAGCACCACCTCCAAGACCAGTTCTGCTAGAGCGGCAAGGGATGCTGCTCCAAGCACAATCCTGCGTGCCTGTCTGTCTATTAGGCATTTGCCACGTGGCCTTCACATGGTCACCACCGAGCCACCACTCATGGTGGAATCCAGGGACATTGTGGGTCCACTGTGTGGGCCAATCAGGTCTAATGGGTGCCCACGTCATGTCAATTAGGGTCATCTGCAGCCTCACCAGCATCCAGCTCTGCCAGCACATAGTCCCACCTAACGGGTCTGATGGCTTTTCACCAAGCCTGTAAGACCTGGCTGTTCGCCCAGGCCTTCAGTGGGGAGGGTGGGAGTGGAGGGTAGAAGGGGGGGGGATTTTGGGGGGGTTAATCATTTATATTTGATGTTTTTGTGTGTTGTTGATTTATTTGTTGTGAGCTGCCTCGGGATGCCATAGGCATGGGGGGTCGGCCAATAAATATAAATAAATAAATAAATGCACCCAGCCAGCTGAGAGGTGGGAGTAGTAGCAATCTACCTCTCCCACAGACACCTCTAATTTGAGTGGTGAGCTAGAGATTGCCATCTTCACAGCCTCTCAGCTGAGAGGCAGCTGCAGGGAGGGAAATCTCTAGTACCACTGGTGGAAGCTGCCACAAGCACATGAAACAAGGTCAGTGGGCTGCCCGTTTATTAGGCTGGATGCACTAAACATGTGATTGGGGGGCTGCCTGGGAGCTGCATGTACGAACATGGACTCCAGTGGGCTATCATCTCATTTAATTCCACCCAGTCTCTATTATCTGTGCTGCTTCCCAGAATGCATTGTCACTTCCACTTTAAGCTAGCATCTCAAAGTTGTCTACGGCTGGAGATGGGACTGTCGGGCAGTGCGTTATGAAGTCTGGGCACTAGTTATATCAAGTGCCTCACTGGTGGGGTCTCCGCGCATGCTCAGAGTCTAACTGATCACCATATTGGGGTTGGGAAGGAATATTCCCTCTGGGCAGATTGACAGTTAATGACAAGGGTTTTTCACCTTCCCTTGCAGCATGGGTGTGACTCACCTGTTTGGAACATCTGGATCCTTCTTTTTCTAAAATTATTTCCTGTTATTTCAGGCACTGGTGTGCTCTGGTTGGTCCCAGTCTCTACTTGTAGCTATTGGTGGGATTTCTCTTTGCAGATGGTTCGGGTATGGCAGGTCTTACAGTAGTACAGGGCTGGACTAGATGATCCTGAGGTGCCTTCCAGCCTTGTGACTCTATGACTTGAGGGCTCAGGGCGTTTATAAACGAGCCCTCTCCAAAGCGTGAGAGGGCTCAACCCCGTGTCAAAAGCCCGCGTTACTCTCGCGACGTGTCTGATGTTTAAAAGAGCATCAGGTGCGTCCCAGAGAGTAACTGCGCATGCTCGTTCTTGCCGAGCGTCTCTGCGCGTGTGATCCATGCCCGCGTGACCCAGAAGTGCGGGGTAAAGACGGCACACCGGCGATCCGCATCTAAGGGGGAAGGATCGCCAGCCCGGCCAGACGCAGGAAATACGCTGCTGCCGAGCGCATAATACATTTAAACAGACGAAAATAATGGCGGCTGTAAAAGGGATCAGCCACCATTTTCATCTCGTTTATAAACGCCCTCGGATATTTATGCAGTAATAAAGAGATTGGTGCAGAAGGTGCTGATAGGTATTGTTTGTGATAAGTGGAGGGAAAGACTGGAGATGAATATCAGGTTCAGATTCTGCTTTCAGATGTATCTGTGAAACTCCATTTAAACTCCATATATCCAAGTGAAGGACGGTAGAATCTGGCCAACAGAATTTTATCTTTACAGGTGGCCAGATGAGATCAAAGTTCCAAAATGGTGTGAAGAAGCAAAATCCCAGAACCAAATGGTCCCTAGTACAGTTCAACTCCAGATTCCAGTATCTAAGCACAGCAGAAAGAAGAATACAGGCACATTAAAGAAATTAAAGTCTAAAAAAATCAGTGTAGGCAGAGCCACTGAACAAACCCCAAAATGTAAAGGTAGTTTGCCTTCTGCCACAAGAATCTAACAACCGGAGGGGAAGGGCACCTTGGAGCTGCTCATTGCCTCAGGCTTGGCGCTCCACGCAGGGACGTGGGCCAGCACTGCTAGACTCTCAAAGGTCTCATTCAGCAGGACTATGTTTTTATTGGCTGGTAATCCCTCTCCTCCCCTGTCTCTGTGTCCAACCACATTTAACCTATTGGGGAAAGGATTGGGATGACCAGCCAAAGAGAACAAGCGCCAAGTCCTCACAAGTTCCAAGCCCACTGGAGTACACTACTGTGATTTATTCATGCTCATGGTCAGAGCAAAAATTATAAACAGGAGAGGAGACCAGGCAAAGCTCCCTTGCTCACCACCTTGCAGTGCCCTGCTTCAGCTTATTGAACAAAGACTCTCCCTCTGTCCAGACAGAAATTTCTGAATCTTTAAATAAATGTATTCAAAAAGAGCAGGTAGGAGAAGGAGAGTAAAGAACTTTACTTAATAACATGCCTGTCTGTCTTGAGGCCCCTCAGTAATCTGACAGGAAAGACAAATGCTGCCAGATTAGATCATTCTGTTGAAACACATTCTGAATGGCTGTTAGTGGTGCTGCTCTGTGTTCATTGGCTGGCTCTCATTAGCATCACCAGCCAAGAAGGGCTTGATTGTTGGGGGGGGGCGGGAGTGTTTGTTTGTTCATTCATTTTCTAGCATCTCTAGGTGAAAAGCCATTACATCCCAAGGAGTTGCCTATCTATAATGTTCTGCTGGAAGTAGGACACTACAGCAGAATCTCAGTATTGCTGAAGAAATCAACTCAAGCAGGCATTTACTAAGAATTCCGTGCTAGTTTGTTAATTGTTATTAATAGTCATTATCCCCTGCTGCTCCCTATGCCCGGAACTCCCTCCCTGAACACGCACTCTGCTCCCTCCTAACTTTCAAATCCCACCTAAAAGCCTGCCCCTTCCATCAGGCTTTCCTCCCTAGCTTCTCACCCCAACATCCCAAGCTTCTCACCCTCACATCCCTATTAGCTTCACCTACCTTCCCTAGCTTCTCACCCCCACATGCTGCTCCTTCTACCATCCTATCTTTCTGGATTCTCATTCTTCCCCTGTAATTAAGCTAAAGATGTGCACCTGTGACTTCTCAACTTCATAAATGTATCCATGTCTTTCCCTATCTTCCCCCCTCCCTTGTCCATCTGAGACTGTAAGCCCCTCAGAGCAGGGGTTTGTTTCTACTTCAAGACTGTTCAGTACCAGGCACATTGCTTGTACTATATAAATAATAACAATAAACTAGTGTACTTATCTCATCTAATGGCTTTCACCACTTAAGGGCAGATTTCACCAAAAGTACTATACTACATAAGTAGTCCCATTTAAATCAATAGGATAACATACATCTTAGGATACATCTCAGTGTACAATCAGCCCTAGACTGGCTGCTTCCCAAATTCAAACCCTGGAGGAATGCCAAGAATGGGAGGAGGTGAGACTGTGCTGCCCAGTTGTACAGCCCATTGGTAGCCCTTGAGAAGTTGGAACAACTTAGAGCAGCCTCTGAGTCTGCTCTGATTTGTGGTAGAGGCCACCCATTTACACAGCTGGCCCAGAACCTGGGTGGCACAACTGTGACTACTGCTTCCATTCCCATTGGCTGCGGTGCTGCTGCTTACTCAAATGCTTAGGGGGGATTATTGAACCCACCAATACCTGAAAAATTGGAAAAACAACTGGATGAGAAGATTGCTCTTGTGCAGTAGGCATCTGGTGGGGTCAGGCAGTGCCCTGCCTCCTGTGTCCCTGCCTCCTTCTTCCCACCTACAGGCTGTTGTAGTGTGCCACCACCCCCAAGCCTGGCTTTAGCCTAGCTCCCTTTGCTCTTCCTCCGCGCCCTGGCCAATGCTCCACTGTCCAGCCATGGTGACCCACAGCTGGCTCGCACTTGTGCAAAAGTGCACAGGACTGAAAGACTCTGTTCATGCTCCTCAGATTTGGCATGCCAAGTTCGGAGGTGCATGCACAGAAGAACACAAAGCCTTTCAGACCTATGTGCTTCCACGCATGTGTGGGGCAGCCATAGGGCACCGTGGCTAGGCAGTGGAGCATTGGAAAGGGGAGAGGGAGAGAGAAGCAGGGACATGCAGGAGGGGCCAGTCCAGAACTGGACTGGCCACAGGGCATGCGTGGTCAGTTCTTTTAGAGCAGAGGGGTGAAGGAAAGGAGGGAGCATCAGGAAGGAACCAGGGTGGCAGCAGCAGGAGAGCCCCTCCCCATATCTTTGGGTTGATGCACTGGTGCCTCACGGGACATTAAAGGCAAGGACAGGGTGATGGAGAAGGAGCCAGGGCACAAAGGCATATGTGACAGGGTGGTCCTCCAGAGACCCTTGGCACTGGCCAGTCTATGGGGAATCAGCTTTTGGCTGCCTACACGCTCCGGGCACAAGCTACTCCACCACCCCAGTGTGCAATCAGGACCTGAATCTGGGGTACATATTTGTGTGCTAAGTCTCCAAACTCACAGGGAGAGTTTGGCCCTGGCCTTCAGCCATTCATACAGCCAGGCCACTGCCACCAGTAGTGCAAAATCCATCAGTTATGGGTACAAACACCCCTTTAAGTTCTGGGGCCTTCTATAACCCAGAGTCCATATACGTAATTCAGGAAAGGTCCCACCACGACCTGCAAGCAGGCACTTGCAGATCTCCAGGAGTTGCTTCTGCCAGCTCCTCGACACCTCTATTGATCTGCTCTGGTGAGGTCCTGGGAGCTGCAAGTTTATGTAAGGCTTGTACATGCTCGGTGAGGCCCAGTTCAACTGAGACTGTCTATGGACTTAGTTTCTGAGGCCTGCTCAAGCTTCCAGTGAGCATGCTCAGGGAACAATCCTCCCATCAGGTCAGATCTCATTCTCTTGTACTCCACCACAGCATCAATTCCTATGAAGGAACCCAGCCAATCAGGATGGTTTTAGGGTGTTTTTTCCAGGTGCCCTAAAACCAATCAGCACCCTGAGGAACTCTCTCCCCCTCCTGTCCCTCTTTAGGAAAGGGGAGGGAGCAGAAGACATGAAAACAGCATCCTGGAACCATTCTGGGCCAGTTCAGAGGCTGCTGCAGCAGAGAATTAACTGAATTTCTCTACTTTGGTGAGTCGTTTCTTTTAATTATGTTTTTAAATTTATTTTCATTTTCATTTATTTTTCCCTTGATTTTTGTTGCTCATCACTACGGTACAGCACCTTTAATTGTTCCCCCTCCCTCAGTGATTTATTTTTTATTTTATTTTAGATTTAGTTTTAGTGTTTTTTATATATATATATATATATATATATATATATATATTTGGTGGTTGAAATGTGTTAATTTTTTTATGCTTTTTATATTTTTGGTTTGGATATTTTGAGAGTTGACTGAATATATTTTTTGATATACTTGATATTTTTAATATATTTTTAAACTTTTCTTTTTATATATAAAAATGTGTTGTGTGTGTGTGTGTGTGTATGTGTGTGTGTATATATATATATATATATATATATATATATATATATATATATATATATACACACTTCTCTTTATATCTATACAGATAGATATATAATGTTTGTATTTGCGGGAATTTATTTTGGATATTGGATATTTGGTTTGGATATTTTGTGCATTGACTGAGTGCAGCAGGGGGGAAAATGCAAACAGAATTTAAAAGTTTTTCCAAAAACTTTACTTGCAGACGTCTTATATATCATATTTTTGCAAGTGTGAACACTACAAAATACTTGCTTTTTCACATCACCTCATAGTGTTTCTGAAAGGAGAAATTAGTGGTGCTCTTTCTTGTGATAGCTCCTTTGAATTTTGTCCCTCTTCCCGGATGATCTGAGGTTTGAGAAACTTTTTGTTGAACTTGGAACGTGGTTGGGATATTTTGGTGGGCTCATATGGTGGAAAAAATTGCAAACATAATTTAGAAGCTTTACCAAAGAATTTATTTGGTGACTTATTATATTCAACCATTCTGTTGCAGCTTGAACACCTCAAAAACACTTGTTTTGCAGTGTGCATGCAGCCTTGTGTGGTTTTAGTGTTTTGTGGAGAGGAAAATAGTGTTAGCCCCTTTGAACTTTGTTCCCAACTTTACAAACAATCTGATGCTACTGGGAATTCGAGATCTTAAGAATTTTTCTGTATATTTTTCTGCTCTTATTCACTGGTCTGGTAGCTTGTAGGAAGGATACTGAAAGTGCTATATCAGAGGTGGGGGACCTTTTCCCTCCCAAGGGCGGCACAGCGGAGCAGTTCGGCGGCAGCTCCTCCCCCCCCCCTGAACTTACCTGCACCTGGGCTTGCGTGGAGAACAGCTGGGAGTCGGGACCCTGCAAGGATAAATTCACCAGTGGGGCTACGGCGGCGCCGGAGGCGTGCGCCGGGGTCGCGTGCCGAAGGGCTGCGTGCACAAGGGCGCGCCCTTTTGCGCGCTCTTCGGCGCGATCCGGAGCAGGAGCCCTAACTTCTTGATTTCTGTCTCCTGGGTTTGCTCTGCTGTGTTTTCTTAGGGGTTTAGGAGGCTGCCCTACCTTCTAAAGTACCCCCTATATGTGGTGTTAAGTGAGGTTTGGGAAGTAAGAAGTGGGTGGGGCTTCTCTTCGATTCTCTTTGTTTTTGTCCTACAGCGTTTTGTGAGGATTAAGATTGACCGCTTTAAATGGCCACTAGTAAGAGGCCACGTTCTGACCTTTCTATAGCCTCTCCACCTGTTAGTAGTAAGACTCAGAAACAACGTAGGTTGGACTCTTTTTTCTCTCGAAAGTTAACCGATTCTCTTCAAGATAATGACTCTATTACAGAGGCTTCCTTTTGTCGCCAAATTGCACATATTTCATATGGGAAACTTGCGGTATCCTCTAAACATTCAACCCCTGCCAGTACTCGAGAAAAAAGTGAGTTGTTCCCCCAAGATGACTCAGACCCTGGTGATCGGCTGGGTAGTGACTTTATGATTGAATTCCTATCTACACACGTGAAGGTTACTGCCGAATCTATAAAATTTATGTGTTCCCAAGTGCAGCAGATACACGAAAAACTTGATTTGGCAGTATTTCCAGTTAGATCTTTGGAATCCAAACCCCGGCAAGAGATTTTGGGAGATAAGGGGTCATTTTGGCCCCCCAAGAGCAAGGAGTTGCCTTCTGGGGTAACAGCTTTTGGTCTTCAGTGTCAACCCTTAGCTGGGGGTATTGGGAACATACAGTTAAGGGATGAGATCCATGTAAGTCCCATTTGCAGTAGTGATTGCCAGGTATTGTCATCTGACCAAGTTGCTTCTTATAGTCTTCAACCCTCTAATTTAATTTTTACCATCCTGCCTTTATATGGTAGTTATTTGCCTTTATGGTGTACGGTATTAGATGCAGCAGAGCACCTTAGATTACTGCTGAACACTCCTGTTCAAAGGTACCTTCCAATTACCAGATCTCACATTCAGGCTATGGACCTCCTATTAACTTCTAAGGACAGACAGGTGGTTAATATCACTTTTTCCGCCCCTGATATAGTTACAGCCATCTGGGATATAAGACATTCCCTGGAGGGGAGGTCGGTATTTGTGTCCAGAGTATTCCAATCCAGCACAGGCCAGATAGCTCAGGTGGGGGGTCATTCCCCCCAAGTGTTGGAAAATAGGGTCACACAAACAGGCACGAGCCTATCAGCCCAGAAGGGCTCAGTGCCTAGGGGGAACCACTTTAACCCGATCCCGCCAGCAGGGATTTTATCCATTAACCATCAATTCCGAGGGGACGGTCTGGCGGGAGCAAAGGAGCCAGGAATACCCCCTCCCCCAGTAGAATGTGGGGAAGCGATGGAGCTTATCACGGCAGGTACCCAGGCGGAGGTACAACTTTCGGCAAAATCTGTGAAGCTACCTAGTAATTTAGGGGTACCTTTGAGCACGGATTGTATGGGGAGGGACCTGCTGTCTAGACTGGATTCTTTATGTTTACAACTGACTCAATTTAAACCTAGGTCTCTGTCCACTGAGGGTAGGGGTCACTTAGATTTACATAGGAAGAAACCTATTATCCCTATCCAGAGGGACAAGTTTCAAACAACGCCAACTTGTAAGTCCCGGAGAAAGTCTCATAAGAATGCTTTTGAGTCTAGGGGTGAAGGTAAAGCTGTGGGTTCCTTAGTTGGCCCCACAATTAAGGACCTAGGGAATGTCTTGGTTGAGGATGACGATCTTGGGGTCGAGGTAAGGGATTCTACTTTAAGATCGGGTCCCCAGTTGCGGAGCAGAACTTCTAACGAACTAGAAAATATTGCCCTTCCCCCCCCTATGATACCTGGGAACCTGATTTCGATCAAGGAAATATACGATCAGTCGCCTGCTCTGGTACATAACATTGTTCTAGAGGACAGTACACAAAACTCAGTCACTGAGGGTAGCTTGCTGTTGCTGCCAGGTCTTCTAGAAGCTCCCTTATGACAATTATCGAGTGCCCCCTTAAAAATTGTCTCGTGGAACATCGCAGGTTGGCAGGCCCGCCAGTTGGATGAGGATCTTTTTCATTTAATTCAATCATGTGATATTTGTCTTTTCCAAGAAACCTGGTCCTTAGAGGATATACGAATAGGGGATGTGAGAGTGCATTCAGTTCCAGCGAATGTAGTTAGGGCATTTGGTAGAGCAAGTGGAGGTTTGGTCTTTTTGTCATCCTGCTCATCCAATTTAGTTTCTTTTAATCTAATAAATAATTATAAATCTTATTTTGCCCTTTACTATTGCATGCTCTCTACAGGTGAGGGCCTATTGATTGGAAATGCGTATATCCCACCAGCCTCATCCAACTATTATTGTGTAGACATATGGGAGACAATTATAAGGGAGGTTCAAACTGCTAAAATAATGTATCCTGATGCTGCTTTGATCCTGGGAGGAGACTTTAACGCAAGGATAGGGGCCTGGCAGGGCCTACCTAGCGGGTGGTGTAGCTCAAACCCCTTCCAGATCTCACCACGGAAATGTTTAGATAAAGCGGGGAACTCTAATGCTACAGCCTTTAAACAACTAGTGGAAAAATTGGAATTAGCCGTGCTTAACGGGAGGCTGGACGGGGATAGAGAAGGATGCTTTACGTTCCAGTCACAGCGAGGATCCAGCACGATTGATTATTTTCTCGTGTCAAGTGATCTCCTGTCAAGAGCTCGGAGATTGGAAATTCGCCCCGCTTTGGAAACGCACCACCTTATCTTAATTCTATCACTAGGACCTAGCTCGATTTACCCCTTTGGGGTTCGGGAGGAAAGAATATACTCCCCACACCCCTTACCAGGAGTAAATTCGGTGTACAGGCGACCTCATTGGTCTGACCATCTTGCCCAATTATTTTTGATTCAAATTGCTGATCCAGGGATGGTTAGCCTCTCTCAGCAGATCAGCTCAGGGGCAGTAGATCCAGTGGAGGGTTATGAGCAGATCTTAAAGCGGTTAACCCCGTTGTTTACCCCCACGGGACCGATTCGATCTGGCCAAAGGAAGTTACCAGACTGGTTTGACAATGACTGCCATTTTCAACGGCGGATCATGAGAGGCAAGGTCAAACGGCTGAAGTACCACCAATCAGTAGTCTCAAGGAATGCCCTGGCGGTAGCACGGGCTCAATATCGCCATTTGATTAAAACAAAGAAAACCCAATTTCAGAGGCAACAGTGGGCCCGGCTACAAAAAGCCGCGGACAAAGGTGATTCCAAGGGCTTCTGGGGTATAATAAAACAGCTAAGGCAGGGGGAGGCGACTAGAAGTTCGGTGAGGATCCCAGCGAGGATATGGGAAAGATTTTATGAGGAGGTTTATGCGGATGCATCCCCTCCTCTTCTTCATATCCCTCTGGAAGAACCTGATAGATTTCCCCAGTGGCCATCGGTCCAAATGGAGGAGGTGAGAGATTTGATTCTGTCTTTGAAAAACGGAAAAGCTCCCGGTATTGATCTGGTTACAGCAGAACTTTTGAAGGAAGCCCCGGTTTGGTGGGCTGAGGTGCTGGCTCCAGTTTTTACTGTAACAAATGCAACAGGAAAGATGCCCAAATCATGGGCAAATAGTATTATTGCCCCAATATACAAAAAAGGTGAACAAGGTGTCCCTGAAAATTACCGCCCAATAAGCCTCCTTACTATTGTGGGGAAGCTTTATTCCAAGTTACTACTAGGGAGGCTCCAGAGTTGGCTGGAAGATGGCCAGATAATTAGTTCCCTGCAGGCGGGATTTCAGAAATCCCGCTCTACGGTAGATCATGTGTTAGCTCTCTCATACCTGATAAGAAAGATCTTGGGTCAGGGTTTGAAGGCATACTTATGTTTCATAGACCTAAGGATGGCCTTCGACTCTATTGATAGGAATAGGCTTTGGGCCAAAATGAAAGGATATAAAATCGACCCGAGACTGCTATTTCTAATAATGAAGATGCATGAAAATAACACCCTTCAGGTTAGATATTCCAGGGAGGGAGATCTAACTCAAACGATTAAGGTGGCTAAAGGGGTGAGGCAGGGCTGCCTTTTGGCCCCTTCCCTGTTTAACCTTTATTTAAACGACTTACCAGACTTTGTAGCTCAAGCCAACTCTCACCCTCCAATAATTAATGGTAAACGAATTACATCTTTATTGTATGCTGATGACACGGTGCTTATTTCACGTTCCCAGGTGGGTTTGCGCCGTGCCATGCTTCAAGCTAAGAATTATTGTTTAAGGGAGGGTCTTAATATCAACTATGAAAAGACCAAGGTGTTAGTGGTTGGCAAGGGGAGGGGGCACAAGCTCCACAAATGGCAAATAGATGGACACCAGATCACCCAGGTCCCAAATTTTAAGTACTTGGGTGTTGTCTTCTCTAATTCCTCCTCATGGGGGGTCCAGTGGGCCCAGGTAAAAATCCGGGCCAAGCAATCGGCTGGGGCTATTCGTGGTTTTTACTATGGCAAAGGTGGGAAATTGTTATCACCAGCCCTGAGGTTGTTTCGTGCCAAGGTGATCGACCAACTTTTGTACGCTTTCCCGGTATGGGGAGTGGATTATCTGGAACAACTGGAACCATTACAGAACGGATTTTTGAGGGCCTTACTAGGTGTTCCACGTGGGACCCCCCAGATCTTTTTACGCCTGGAGACGGGGTGTTCCCCTATTAGGGTACCTGCAGTCCAGGGTATTATTAAATATTGGCTGCGGGTTGTAACCCTCCCTCTGGGTGATGGCTCTCTGTTGGGGGAAATTCAATCTACCGACCTTTTAGCTCCTTGGCAGAGGCAAGTAAGGGCTATTCTGGGGAAGTTGGGTTTTTATCTGGTCAAGATGGGAACCAAGCGGGCGATGTCCCTGGTTAAGCAAAGATTGGGGGACCAGCAGAAACAGATTGATACTGGAATGCTTCAGTCTCAAAGGATTAATCCTTTGTATGCCCCACCCCAGGGTTGTCCCCTGGAATCTAGTTATCTGATCGCTTGGTCCAGTTTTGCATTAAGACGGGCCTTTGCCCGCCTTCGTATGGGGGTATTCCCTTCGGCAAGGCTGGATGGTCGATACAATGGGACTCCCTGGCAGGAAAGGTTTTGTAAATCCTGCTCTTTACAAGAACTTGACTCTAACGGTCACATTTTGTTTGTGTGTCCTCGGTATGAGGGATACAGAAGAGACCTTCTAGTGGCCCTGAAGCTGGCGTGGGATATTTCCCCCCAGCTGGACAGACTCAGTTTGTGTATGAGTTATAGACCAACTGAGTTATCTTTGAAGGTGGTGGTGTTTAGCAGCCGGGTTATGGCTCAAAGAAAGGTAATGACCAATGATGTGGGTAGGGATTTTGGTCGGGAAATACTAATGGCAGAAATAGGTTAGTTTATGCAGAAGAGGGTTGGGACAAAGATAGGAGATGAGAAGCTCTTTTTTTGTAATAAAATATCTTCCATAGACGAGGTCAGGTTCTAGTAGGTACTGGTTTGGGACAAGGAAAAGAGACAAAAGGATAGCACATGATTAAATTCCAGTGTCTGAGGATTCACTTATTGTTATCCTTGGCCTGAAGGATGTAGTAAGATGGTCCCTGAAAGTAGGAATGCGCTGTCATTTAAGGGAACTGAATCTTATAAGTAGGAATGGATATTTCGGATATATTATCCTTTTCATTTTTAAAATAGTGGTCTTTTTAATTTTGGGCAAAGGGTTATAATTCCCAATGTTTATCTTCTTTACAATTTAAAGTATATTTCGATGCTGGTTTTTGTATGCATGTATAATATGTAAACTATGTTGTATCCTGTTGTATATTTGATTCTTTTCTTTTTTGAATGGCCATAGCAGTCGCTAGAGCCATAATAAAACTAATCAATCAATCAAATCAATCAAAACCCTCCCAAGCACCAGCTGAAAAAATTAGTGCAAGCTCAGAGTTCCATAAAAGTTGGAAGCAGAGGTGTCCATGGAGTAAACTCAGGTAAAGGAGGGTCCAGATAATGGATCTGTCCCCTATCCTTGTGTGCATGCCCACACCTCTACTACCTACCTCTTGAGTGCAGCCTTTCAGTGCTTTGGGGTAGGAACTGAATTCAGAAGCCAAATCCAGGAACTGCAAAAGGCCAGTAAAAACTAGTTATGGGTCACATTTGGGCCCTGAGCTAGAGATTCCCCACCACTGCACTACACATTTTCTTGGTCACACAAACAGGACTTAGCAGTGGTTATTAATTAATGTATTTATTATTATTATTAGCATTAGCATTTATATAGCACCAGCGATGTGGGAGAAGACATTCCATTCTGACCCATCACTTTATTCACTAGACCATCTGTGCAATGGGTGCTGTATATGTAAGAGAATTCCCGCCCCCCCCTCCCCCCCCGGCCTCCCTACTGATCTGCTTACAGCCTGAAGCTCAAGATCTAATCATCCTTATTTTAATACACAGCTAGTCTCTTGATGGTAAAATGTATATGAATGGTAAATTCCAGAGTCTGCCTGCATGGTCTGTTGGGAACAGCTGCCCCTTCTGTTTGAACAAAACTTTATTTATTTATTTTTTAAATGTATGTATTTATTTATTTATTTTATTTATTTAATCAAATTTATATCCCACCCCTCCTGAAACAGCTCGGGGTGGCTAACAATCTCAAAATAAAAATACAATTATAAAACATTTTAAAATACTCATAAAATTACAACCATTAAAACACAACTAGGGAACATAAAATCATTAGTACAATAAATAAGGATGGAGGGCGATAAAAACCCCTAACCCACCCTCCCCCCTCCCCAAAGACCTGGGCAAACAGTCAGGTTTTGCAAATTTGCCAGAATGTTAAAAGGCTCTGAGCCAGGCAAGCTTCCTCCGGGAGGGAATTCCAAAGGCGCGGCCCGGCTACTGAGAATGCTCTCTACATTGTGGCCCCCTGCTTAATATGGGGGACCTCCAAGAAGGCACCCCCAGCAGACCGAAGGAGCCACTCTGAGGCACGGAGGGTGAGGCGGTCCCTGAGGTACAAGGGGCCCAGACCGTGAAGGGCCTTATAGATCAATACTAAAACCCTGAACCTGGCTCAGCACACTATTGGCAGCCAGTGCAGAGTCCAGAGCACAGGTGTTATGTGCTCCCAACGACCCGTCCCTGAAAGGAGCCGGGCCGCCGCATTGTGCACTAGCTGCAGCCTCTGAACCAGGAACAAGGGCAGACCCACGTAGAGCACATTGCAGTAGTCCAGCCTCGAGGTGACGAAGGCATGGATGAGGGAGGCCAGGTCTGGGCCGGAGACATATGGACGCAGTCTCCGCACCAGATATAACTGGCGGAAAGCGGCCTTCACCACTGCCTCCACCTGTCGCTCCAGGCGGAGAGCTGCATCCAATATCAACCCCAGACTCCAAACCTGTTGAGCTATAGGAGGGCGAACACCCCCCAATCAGGGGGGCTGACACCTCCCTCGCTCTCCCCACCAGCATCACCTCCATCTTATCAGGGTTGAGCTTCAGTCTGCTCTGCCACATCCAATCCGCCATGCCCTCCAAACACTGGGATAGCAACGAGACAGTAAGGTCTGGGTCAGATGAAAAAGAGAGGTACAGCTGAGTATCATCAACATATTGGTGACATCACACCCCGAACCCTCTC
Source organism: Sphenodon punctatus (assembly GCA_003113815.1). Lineage (NCBI taxonomy): Eukaryota > Metazoa > Chordata > Lepidosauria > Sphenodontia > Sphenodontidae > Sphenodon > Sphenodon punctatus. Next base: position 11,316,472 of record QEPC01011255.1, on the reverse strand, counting down.
ACGACCTCCCCCAAGGGCTGCATATATACATTAAATAGCAATGGAGACAGTATGGAACCCAGCAGAACGCCACAGGATAAAGCGCGGGAGCAAGATGTCTCAGCTCCCAACACTACCCGCTGGCTTCTCCCCAAGAGGAATGAGTAGAACCATTCAAGAATAGTCCCGTCCAGACCCCCCCAGGTCACGCAGCCATCTCAACAGCAGCCCATGGTCCACAGTGTCAAATGCAGCCGAGAGATCTAGCAGGATGAGAAATGTTAACATCCTGCATCCATCTCCTGGTGGAGATAGTTGACCAAGGCCACCAACGCCGTCTCGGTTCCATAGCTGGGGCGGAAACCAGACTGAAAAGGGTCCAGGAAACCAATGCTATCTAGATGCGCCTGGAGCTGGATCGCCACTGCCCGCTCAATAGCCTTCCCTAAAAAGGGAAGGTTAGAGACAGGTCGGTAGCTGGCGACTGCGTCTATGTCCAGCAATGGTTTCTTCAGCAGGGGGTGCACCACGACCTCCTTGAGGCTAGGAGACAACCTCCCCTGCTGCAGGGACAAGTTAACCACCCTCGCCAGCACCGTTCCCAACATCTCCCTGGAGGCTTTCACCAACCAGGACGGGCACGGATCAATTTCATAGCTGGTGGCTCTCACAGACCCCAGAACATCCACCGCATCGGCTGGCGCCACTTCCTGAAACTCCCCCCACAAAGTTGGAAAGCAATGGAAAATGAAAATGAAAGCAAAAACAAAAATGACAATTTGATATTTATGAAAACAAAAATGACAGATTTAAATAACCAAAAAAAAAATGAAATGGACTCCTGGTGCACACCTCTAAAGATTACAGCTCTTCCAGGCATGTTAAACTCATTAGTGGTCCATCTGGTTTAGGATAATTTGTTTCCCCTTTGGTTCACTTGGATAGAATTATGAACCAGGAAAGTCTATGAAGTTCTTGATAGCAAGACCTGGCTATGATTACCAAAATGAAATTGCAAAGAAGGAAATGAATGCCGCTTTGAATTTGCTTCACTAAAACCGATTGGAATATACCAAATCCATCAAATTCCATATTCACTTTGGATATTTGTTTCACTACTATCTCATGTAGGACAGTTTCAAGAGACAATTTAGATAAGCTGACACCTTTTGTTGGAGCAGTTTCGGTTGATGAGTGTGTGCCTGCTTTGGAGCTACGCAGAACTCTTCTTCAGGCAAGGATGAGAAAGTCAGAACTCATCCTGTGCTAAATGCAAAGAAGCTAGGCTTGGGTAGCATGGTGGTCAATTAGTGTTTGATGCAGTTGTAAAACAATAGAGCTGAGGCTCCCAAACTATGCGTGTCTTTAGACATAACAAAGATTGGGTGTCAAAACTCCTAAGCACATGTTTGGCCATTGTGTGTAAGCACCATAACAATCCCAACACCAATTTGGTCACCCGTTGAACACGCAATGTGAACACCATTGCATCACAAGGACAATTTGTGTGTTCCAGCTGAACATGTGGCCAATGTTGTGTCTAATGATATCGTGTGGCGTGTTAGCAGGTACAACACAGGAACGAGGCGGCAGCGCTTGCATGCTGAGATTGGGTGGAGAGCAAAACACTGATTTGCCCCAAGATGGTCTGTGTGTCTAACAGAGCCACATGGTGAACACAGTGCCAAACCAGTGGTCATCATATCAAGGTTAGAACACACATTCAGACACCCGTTGACATTATGTCTAAAGACACCCTATGGATCAGGACTCCAAATTGGAGTCATGCCATCTGTGACATTTCCACTCATGCCTGATTTGCATATCTTTGTACCTGCCTGAAGTTAAGTCTCAAAATGAAGACAAAATGTTTTTGAACCACTGCAATAGCATTCATTCATTCAATCATTCATTTCATTTATTAGCGTAGCCAAAGCCATTGCAAAAAGGAAAAGTTTAGATTGTCAACAAAGGCAAAAACAAGCGTATACAATTAGGTAATACATAATATAAACAAGAGAATCCTAAAACAAGAAGAAATATTAACTATCAGCCACCTGAGATTTTTAGCAGTTGTTTAGTCACAGTAAGAAACTTCTCTCTAACCAGAAAGGTTGCAAGCAAAAATGACATCATAGTCTGTGTTGTTGCTGGCATTCTATCTAACAAAAGATATCTCACTATTTCCAGGGTAGTTCTGCCTGGAAGATGATCCAGAATCTTAGCCAACCAGTTGACCATTAATTTATTATAGAGATGGCAGTGGCACAAAATGTGTCCAACTGATTCTGTCTCTAAGTTGTCAAATGGGCAAATTCCCTGATGATATGGCAGCCCCCTATATCTCTCCTCCAACACCTGAGAGATACATTTAACCTGGCACACACAAACAAATATATTCTCCTATGTGAGCACATAGATAAGTAGTTGGCTGGTGCAGCAATACCGGGGGGTCAAGTCAGTGTAGTGTGCCAGACACCCACAAGAAACCATAGTGGCAAGATTCTCCTGTCTGCTAAGGTCGCTTAGTCTGACAGATATCTCTGCTTTAGCGACTCCCAAACCCTTTAACAGCAATCCTGGGATTGACAGACCCAAGGAGCAGATCTTAGATATTACTATCTCGCTCCAGGTGCTAACAAACGAGTCATCTTGCAGGAAAGAAAATAGGCCAGGACCGGAATTTTGGAGAAGGTTAATACGAAGCCACAGACCAATGACCTGTTTCCAGAGCTCATTGTCCCAGAGGATCTGGCCCGTCTCCAATCGGACGGCCGCCGAGGGCACACTACTGGGAACCTTTAACAGAGAGCGCAAACATTTTGCCTGGAAGATGTTTAAGTCAAACAGGCGTAGAATGGTCCAGGTGGCAGCGCCGTACAAAAGTTGGGCTCTGGGTTTTGCATCCAGAACCCTAAGCGCTGGCAACAAGAATCTGCCTTCCTTCTTGTGGAAAAAGTGCAGTATAGCTGAGATACAGCTACTAGCCCTTGTGCTAGCTAGGTTAAAGTGATGGTTCCATTTAAGAGAGGTTTGAAAAAGTAAGCCTAGATATTTGTAGAAGTAAACCTGGGCAATAGAAGACCCGTTAATCGATCACCTGAAAGCTTTTTTCCCCATCCCAAAGATCATAACTTTAGTCTTAGTATAATTAATATGAAGGTTATTTAACTCTCAATAATTAGCAAGGGCAGTAAGCTGCCTCTGCAAGTCGACCCTCATTTGGGAAAGGATAACGGCATCATCTGCATATAACAAGCATCCAACTGGGTGTGTCCCTATTTTAGGAGGGAAAAAAGATGGACTTGACATGTGGGGGACCATGTCATTTATGAAAAAATTAAAAAGTACTGGGGCCAGTACACAACCCTGTCGTACACCTGAAAAAATATCCATGCACTTTGACAGGCGACCCAACTGATCTACTCGGACCGCCAAAGTGGTTTGGGAATGTAGGGCTTTTAACAGTCCAAACAGTTGCTTATCAATTGAGGTGTTACCCAACTTGGCCCAAAGCAGATTTCTGTCAATTGTGTCAAAGGCAGCCCTAAGATCCACGAAAACTCAATATAATTTCTGGTTGCATTTAACATATTTGTCCGCCAAGAATGTGAGTATTAGGCAATGATCAATTGTGGAATGATCTTTTTGGAAACCTGTTTGCTCTGGAAATATAATGTTATTAGTCAGCCAAGCAGTCATCAAATTTAGCAGATGCTTAGAGTATCGTTTACTAATAATGCTTAGCAGACTGATGGGTCTATAGTTACCTGGCAAAGCTCTTGAGGGACAATACCTGAGCGGTCAATATGCGTGAAGGGGGCAGTCAAAAGTGGTGACCACCATTCAGCCTGCTGTTTTAACAGCTCCGCAAGTACAAAGTCCACTCCATGGGCCTTATTTGATTTAAGTTGTGAAATTAGTGAAACAATTTCCTGGGCAGTCACTGCTGGCCAGCCAGGAAGGTCATTGTCCAATGGAGAAAATGCTACCTGCCCAGGTTGATAAGGAAAGATAACATGGAAATGAGACTCCCAGGCATCTATGGAAACCGGCAAAACAACTACACTCCTGCCCCTACCAAAGGGACCATTTAGGATCTCCCAGAAGGTCTTAGAATTGCCTGCCTGGGCTGCTGTCACCAAATGACCCCACTGCCCTGCCAGATGATCCTTTTTCTTCTTCCGCACCAATGTCCTATATTGTTGTTTGAGAGCCGAGTATTCTTTATGTATGCCCGGGGCAGTGCTAGATCTAAAAAGGGAATATGATTCCTGCATTTCGCGTTTTAAGGCTCTGCATTCAGCATCAAGCCAGGGTTGGTGTCTTAAGTTAGGCAAACCCCCGATTCGTGGGGCAGGGCTATGTTTAGTGAGAAATGGTTGCAGGTACTTTATAAATAGATTATAGGCCTCTATTGCAGCCTTGTCAGAGGAGGAATTCATAATAGAGTCTTAAGTATTACATTCGTGGCCTCTTAATACCCCCAAAAGCATCTCAGATAACCCCTCTGACCAGGGTATTCTAGTAAATAGCTCCGAGGAGGCAGGCGCTACACCAAGAGAAGTGTCCAGGAGATCGCATTCAAAGTTCTTGGTAACATTAAAATCAACATTTAGAGGAAGATGGTCACCATAAACCATCAAATCCACTCTAAACTTACTCACGTAAGGGATCAAACAGGGAGTTGCTATGACAAAATCGACCACACTAGAACCCTGATGAGCAATAAATGTGAACTCCCCTTCAGAGTCATCTGCAGTGGAGCCATTAAGGACAACCAAATCTGCTCTCACCAGAAGATTGGCCATTGCAATACCAGAAGAATTCACTTTTAGATCCTTTGAGTGTCTACATAAGAGGCCCGGTACCTTACTGCTGACCTCCACATTACTTGCTAGCCCTAAGACTTCGTTATTTGGGGCAAGACGGGCGTTTAAGTCGCCAGTCAAAATAAGTTTTGCCAGCAGAAAGGTGGATGTAAGTTCACCAACCAACTGCTCAAGGTGGAGCCAAAAAGGCAATTCGAAGCTGCAAGCATTAATAGGGGGGATATACACAGAGATACAAATTAACTGTAGGATCCCCACTTTAAGGGCCGCCCCTACTGCTATAGGAGGAATGTTGATATAATGAATGAGCTGGATATCCAGCTCTTCTGAAAAAAGCAAGCCACCCCGCCACTGGGCCTTCCCTGGGAGCAAAGTGAGACTGCAGGTACAGAAATGGACCTAAATCCCGGAAGTTCCAAAGGCTCCTTTCTCCATGTTTCTTGAAGCAAGAGGATGTGAAATCCTCTCAAGTAAGCAAAAAAGGAACCATCTTTATTGCAGGATCTCCATCCTGCAATGTTCCAAGAACAGATGGACACAATACCTGGTAAGCACCTTGCCACACCTCAGCTACGACAGGAGTCCTTGGCTTTAATTGGACCTTTAGAATTGAGAGTGATGCCCTGAATAAGGCTGCGGATGGTGTCCCATAGCCCTGGCATAACTACGACCTCGGGGTTGTATTGGTCCCCTTGCTTTGAACTGGGCTATTAGGGGCAGATGTCAAGGGGACCAAAGGACCCCCAGTCTCGTTTAGGGTCGTGATGTCAGAGATTGAATAGATAGGCACAGGTTCATCCAAGGTGGACTGTGGCTCTTGCTCCATTGCCTCTGGAATTAGACATGGCATGGTCCCCCACCCGGACCATAGGCATACCACTGGCATCTAGAGAAAGGGCAGAGACTAGCGCAATGTCTAGGAGTCGCTGGTTGATAGATCGATCATATCCCTCATTTCTTCCTGTAAGCACTGGCAAGGAGTTAATAGGCAGAGAGTGGGGATTGTAGCGCAGAATGCAGTACAGACCAGGCCCTATCCTGTTTGGCCCTTGCATGACCTTGCCTGGGGGAACCTGGAAGCAGAAGTATAAGATCAAAAGAGAAAAAAACTTTGCTAACAGATAACTGCCAGGAGCTCAGAAGATTAGAGGCTAAGAAAATTTTATCAACTAAACCTAAGTTCTTAAAATTTACTATCAGCCTTGTTTGCCTACCCCGAGGAGGGAGTTTCTGAAAGGATGATATCTGCCACAGAGGCATTCTTAATTTGAGCAGGTCATTCAAGTGAGTCTGAATGTACTCCTTGGAGAACCAATAAGGCAGGTGTCCATTAGGGAGAGGCAGAACCCTAAAGGCAATGGCCTTATTATTAATCCTGAATTTTGAGCTATTGGAATTGGATGGGTTATCCACCAGACCCCTTCTTGCTTCGGTTCTGCCAGAAGATCTACTTTGGGTGAAATGATGAGACACACATGGGCTAGCCGAAACCTTATTGTGAGAAAAAGGGGGGGGGCTGCACCTGTTGACTGGGCGAGGCAGACCATTGGCTGGTTGAGTGCTGCCCTGACTGGTGGAATCACGCCTTCTACCTTTGATCCTATTCTCAGCGTTTACTGTATATTCAGTAAGCATTTTTATCTGCTCCTTCTGTTGTTCCAAAATAGTTGTAATGCCTGAGAGCTGTGAGATCAGTTTCTTAATCAGGTCAGCTATCAGGAAACACTGGTTAGCCAAAATATCATAAGGACTAGTGTCAGAAAGAATTAATTTATTTAAAAGACCACTAAGGTCAGCTTCATCAAGAGGATTAGGGGATCTAGATTGGGCACCAGTAATAGTATTGTAGTCAGGTCCCTTTTTGCTGCCCTCTGGCCGTTTGCGCAGGTCCTTCTGGGACAATTCTTTATTTGCCAAAAAGGCATCTAGTTTTAGTTGTTTTAGGGCAACTATCTGATCAGGTTGGTTGATAGGGCCTTGCCTACCTCTTTTACGGGACATTGTAGGAAAATATAAAAAATCACTGCTGACCCAGTGACACACAGTGCCCAAGGAAACAAATAAAAATATAATATATAGGAATCAGTCTATCGACCGGTCACACCTACCCAGTCGAGCACCAATAGGATCACACCCTACACATAAACAAACTTCTCATGGAAGTAACCGCTGAGATATACAGTCAAGTAATCTGGGGTCAAAGACATGCTGACTGTACCATAGGTCGGGGGTAGCCGATCAACTACATCAAAACTCAAGAAGACAATGAGTCAGTCCCCACAGCCACCATCCCCCGCCATCACCTAAGGCGCAGGCCTAAGGCTCCAGGCGTCGCGTTGATGTTAATTGTCTCTCGGGCGGAAGTGGCGTAGCGGGGATTCCCTAGGTATCCTCTGACTCAGCTGGGCACCTGGGGCTCGTTGCCGGTGAGTCCTGCGCTGGGCACTCCTCCGGCTGCGCTCATCACTGCCTCCTCCAGCTTCCCAGAGACTCTGGGCTAAAGTCTATGGGCAGCAGCTTCAACAGAACCTATCCGCCTACTGCCATTCTCCCACACACCACAAGCCTGTCCACCAAAACAAATATCTCTCTCTTTGCGGAACTTGTGGCAACACAACTTGGCTCCTGGTAAAGTGGGTGAGAGAGCAGGACCCACGTGATCCAACTCTCCTCTTCCAACCACCGGACTTCAGAAACAGTGAAGCAGATCCAGGGTATGTGTCTCTAGGGCAGCCCCACTCTCCATTGCTCCTCCAGATGGACAGTAGCGAAAATCCGAAGACAAAAGGGTGTGCCAACGCCAATGAGTCCCCACCAACGGCCAACATCCTTTGGTGTTGCCCTTCGGCTGGCACCCAAGGGGCACCAGGCCCTGTTTAAATACCTGATAGGGAGGGAAGGAGGGAACTCCAGAGAGTGGCAGACAATTAGGCACACTGACAAGCAAGATCTCCTATCCCCACAGCTTCCTTAATCCAAACCCTCCACAGACTGGGAAGGGCACCAGGCTCTCTTTAAATAACCGATAGGGAGGGAAGGAGGGAATTCCAGTGAGTGGCAGGCAATTAGGCACACTGACAAGCAGGATCTCCTATCCCCACGGCTTCCTTAATCCAAACCCTCCACCCATTGCAATAGCAGGTAAATAATGGGTTACAGAATTGTAAAGAGTCGTGAAGCCAATGGGGTTGATCCCATGCCCCTCGGATCCTGCGTGGAACTGTGCGTGCAGCTGTGCGCAAACCGTGTGGATCCCCATAGTGTGCACCTTGTGCCCTGCAGAAACCGCGCACATGTTCTCACACACACAGAATCCACGGGACATGGGATTGCAGCCAATAACTCTATTTACCCCGTTGTCCTTGGTATGGAGCTATGAATTTTAGCTGCCAGGACCATCTTTTAAAGACATTGGGTGAAAACAGACATGACGCTAACCCACCCTTTAACCACCCTTGGTGGTTATTTATGCATGTTGCAGGGCTATATTGGTACCCTATGCAGCCCTGCAACATGCATAAATGACCACCAAGGGTGGTTAAAGGGTGGTTAGCATCATGTCTGTTTTTACCCATTAACAAGATTCCTTTTAGGACAAGGGCTAAGAGATCAGAAACATAGTGGTCGCTCTGGGAGAAGTTTTCACCACAAATGGCATTGGATTCTGCCTGCTACATGATGGTGGTTCTCTGATCAATAACACATTAAAACACGACACATTTCACACAGAGAACTTTGGGGAGATGGCTGGTCTTCAGTCTTCCTAATGAATCATGCTGAGAAAAAGCTCTTTCTGACCCTGAAATCTTTTATCCTTACCACTTAAAAAGAAAGAAAATCAATGCTACAAAAACATCCTTAAGCCAAAAAAAAGTGGAACCTAGATGGTACACTGTGTTACATGTGAGTACAGGGCCTGGTCAATGTCCTTATCATTGAATAGGGTTTCTACATGCTAATGTGGTATCAGTTAATAATAAGCAATGGAAATGTTCTTGAACATTTTTCTGACACCTTAGGGAGAGTGTGAAGGGACAACAACCCAGTTCACCCATAATTCATCACAGGACTAGCACCACTCACAGATTTTCCTTCTCCATTGGCTGCTCTTTGCTTTCTGTTGGTGGGGGCATGTCTGCTGTCCATTCAGCACTCGCAGTTCTTCCCACCCTGTCTCTGTGGGACGCCTCCAGCACTGATCATAGTTGTTTGATTGGGGAATTAGCTCCCAGTGTGGAATTGTCCCACCATGGGCCTCTACCCATGGTGCTCTCACATACAGTCTGCTGTCCCCCTTCTGGGATGGAAGATGGTCTCAAGCTGCTTTGGGAATACAGTCCAAAGTCCTAGGGGGTTGGGGCAACTCCCTCAAGAACCTCCAGTCCCCACATATACTAGTCTTCACCTATAAAGCTCTTCACAACCTTGCTCCCCCCTACCTCTCTGCGCTAATTTCCCTCCATACTCCAGTCCATGAACTCTGCTCCTCCTCTGTCCCTTCTCACCCTCCCATGCCTCCCCGGCTCCCCTAACCACCTTCATCCCTTCTCCCTAGCTGCCCCTCACACCTGGAACTCCCTCCCTACCCACATCCGCCTCGCCCCCTCCCTTTGTACCTTCAAATCCCTCCTCAAGACTCACCTCTTCTGCTTTGCCCTCCTCGCTCCCCTCACCTAACTCCTGCTGATATCCTCCATTCAGTACAATCTGTTACCTGAGGTCTGTGTACTCATATCCTCACCACACAGACCAGCCAGCCATCATTCTTGATGTAACCAAGCCATGCACCTCGGACCTCGCATTTTCGTGAATGTTACACTCCTTGTCTCTCCCTCTGTTCCCCTTCCTTTGTCCTCCCCCACCCCACCCCCGTCTCTCAGATTGTAAGTGAATGGTTCCGCTCATTCCTCTTGGGGAGAAGCCAGCGGGTAGTGTTGGGAGCTGAAACTTCTTGCCCCCACGCTTTATCCTGCAGCGATCTGCAGGGTTCCATTCTGTCTCCATTATTATTTAATGTTTATATGCATCCCTTGGGGGAGGTCGTGAGAGGGTTCAGGGTGCGATTTCACCATTATTGTATTTATTTATTTATACATTTTTGTTAGCCACCCCCTCATGCCTACAGCATCTCGGGGCAGCTTACAGTATAAAAACACACAATAAAATTCATTAAAACAATAAAGTAGCGTATAAAAACCCAACACAGAAAACAAATTAAAGGAAAGGGGTAACCAAATTCAAAACTACATATACATTGACACTCATTATTGAATGTATATGTAGTTTTGAATTCAACACATGGTTTGGACTTTGGCTGTATTGAAACAAGATCTTAGGGGAGGCTATTGGCTAACTCTTACTTAAAGCCTCAAATGGGGAATCCTACAGGGGCTTGTGTACAGGAGGGCCTAAATGTGTTCCTGTAAGCCCTGTGAAGGGTAAGGCATTTGGTTACCCCTTTCCTTTAATTTGTTTTCTGTGTTGGGTTTTTATACGCTACTTTATTTTGCTGCAATGTGTATCTTTAATTTTTATTTATTTATTTATCCATTGTTACAGTCTACGGCTAAACAATAAATCAAATTTGTATTTGTATTTAAAACAATGTTTTAAAAATACACTCCCCCTCCTACTCCCCCTCCCACCCTCCCCTCCGAAGGCTTGGGCGAACAGCCAGGTCTTGTAGGCTCGCCGAAACGCCAACAGACCTGGGGCCAGACAGGCTTCCTCTGGGAGGGAATTCCAGAATCTCGGCCTGGCCACCGAGAATGCCCTCTCCATTGTGGCCCCCCCACTTTACACAGGGGACCTCCAAAAAGGCGCCCCCCCCCAATGGACCGCAGGGATCGCTCTGAGGTGCAGAGGGCGAGGTGGTCCCCAAGGGGGCCCAGACTGTGTAGGGCTTTTATAGATCAACACTAGCACCTTGAATCGGACTTGGTACGCTCTAGGCAGCCAGTGCAGAGTACGGAGCACAGGTGTTATGTGCTTCCGCCTTCCCGTCCTCATAAGGAGACAGGCCGCCGGATTCTGCACCAGCTGCAGCCTCTGAACCAGAAACAAGGGAAGCCCCATGTACAGTGCATTGCAGTAGTCTAGCCTTGAGGTGATGAAGGCATGAATGAGGGTGGCCAGGTCGGGCTTGGAAATGTATGGACACAGCTTCCGTACCAGATACAGCTGGCGGAAGGCAGCCTTAGCCACCATCTCTACCTGCCGATCCAGC
>QEPC01011255.1:11293838-11305157 GCA_003113815.1 Sphenodon punctatus | reverse complement strand
AGGTGTCGGCCCCCCCTGATTGGGGGGGTTCGCCCTCCTATAGCTCAGCAGGTTCGGAGTCTGGGGGTGATATTGGATGCAGATCTCCACCTGGATCGATAGGTGGAGGTGGTGGTAAAGGCTGCCTTCCGCCAGTTATATCTGGTGCAGAAGCTGTGCCCGTACGTCTCCAGCCCGGACCTGGCCTCCCTTGTCCATGTCTTTGTCACCTCAAGGCTGGACTACTGCAATGCGCTCTACGTGGGGATGCCCTTGTTTCTTGTTTCGGAGGCTGCAGCTAGTGCAGAATGTGGCGGGCCAACTCCTGTCGGGGATGGGTCGCCGGGAGCACATAACACCTGTGCTCCAGACTCTGCACTGGTTGCCAATAGCGTGCCAAGCCAGGTTCAAGGTATTGGTATTGATCTATAAGGCCCTTCACGGTCTGGGCCCCTCGTACCTCAGGGACCACCTCGCTCTCCGCGCCCCAGAGCGGCTCCTTCAGTCTGCCGGGGGTGCCTTCTTGGAGGTCCCCTTTGTTAAGCAGGGGGGCACAATGGAGAGGGCATTCTCGGTGGCCAGGCCGCACCTTTGGAATTCCCTCCCAGAGGAAGCTCGCCTGGCCCGAAGCCTTTTAACATTCCGTCAAGTTTGTAAAACCTGCCTGTTCGCCCAGGCCTTTGGAGAGTGGGGGAGGGGGGTTAGGGGTTTTTAATCTCCTCTTACCCTTAATCTCCTCCTACCCGGGAGACCTCAAATTGGGTGCCCCCAGACGACCACAGGGGCTGCAAGATGACCCGGGGTTTGAGGCGGTCTCACAGGTAACCAGGACCCAAACCGTTTAGGGCTTTATAAGCCATAACCAACTCCTTGAATTGGGCCCGGGAGACAATAGGCAGCCAGTGCAGCATCTGGAGCAACGGTGTAATGTGCTCGTGGAGACCTGTCCCCGTTAGGAGGCAGTCCGCTGCATTCTGCACCAGCTGCAGTCTCCGGACTGTCATCAAAGGTAGCCCCATGTAGAGTGCATTACAGTAATCCAGTCAGGAGGTAATGAAAGCATGGATGATGGTGGTCAGATCTGAGTATGAGACATATGGCCGAAGCTGTCACACCAGATGTAATTGGCAAAATGCTCCTCTAGCAAAAGCTCCCACCTGACAATCCAGGCAGAACTGTGGGTCGAGGAGCACCCCCAGACTATGGACCTGAGCAGCCAGGGGGGCAAACCCCACCATTGATGGGAGCCACACACACCCCAGCTCTACCCACCAACATCATCTCCATCTTGTCAGGATTCAGCCTCATACGGTTCGCCCTCATCCAATCCCCTACAGCTGCCAAGCATCAGGTAAGCGTCGAGCTGCCGGGCCTGGGTCTCCAAAAATGAGAGGTAAAGTTGTGTATCGTCAGCTTACTGATGGCATCGTACGCCGAATCCTCTCATGACCTCACCCAGCAGTTGCATATACACATTGAACAGGAGAGGAAACGGAATAGAACCCTGCGGGACTCCACCTGCGAGATTACGGGGAGACGATGTACATTCCCCAAGAACCACGCATTGTGTTCTCCCTTCCAGGAATGAGCGGAAACATTCAAGAACAATTCCACCCACCCCAGCCGGGTCCCACAGCCTCGCCATCAACATCCCAAGGTCAACGGTATCAAATGCTGCCGACAGATCCAATAAGATCAAAATTGAGGTTCTGCCCTGATCTAATTCACGGCGCAGGTCGTCGACCAAGGCCACAAGTGCAGTCTCCGTGCCAAACCCGGGATGAAAGCCAGACTGCAAGGGATCAAGGAAACCAACCCAGTCCAGATGCCTCTGCAGTTGCTGCACTACCACCCACTCAATAACCTTCCCTAAAAAGGGAAGGTTAGAGACTGGCTGATAACTGGCCGGGGAGTCCATGTTCAATGATGGCTTCTTAAGCAGGGGCCACACCACTCCCTCTTTAAGATAGCTCGGCACCTTGCCCTCCCTAAGGGAGGCATTGACCACCTCCACCAGCAATGGCCCTAACGTCTCCCGGCTGGCTTTCACCAGCCAGGACGGGCATGGATCTAATTCACAACAGGTGGCGTGGACACCCCCAAGGACATCCACTGCATCAGCAGATGACACCCACTGAAACTGATCCCACAACAGACCAGACGGGGCTTCCCGTACCTCTGATATCTCCACTATTGTAAATGCAGCATCGAGATCACGGTGTATATTCAAATGTGTTGAATATACCTTAACCAAATTGATAATGACAATTTGGAGGAGGAAATGATATCTGTAATGCAGTTGCACTCTCTTGGGCTCTTTTTCAGTTATTTTGAATTGGGTGGGGTTTGGTTTTTTTAGGGGGTTTCAGCTTGGTCATTTTGGTCACGTCATTTTGGCAATATTCACACTATTGCACCTCTGCAATTTCCATAAAATATGCAACCAAAATATCAAAATGACTGGGGCCAGGTGTGGGGACAAAATAACAACTGAAAAACAAAAAAAACCCTGATATATGAGTACTCAATTTTGGTCATAGATATTGGGGCTGATCCTAACAGACACACACCCATACATACAGCTTGCACATGGGTTGCATCCGCCCCACCGTCCCCTTAGCAGGGGTGTATGCGGGTTGTGTGTGTGCATACATGGGGTTAGGATCAGCACCTCCATTTCAGTTCTTGAAGAGCTACCTGAAAATGCTAATAATATTTACAAATAATAAACCCTCTACTAGTTTCATTTCTAATTTTGAGCTCTGCCCCTTGTCCCAGTGTCAGCCCTTTCTACTTTTCAGCATCCAGAGTGAAACGCTTATAGCCCTCCCCATGCCCCAGAATGGTGGCAGCGAGTGGGCTCCTTGTCGTGCTCCCCATTAGAGAATGGGGAAAGCACATGTGGGGCAAAACCCTGTTGCAGCAAAGTGCCCCAAGGCGGGAAGCACTGGTCGCAGCAGCAGGAAAAGGAGGAACCCCCAGCCTTTCTGTCGCATCAGAGTACCTGAGACGTAAGGAATGACTGGGTGATCTGGGTCTTTTTTCAAGCTATTTTAGCAGGGCTGGCTTTGGGGAAGGACTGGCTCCTGCTATAAGGGAGCTACAGGCCCATTCAGAAGTGGCTGGCGCTTTCAGGGCAGGGTATGCTTTAGGAACAGTTGATGCACAACCCCCTTGACTGACGGACTGGGTGGAACCCAGGGTTACCCATGATCTCACTTTTATGGAGCTGTGGTCAGCTAGGAATTGTCACTGGATCCATTGAGTTTGGAAGTCATAAGGTGTCGCTGTTAGGGGTGGGAAACCGGTAGAATCCGGTATCCGATAATGCCGGTATCGGGCGTACCGGCATTATCGGATTCGGCCCGGTAATCCGGACCCGGTACCGGATTTCGGGGTACCGGTTTTTTTACATTGCAGCCATTTAAAAATGGCTGCAATGTAAAAAANTTAGGAGGCAGTCCGCTGCATTCTGCACCAGCTGCAGTCTCCGGACTGTCATCAAAGGTAGCCCCATGTAGAGTGCATTACAGTAATCCAGTCAGGAGGTAATGAAAGCATGGATGATGGTGGTCAGATCTGAGTATGAGACATATGGCCGAAGCTGTCACACCAGATGTAATTGGCAAAATGCTCCTCTAGCAAAAGCTCCCACCTGACAATCCAGGCAGAACTGTGGGTCGAGGAGCACCCCCAGACTATGGACCTGAGCAGCCAGGGGGGCAAACCCCACCATTGATGGGAGCCACACACACCCCAGCTCTACCCACCAACATCATCTCCATCTTGTCAGGATTCAGCCTCATACGGTTCGCCCTCATCCAATCCCCTACAGCTGCCAAGCATCAGGTAAGCGTCGAGCTGCCGGGCCTGGGTCTCCAAAAATGAGAGGTAAAGTTGTGTATCGTCAGCTTACTGATGGCATCGTACGCCGAATCCTCTCATGACCTCACCCAGCAGTTGCATATACACATTGAACAGGAGAGGAAACGGAATAGAACCCTGCGGGACTCCACCTGCGAGATTACGGGGAGACGATGTACATTCCCCAAGAACCACGCATTGTGTTCTCCCTTCCAGGAATGAGCGGAAACATTCAAGAACAATTCCACCCACCCCAGCCGGGTCCCACAGCCTCGCCATCAACATCCCAAGGTCAACGGTATCAAATGCTGCCGACAGATCCAATAAGATCAAAATTGAGGTTCTGCCCTGATCTAATTCACGGCGCAGGTCGTCGACCAAGGCCACAAGTGCAGTCTCCGTGCCAAACCCGGGATGAAAGCCAGACTGCAAGGGATCAAGGAAACCAACCCAGTCCAGATGCCCCTGCAGTTGCTGCACTACCACCCAATCAATAACCTTCCCTAAAAAGGGAAGGTTAGAGACTGGCTGATAACTGGCCGGGGAGTCCATGTTCAATGATGGCTTCTTAAGCAGGGGCCACACCACTCCCTCTTTAAGATAGCTCGGCACCTTGCCCTCCCTAAGGGAGGCATTGACCACCTCCACCAGCAATGGCCCTAACGTCTCCCGGCTGGCTTTCACCAGCCAGGACGGGCATGGATCTAATTCACAACAGGTGGCGTGGACACCCCCAAGGACATCCACTGCATCAGCAGATGACACCCACTGAAACTGATCCCACAACAGACCAGACGGGGCTTCCCGTACCTCTGATATCTCCACTATTGTAAATGCAGCATCGAGATCACGGTGTATATTCAAATGTGTTGAATATACCTTAACCAAATTGATAATGACAATTTGGAGGAGGAAATGATATCTGTAATGCAGTTGCACTCTCTTGGGCTCTTTTTCAGTTATTTTGAATTGGGTGGGGTTTGGTTTTTTTAGGGGGTTTCAGCTTTGTCATTTTGGTCACGTCATTTTGGCAATATTCACACTATTGCACCTCTGCAATTTCCATAAAATATGCAACCAAAATATCAAAATGACTGGGGCCAGGTGTGGGGACAAAATAACAACTGAAAAACAAAAAAAACCCTGATATATGAGTACTCAATTTTGGTCATAGATATTGGGGCTGATCCTAACAGACACACACCCATACATACAGCTTGCACATGGGTTGCATCCGCCCCACCGTCCCCTTAGCAGGGGTGTATGCGGGTTGTGTGTGTGCATACATGGGGTTAGGATCAGCACCTCCATTTCAGTTCTTGAAGAGCTACCTGAAAATGCTAATAATATTTACAAATAATAAACCCTCTACTAGTTTCATTTCTAATTTTGAGCTCTGCCCCTTGTCCCAGTGTCAGCCCTTTCTACTTTTCAGCATCCAGAGTGAAACGCTTATAGCCCTCCCCATGCCCCAGAATGGTGGCAGCGAGTGGGCTCCTTGTCGTGCTCCCCATTAGAGAATGGGGAAAGCACATGTGGGGCAAAACCCTGTTGCAGCAAAGTGCCCCAAGGCGGGAAGCACTGGTCGCAGCAGCAGGAAAAGGAGGAACCCCCAGCCTTTCTGTCGCATCAGAGTACCTGAGACGTAAGGAATGACTGGGTGATCTGGGTCTTTTTTCAAGCTATTTTAGCAGGGCTGGCTTTGGGGAAGGACTGGCTCCTGCTATAAGGGAGCTACAGGCCCATTCAGAAGTGGCTGGCGCTTTCAGGGCAGGGTATGCTTTAGGAACAGTTGATGCACAACCCCCTTGACTGACGGACTGGGTGGAACCCAGGGTTACCCATGATCTCACTTTTATGGAGCTGTGGTCAGCTAGGAATTGTCACTGGATCCATTGAGTTTGGAAGTCATAAGGTGTCGCTGTTAGGGGTGGGAAACCGGTAGAATCCGGTATCCGATAATGCCGGTATCGGGCGTACCGGCATTATCGGATTCGGCCCGGTAATCCGGACCCGGTACCGGATTTCGGGGTACCGGTTTTTTTACATTGCAGCCATTTAAAAATGGCTGCAATGTAAAAAAAATTAAAGCCCCAGCAAAAAAGTTTTTTTAAAAAAAACCCTCCCCGAGTCCAGGCTGCGCGGGTGGAAGGGGGGACACCCCCCACCCACCCTGCCCAGCCTGGCTTTTTGTTTAAAAAAAGAGTAAGCGCGACCCCGAGGCGAGGCGAGCCCACCCCCCAGCACCAGCGGCCGCGGCGTCCCCGCAGCCGCCGGTAAGTATGACCCTGACCCGATCCCTGGGGGGGGTGTTTAACACCCCCACCCCCTCCAGGGATCACCCCTACTAAAGGCTCAGTGCGCTTGCCGCTCTTACCTTTGGGAGCTCCGGCGGCGGCGGGCGGTCCGGCGGCCTCAGCGCCGGCTGTGGCTGCCGGCGTCAGGACGCTCTAGGCCTTCCGGTGAAACCCGGAAGTTCCCCGGAAGGCCTAGAGCGTCCTGACGCCGGCAGCCACAGCCGGCGCTGAGGCCGCCGGACCGCCCGCCGCCGCCGGAGCTCCCAAAGGTAAGAGCGGCAAGCGCACTGAGCCTTTAGTAGGGGTGATCCCTGGAGGGGGTGGGGGTGTTAAACCCCCCCCCCAGGGATCGGGTCAGGGTCATACTTACCGGCGGCTGCGGGGACGCCGCGGCCGCTGGTGCTGGGGGGTGGGCTCGCCTCGCCTCGGGGTCGCGCTTACTCTTTTTTTAAACAAAAAGCCAGGCTGGGCAGGGTGGGTGGGGGGTGTCCCCCCTTCCACCCGCGCAGCCTGGGAGGGGGAGGGAATTTAATTTATTTCATTGCTTTCAATGGGGACACAGCGCCCCATTGAAAGCAATGAAATAAATCCGGTACCGGTATACCGGATTTAAACCAGGAATCCGGTTTTCGGGGAACCGGTAACCGGTAAATCCGGTAACCGGTAATGGGCCCGGGGTCCCACCACTAGTCGCTGTGCACCTTTCATTGGGCTGGCTATCCTTTGGCAAAATAAATTTGCGACACACACACACACTCTTTGGGTGACAGCCAGGAGGTAGTTCATGTCATCAACATCCTGTCTTCTAGGTCTCCCAGGGTTATGAAGCCAGTGAGGGCATCAGTGCTGATATGTCTGAACCATAATAACTTTTGTTGCTTCCCACGCATGTGCCAGGCATCGATAATGGAGTGATGAACTCCCCTCCCTCGCTGCCAGATGGAGCGATTCCGCTCACTGGCACCGAGAGCCAGGTGGAACCCAGAGCCTTTGCTGCCATCAGCAGGGAGCCTGGGATCCCAGTGCTGTATGACACTATACAAGGATAACTGACCTCCAGTTCGCCCTAGTTTTGAGGAAAGGTTGGGCGGCTGTTGACTCCATAACAGGCAAGCTAGCAGCCCCAGGGCTAGTGAGCAGTTTGGCCAGCCAGCCCCCTCCAGACATGGGTCAGAAGACCAGGCAGCTGTTTGAAAGTTGGTCCTGGGACCAGGCTCATCCCCAGACAGGCAGGTCCCCATACCCCCCCCCCCTTCTGCTGTTGGATAATTGTCTCCTCCCCCACCCCCCGAGTATATGCTCACAGTAGTTGGAGTTTGGTTGTGCACTGTACAGTGGTTCCTGAGTGTGCATTATTTGGAGCTTCCCGGGTCAGTGAGCTGGTCCCTGAATCGGCATGGGATATCACAAGTAATGGGGATTGGAAAGTTTCAGTTCGACCATCCAGCATTGTCAACCTGGCTAAGGCAGCCTAGGATGGACCAATGGGGTAGGGGCCAGATGGTTAGATCAGGTAGGCCAGGACACCTGACTTGGGCCCAGCCTTGGCTTCTGAGACATAGCTGACGGTGCAGCCCAGAATCCCAGGATTCTCCTTTAGACACAGAAACGGGGATTTACCTCCTCAAGTACCAGTCTACTACTATCCTCGGGGCAGCCTTAGTGTGCTTGCACCTACCCCCTTTGAGTTCGGGCCTCACTTCAGATCAGGGAAGCTAGTTGCGCAGCAGCAACAGGAATGCCAGTGCAAGTTACACAAGCAATAGGCCTCCTGTCTTAATCGAGCTGTGTGTTTGTTCTCTCCAGGTGCTGCCATCCCTTCAAGTTGGCTTATCAGGATCGTTGGCCATGGTCTGGTGAATTGGTTGGGCATGGTGCCAGGAATTACCCCCTGGGAGACCTGGTCAGGCCTGTCAGCATGAGCAGAGACACAGTGGATGGGCCGTAATGTCATGAGGTGCCAGTAGCTACTCCCTCGATTCAGAGTGTCACCAATTGGACCTTCCTCGAGATGTAATCATTCTGCACTTGGAGGGGGAGGGGGAACGAGCTAGCTATAATGCACAAGAGACCCAA
Source organism: Sphenodon punctatus (assembly GCA_003113815.1). Classification (NCBI taxonomy): domain Eukaryota; kingdom Metazoa; phylum Chordata; class Lepidosauria; order Sphenodontia; family Sphenodontidae; genus Sphenodon; species Sphenodon punctatus. The sequence continues at coordinate 11,296,941 of QEPC01011255.1, read as the reverse complement.
CTTTACTGCACCAACAGGGTCTCTTTGTCCCTGGAGAGGAATGAATTCTATCTGCAGACAGTGGAGGACAAGCCAATGGAAACATTGGAGGGATGAGGTTTAGGTGGGGGTCGGGCCCATCCAATTAGCATCTGCAGCTCCTTAGTGGCAGAGGTCCAGTACTGTTGGCATACGCTATTATAGAACTTAGATTGAAGATGAGTCTTCTCCATAAGAGATGGGGAGGCGACACCTACCACAAAAGCAGGGTATGGCAAGTGGTGGGGTAGCCTCCCTGGGAGGGGTGTCCCGCTAGGGCAGTACTTTACTTTAATTTATTAAGGCATCAGCTTTCACCATAGCCAACAAACATAAAAAAAGTAGCAACATCAATGTTGTTATCTACACACATACAAGGAATAATTATAAATATAAATATGAATATAAACAACAATTATAAGCAAAAGAGAGACTACTAATTCCCAAAGGTAAGCAGGTCAATCGTGAGGGCAGTACGGGACAGACATGGTCCCCAACCATCTGGCACCTTCCTCCTTACTCAGGTCCAGCAAGGACCTTGTCCTCCTCACATATGGAATGAGGGGGAGACATTGTGTTTGATTAATATTTATTTATTTATTTATTTAATAGATTTTTATACCGCCCCATCCTGCAATGCAGCTCGGGGCGGTTAACAACAATAAAAACAATTTAAAACATTTAAAATACAAATATAAAACATATCAATTAAGTGGGGGCCCTTGAGGGTATATCGAGCCAGCCCCCTGTGATCACTTTTAACATGTGGAGACTTGTACTGGACCCGAATCACATTAGGTGATCTCCCCACCTAATCCTGATCCGATACATAATCCTGATTTGATTAAAGTGTGCAGCCGTTTTAAACCCAACTCATGGTTGTCTGGTCTTATTCAGGATGTGTCGACAATGAGAAATCTGCAATGGAACCTTAATTGACTAGCTTTTAGGATGCAATTTATATTTTCCTGTCTGCACAGCACTTTACCGCCAATTGTTAAATATGCCTAATTTACCCTGACAATGAGCACAAAATCTGGGTCACCCAAACCTTTTTGGAGATAATTGGGTTGGTTTTTGTTTTTTAAATTATAAAGATATTTGGGAACATTGAAATGTTATGGGCCTGACTCTCTCCTACATTGCTATTTGTTTATCATTTGCATCTGTGCACTATGGATGCAAGTCAAAATTCATTCATACTCGTGGTGGATGTGATTTAGGTTCCTAAATCACTTAGGGCCACAATCCTTGGATAAGCTGCTCAGAGGGAACCATGATGCTGGCAACAAGCACACGTTGGAACCAAAGAGGGTAGTATATTGAGTAACCCAGGCCTGCTGCCTTCTCCTGTGCACAGTGAGGATTGAAGTCTTAGGTGCTTTGGAAAGTTTAAGCCTTGCTGTCATGGGGGAGGGGTCGCAGGCGAACCGCCCACCCTCCTATGTATCCCACGCACAAGCTCAGACTCCTACCCTGGAAAGGTTCTCTCTGGGAATACATGCCCGTCAGGATAGTGTTTGGACCTATAGGCCTCACAGTGCCCAGGTCCCTATCATCATAGGGCGCCAGGTGAGCAGCAGGAGTCTGAGCCCCAGGCACGCAGCTCTCTCCACGCACACGACTCTCAGGATCGGAGGGGGTCGGGGTGGAAGTGAGGAGGGCATGCCCGGCAAGAAGGTAACTGGGGCCCGGGGAGACAAGGCGGCACTCGGGTACAAGTCACACACAACGAAAGGGAAGGGGGTATACTCGAAGGTTGCCTCAGGGAGGGGGAAGGGGAAAGGGTTGGAAGAGAAGGGCTCACACTCCAGGCACTCACGCACTCTCGCAGGGGGAAGGTTAGGGAGGAGGATCACACACGCACACTCTGAAGTCCAGTTGGTGAGACGAGCTTGAACAGAGGGGGAGAGGCAAGGAGTGGAGAGAGAGAGTTGAGGGTCATCAGCGTATAGGTGGTATTGGAAACCATGGGAGGCAATGGGTTTGCCTAGGGTTTGGGTGTAGATAGAGAAGAGGAGAGGGACAAGGATGGAGCCTTTGGGAACCCTGACCGAGAGGGGCAAGGAGGAAGAGGGGGTGGACTTAGGAAGAGATACATTGAAGGAACGGTCAGAAAGGTAGGAGGAGAATCAGTCGATGACAGAGTCCCGGAATCCAAGGGAGTGGAGCGATTCAAGCAGGGGCGAGTGGTCAACCATGTCAAAGGCACCAGAGAGATCAAGGAGGAGAAGAATAGACTAAAGACAGTTGGATTTAGCCATAACAAGATCATTGGTGATCTTAGCAAGAGCTGTTTCAGTGGAGTGAAGGTGGTGGAAGCCAGATTGGAGGGGGTCAAGGGAGGAGTTGGCAGAGAGGAGGTCGAGGCAACGGGAGTAGACAACCCGTTCAAGGAGCTTGGAAGCAAAAGGGAGGAGCGAGACAGGACGGTAATTAGAGGGTTCAGAGGGATCCACTAGGGGTGGGAATTCTGGATCTTCCGGTATCCGATACTGCCCGGTATTTGGTGTACTGGCAGTATCGGATTATACCCGGTAATCCGGGGTAATTTACTGGATTCCCCGTACTGGATTTTTTACATTGCGGCCATTCAAATGAATGGCCGCAATGTAAAAAAACAACACCACCACTTTCCCTCCCCAGTCCAGGCTGTGCGGGTGGAAGGGGGGACACCCCCACACACACCCTGCCCAACCTGGCTTTAAAAAAAAAAAAATTCCCCGAAGTCCCTGCTAGTGCAGGCTCCGGGCCACCACCAGCGACCCAGAGCCCACACCAGCAGGTAGGTAGGTTGTACTAGGGTGATCCCTGGGGTGGGGGGAGGTTTAACACCCCCACCCCAGGAATCACCCTACCTCCCCACCCAGGGATCGCCTACATTGCGCTCCGGGCGGTGGTGGTGGCGGTCCAACTCTGGCGGCTTCAGCGCTGGCTGTGGCTGCCGGCTTCAGTGCTACTAGGCCTTCTGGTGAACTTCTGGGTTTCCCCGGAAGGCCTAGTAGCGCTGAAGTCGGTAGCCACAGCCAGCGCTGAAGCCGCCAGAGTTGGACCACCACCACCACTGCCCGGAGCGCAAGGTAGG
>QEPC01011255.1:11259302-11274329 GCA_003113815.1 Sphenodon punctatus | reverse complement strand
GGGGGCTAGTGGGTTAGAGCAGGGGGATGCTCCAGGGAACCCAGGAGTTCTGGCTCCCACCCGGATGGGTGGGTGGGAGCCAGGACTCCTGGGTTCCCTGGGAGAGGAGTGGGGGGCTATTGGGTTAGAGCAGGGGGATGGATGGGTGGGAGCCAGGGCTCCTGGGATCCCCAGGAGAGGAGTGGGGGGTTAGTGAGTTAGAGCAGGGGCCCGGGGGGCTGGGAGCCAGGACTCCTGGGTTCTCTGGGAGAGGAGTGGGGGCTAGTGGCTTAGAGCAGGGGGTGCTGGGATCCAGGGCTCCTGGGTTCTCTGGGAGGGGAGTGGGGGCTAGTGGGTTAGTGCAGGGGGGACTGTGTGTGGTAAAATTGAGGTTTGAAAATCTTGAGATGTCACTGCAAGTCATGCAATTTCAGCTGTGTTTGAAATTCTGGAAATGGGATGTGTGTGGTAAAAGTGAGGTTTGGAAATCCTGAGATGTCACTGCTATGCGATTTCAGTTGTGTTCAAAATCCTGGAAATGGGATGTGCATGGTAAAATTAGACTCAGGCTGTGACTGGGGTACTTTACAAGGATGGGTCCCTGTGTTTTGGGTTTATAAATTATTTATTTTAAGCTTGATGTGCATGTAGACTGTGCTTTCTTCCATCCAATGTTAACCCTGGGAACTCCTTGCTGCTGGGTTATGCCATGCCACTGGCCTACCGTGCCCCTGGCTCTGCCCCTAAGCTATGCTCCGCCCCTAGGCCCACCAACCCGGCCTTACTGTCCCAGTGCCCCTCCAACATCAAAACCCACCAGCCGTCCCTGCCAATTGGCATCACAAACCGATCTTATACTACAGTGTCACGTAAGAGAATCCCTGGCATAGGCTCCTTTTCTGCATATGCTGTGCAGGCATATAAAATTGGGACCCTTTATCACCTCTTTCTGATATTTGGCAGGGATGATTATGAAAGTGTGATATAGATCCCTGTCAAATGTCATGTACACTGGTTGGACTATAAAGATGTTACAGTCAGACATACATTTAAGGTTAATTGCTTATACCACCAGGACCCTTTATCCAATCCTCTGAAAGTTGGCAGAGATAGTAAATATGGGAAGGGGTGTAAATTTGCCAAGTTGCATCTACATTAAATGTGAGGCAAAGAAGTTACACCTAAGAATGTATATGAAGATTTTTGCAAAATAAAATAATTCAGCTGCTTCTAAAATTGGATTCCTTTATCCAATTGTTTTGGAATTTGGTGCATGTAATGTCTTCCATTTGAGGTATAATCACTCCAGTTTCAACCAAATATAGTAAAAAACAAAAAGTTTTTCATTAAAACCAATGGATAACGAAAACGAAAGCAAAAATGAAAACAACAATTTGATATCTATATATGAAAGTAAAAACTACAGATTTAAATAACGAAAACAAAAATGACATGGGCCCCTGGTGCACACCTCTTCTGGGTTGTGCTTCCTCACTGCTAGACACTGGGGGCTCACTGAGCTAGTACAGTCTCTTTGGCATTGCTTTGAGTGGCTCTTAATGAGCACTATTTGATGTTTAGCTTGGGAAAGCTGTTGGCATCATAGGTGGGAAGGGGAAAGCTAGGGACTTATGAAAGCTCATGTTAATCTGCTTATTGCCCCCTTCCCCTGCCTGGGAGAGGTGCATTTTGGTTTTAATCAGTCACCAGTTTGGTTCACGTGGAGCCTCTGTGTAATAAGCTCAAGCAAGCCATTGGCTCACATCTCTGGACAGCTGGGACTCACCTTCTTATATTTTTAGAGAGCATGGCAGTTTGTTTCCCCCTATTTTCCTTCTTACAGGAGTAAAGAGTCCTTCAGAAGCTAGACACCTTAATAGCCGCCACCTCTTCTCTTACTACGCTTTTCACCTCCTGTCCCTCTTCCCTCGCAGATCTCTGGGTGTTCCCTCCTCTAGCTATTTGAGGGAATCCTGCTGTTACGTCCCCTGTATTTGCTTTAAAAAAACAACCACCCCTCTTCAGATTCCTGTTGCACCAGGCATGATCAGAGAAAAGGCAGACACGTGTGTGCCGTGTTCTTGCTGCAGGGGTAACTTCACTTTCTTTCCCTCCTTTGAATATTGTGAGTGTGCAGTGCCACCCACTGGCACATGGGCTCTGGAAACACTCACAAGGAGGTTTCCTTAGTTACCTCTGATGCTCCAAAGGGAGAATCTCAAAGATCTTGCTGTTACACAAGCAGAAATCCTGTGGTCCCTGCTTGTGTAGGGCGACCATACCTCCCCTTTAAAAGAGGGTGCCTATGAGAAATACATGGTGCAGGACTGCACTGAAACCCAGGCAGCCTTGCAACATGTATTTTCTATAAGCATCCTCTTTAAAGGGGACATATGGCCACCCTCTGTCCTAAAGGATTCCGAAAGCCTTCTCGTACTCCAACCCTCTTCAGCTTGTGCTGGGTCTAAGCTGTAAAGCACCAATCCCCAAAATGGAGCCAGGATTTTGGTTCAGACCCACGGCTTGCGTAACAGCAGGATGTGGGTCAGCAAAGCAGGTGGACAGCCTGGGGAGCAGCAGGTGGAGGTGGAAAGGAGCAGCAGTGCCTGAGTTAGCTTTAGACTACAGAACTTGAAAGACAGCCAGAGTTTAAAATAACGATGTCTATTAATAGTCAGCAAATGCTTTCGGGGGGAGGGAGGGGGGGAGTCTGACAAATGGCAATGTGGGGGCGTTTGCTCCCAGCTTGCTGCCTTACAAACTTTGTGAAAAGGCAAGCACTGGAGGGGAGCCTGTCACTGTATCCCAAATGCGGTAATTAAACACTCTCCTGCTTGGTGCCTGGGAGCTTCTTCCCTCACAGTTGATTGAAGGCAGCATAATTGGAGAGAAAGAGGGAGACAGCTGTGGGGGTGGAAGGGTCAGGAGGGAATACAGAACTGCTGAAGTCTTATTGTGTTTTGCTTTTCCAAATAGTATCTGTGTGGGCTGAAGCAGCCCAGATCCACTTCCAAAAAAAGCAAAACCACAGAGACTCATGGGAGCTAACAGAATGTGAGTAATTGGGGACAAACATATGTATGAAAGAATAACTAGGGCAGTAGGTGGTAAACTGCCTGCCCAGGCATCATGCCCAGGTGCTCCATCTTCTAAGCCCTGGCCTTAATAATGGCACAGGAGCTCCACTGTCTACCACAGTCATGTGAGGGCTGTACGCAATGCCCAGATCCAGGGCTCTGTGCAAAATGGTGGTGTGGGCCCCCTTCCAAATCACCACAAGACTGCCATGTGCTGCAGCTCCCTACATTTTAGGCCTTGTAAGCCCATATTTTAGCCAGTGCTTCTGACACTCATGTTGTCATTTCAAGTTGATTTATGGACTTCTGTGGTTTAATCATGTAGTCACACAGTTTGCATATGCCTGGATCTGGGTCCTGTGCACATCCTAGCACTGACCTGTACATAAGAAGTGCCATACTGGGTCAGACCAATGGTCCATCTAGCCCAGCATCCTGTCTCCGACAGTGGCCAATCACGGTGGCTTGGGAGAAGCACCCAACAGGTCACAATGGGGGATCCATTCCCTGTTGTTTTCCCCCAGCTCCCATCATGTTCCCTGATCCTGTCTGGCTAATAGCTGCTAATGGACCTATCTTCCAGAAACTTGTCCAAACCTCTTTTAAACTCAGCTATAGTACTGGCCCTTACCACAGCCTCTGGCAGTAGATTCCACAACCCAATTATACGCTGAGTGAAAAAATATTTTCTTTTATTTGTTTTAAACTTGCCACCCATGAGTTTCATGGAGTATCCCCTAGTTCTAGTACTAGCTGAGAGGGTAAATAACTGCTCCTTGTTTATTAGTTCCACACCACTCATGATTTTATAGACTTCTATGATATCTCCTCTCAGTTGTCTCTTCTCCAAGCTGAAGAGCCCCAACCTACCAAGCCTCTCCTCGTACGGGAGCCCTTCCATGCCCTTGATCGTTTTTGTTGCCCTTCTCTGTACCTTTTCTAGTTCAGCTGTGTCTTTTTTGAGTTGGGGTGATCAGAACTGCGCACAATATTCGAGGTGCGGTCGCACCATTGATTTGTATAGAGGCATTAAGACATCCTCAGTTTTATTCTCTATCCTCTTCCAAATAAATAGAAGACACCACACCAGAGTTTCTGACCCTACATTACAGTGAATGAAACTATCAAACTCTCCTGTCATTCTCAATTTGTCGATGGAATAACATCAGCAAAACAAGTGACCAGCGTCTACTCAATGGAGCCATCAGTCCAGACATATGAAAATGGATATCTTTGTTTGAGCCCAATCCTGCTTTAACCAATACCACTAGAATTCACCCCCTCATGTAAGTAGAAGCAGAAGCAGTGCCCTACATTTGGTGCTTATTAATTTTTGGATGATACAACCAGCATTTAATATCTACTGCGCAAAAGGATATCACATGAGCCAAGAGCTCTGTGAGACTGCCACAAAATTCAAGGCTGATTATGCAAAATATTTGCAGGCAGAATATACTGGAGCCAGAATTGTATGCCTCTGGCAGGGAAGCCCATTATGCAGTGAGCCACTGTTGATAAAATACAATCTGAAATCACTAGGGGTCTAAGATTTAACAATGGTCAAATTAAGGCAATTTACCCAAATGACTCTTTCTTTTGGATGAACTGTGAGCTCTGAGGCTGACCACTTGGAGTTATTGACCTTCCTAATCCTATGGTGCTTACTGGAAGATTAAGCCTGTTCTCCTGGTCAGATTCCAGCTCCCACATTTACATTATGCCTCCATCAGTTCCTGCTGCACTCTCAGACATGAGGCTGCTTCTAGTGGCAAAGAAAAGTGAGAAAAAGAAGTGTTGGTTTTTTTACAGCTCACACTAGTAGTGTGGGCAACCAGTATAGGAACATTAATTCCCACACACTCCATTCCACCGTAGCACTTTCTGTGGCCCAATATAGAAAAAGACTTCCTCTGAATTCAATGCTATCCTCTTGAAGAATCACAAAATGGCCCCTCCCATGAGGAATGTGATGAAGCCCAATGGGAAGAAGCCCAAAGTTCACCAGCAACAAGCAGATAAACCAGTAGTTCTCCTTCTATGGTCTGAATACCACAAGAGCTAGTAGTAAATCAACCTGCCATGTCTAACAACGTCAAACTTTAAATGTAATAACTAGACAAAGTTAAGATTGCTTCTGACTAACTGCTCAGCAGAATACTGATGCATTGACCAGAGGACCAACTTTTTTGCTCATGCATTCAAGAGACCTATGTCTCTGAATAACAGAGTAGTAGGAGTCAGGACAGATTATCCTGAGGCAATTTTTCATCTTTAACATTGCAGGAAATAGATTACCTTGGTTAATGCAGAATATTTTGTAATGCTTCATCTCACTGAACTATTGCATAACACTGCATATTATTTCATTGCATTGGCATTCAACTACATTAGTATTATTTATTATTAATCATTTATATAGCACTTTCAGGGTTCCAAGTAGTTTACAATTCTTATCTAATTCACCCTCACAACAACCCTGGGAGGTAGGTCACGACTCACTAGACAGTCAGTAGAACCATTTGATGACCAGGAGGCAAAAGGAACACTCAGGGAAGATAAGACAATTGCAAAGAAGCTAAATGGATTCTTTGCATCAGTCTTCATTGCAGAGGATGTTGGGGAGATACCCACACCAGAACTATTCTTTGTAAGTGAATCTGAAGAACTGTTACAAAGCAACATGACTCTAGAAGAGGTTTTTTGGAGCAGAATGACAAATTAAATAGTAACAAGTCACTAAGACTGCATGGTATTCATCTAAGAGTTCTGAAGGAACTCAGATATAAAATCGTGGAACTACTTTTGTTAATATGTGACCTGTTGATAAAATCTGCCTCTCTACCTGAAGATTGGAGAGGAGCAAAAGTAACACCCATTTTTAAAAGGCTTCAGTGGAGATCTGGGAAACTACAGACCAGTGAGCCTGACATCCGTGCTGGGCAAAATGATGGAAACAGTTTTAAAGAATAGAATTATTGGGCATATTGACAAACATGACATTAATGGGGAAAAGTCAATGTGGTTTTAGCAAAGGGAAGTCATGCCTCACTAATCTATTGGAATTCTTTGAGAGTATCAGCAAGCATGGGGATAAGGGTAAACTAGTTGATATAGGGTATTTTCAGACGTTACGAGGTCACGCTCAACCACAGTAAACCACGGTCAATCCTGCGGCGGGGCCAAAGCACCCTGAACGTCTGTTCAGCTGCAGCCAGATGTTCACCACAGTCAATACCCACATGGGGTCAAAATCAACCATGCTTCCGGAGTTCCCCGCCGGACCATCTCCGAAGGCGTGGTCAAAGAGATTCCCGACGGGAACCAACAAAAAGTAACCACCGGCCAGAATCAAAGGAAATGATTCCCAACCAAGGACAAAGCATGCAGCATCGCTGCCAGGCAACCAGCAACAACACAGGCAGCGGAGGGAGATTTAAAGGGCACACAGCAGCAGGGGGACGGGGTGGGATGGAGTGAGGTGGAAGGGAGAGGCGAGCGGAGGGCGAGAGACCAAGGGAGGAGGAGGAGGAGGAGGTAGAGACGCAGGCGGGGTAGGAGGCAGTCATGCTGCACTTGGAGGTGGTGGAGGGACAGCAGCAGCAGCAGCAGCAGCCAGGACGGACTGACCCAGCACCTTCTGGGTGTTTTGACCACGGCCAGGAATCAGCGTCACATCTGTTGCACTGCCCCGGCCTGTGATCTGCCGGCCTGATTCCCTGCCGTGGTCCTGGTTCCGTCACGTCTGTTCAGGGCTTTTTTTTACCACGGGGGGGTGGTTGTTCACTTCACCCCGCCAGGAATCCACTATGGTGAATCGGGACTGCATACCGTCTGAAATCACCCATAGTGTATCTGAATTTTCAGAAAACATTTGACAAGGTCACTCATTTTTATTTATTTTATTTATTTTATAAAAGATTTTTATCCTGCCCCTCCTGCCCCTCCTGCCCACAGGGCAGCTCGGGGCGGCAAACAGCAACATAAAAAACAATAAAACAATACAAACAATTAATAATAAGTTTATTAGACGTAACAAAACTGTTATTGCCAGCAAAGCCACAAAAAACATACAAAAACACAGACAATCTTAGAACAAATAAAATTGCGACACAAATAATATTATTCCTCTGCCCCATCCCAACCTAGCAATTATCAGCAGTTTATTTACAATCATCATCGAAACTCGCCAAGTAGCAGCGCCATTATTCCAAGGGGTCACTAAAAGGCTTAAACTCCAAGAAGTTTCCCCTCCTCCACATAGCCTGCTTCAAAAAGGCGCCTACATCTCTGAGCACCTGAGCTCTTGGGCTATCGAGCAGATATTTAAGAAGTTCTCCCTCAGTCCATCCAGGCCGCTCATCAAGGATTGGCGCCAGAAATTTCACCCTCAGCTCGTCATACAAATGACATGCAATCATAATATGACCTACTGTCTCTACTTCTTGCATATCATATGGACAGAGTCTATCCACAAAGGGAATTCCCTCCATCCTGCCCTCATATACCCACGTGGGGAGGGCATTAACCCGTGCCCTGAATATGAGTTGTTTCTCCTTAATAGTCATCTGGTCATCCAAATAATAAGCCATGGAGTCTTTGGCCGGTACCCATATAGGGTATAGGCGCATGTGGGGAGACTGGTTAATTTTAGCTAGCTCCTCCTATCTTCCCACATCTGATATCCTTGTCGATACCTCCCTCCAAAGGGCGGCATGCGATTTACCCTCCAAATATTTTACTGATAGACCCATTTTCCCAAGAGTTTCCCCTGCCCACACTTGCCAAGGGTTTACATGGGCATCCTCCTTCAGTGTACCTAATAAGGGAGAGCCAATATCAAATCGAATTTTGCACCAAAACTTCAATGCTCGCATTGTGGCAGACTGTGACCAACTCATTTGCCCAAATTCCAGCCTCAATGCGGCAAAAGGAGTACCTCTGGGACTTGTCACAATAGCTTTCAGGAATCTGGCCTGGGCTACATTTATTCTCTACACACAGAAAGGAGCCCAGATCTTTGCCCCATATAGGCATTGAGCTCTCACTTTGCTGTTAAACGCCCCCACTGCTGCTTTCACAGCGCATCTTCCCAATCTGACAAATACTTTCGTTATCTCCAGAGATGAGGCTTTAACCGTAGCCTCCAAACTAGAGATATGCTCCCTCCAGGACCCAGATTTATGGAAAATTAGCCCGATATATTTTAAAGAGTTTACCTGCTGTATCTGCTGTCCATCCACAACCCATTTATACTGCGATCTTCGAGAGGAGAAAGCCAACACCTTTGACTTATCAAAATTGATAGCCATTTTGTTGTTTCCACAGAATGCATTGAATGTGTTAATCTGTCAGTTTAACCCAATTGCTAACCTCGGGGGGGGAAATCTACTCTCTGCCATAACCGGGATGATGTCATTAATAAATATATTAAATAAAGTTGGAGCTAATACACATCCTTGACGGACACCATCTCGGGCCTCAATGGGTGCTGTCAGATGCCCCTGCCCATCTATTTTAACTCTTAATACAGAATTCGCATGTAGTGAAATCATCAATGACAGAAGTCTGTCATCTATAGATAACTCCCTAAGCTTCCTCCAGAGTATATCTCTGTCCGCAGAGTTGAACGCTGCCTTAAGATCTAAAAATGCGATGATGGCTGGTATATTAGGAGATAAGGTGGTATAGTATGAAACATAACTCAGTAGTAGATCTTCCTTCCTGAAATCCTGCCTGTTCTGGGCAAATAATCCTCTCCCGCTGGACCCATTCTGTGAGTTTGGCAGCTAACAATCTCCCATAGATCTTAACCACCACACTTAATAGGCTAATTGGCCTGTAGTTGGCAGGGCTTTTCCTCGAGCCCTTCTTAAATATAGGGATCACCACAGCCGTGCCCCATCCCTCTGGGATCTTCCTGGACTCATTTATAGCTGAAAATAATGCCGCCAACAGGGGCACCCACCAGTCCTTATGGGCTTTAATAAATTTGATTTGAATTAAATCTGGGCCCGAGGCTCTATGGGATTTACACAAGTCCACCAAGGCTTCCACCTCCAACCCAGTCACCGGTGGCCAACTGGCCATATCTGGCGGAAGGCCATTATTATTCCCAGAGCAGTTGTCCTCCTGCCCAGCTCCGTAAAGGAGATGGAAATGATCCACCCAATCCTGGGGGTGTATAGGAAACAGGGGGATACAAAGCTCCTTCCTGGTGGATGAATTTATCAGCTGCCAGAAGCGCCTAGAGTTCTGCGAATCGGCAGCCTCTGACAGCTTATCCCACCTTTCTTTGGCATATTTCATCTTTTTATCTAATATTAGTTTCTTATACTTAGCTCTACTTTGGAAGTATTCCCTGGGTAGTTGAGACAACCGGGCCCTCCTTTATCCTTTGTATAACCCTCTGAGATGTATCTTGGCCATCCGGCACTCCCTGTCATACCAAGGCTTCCCTTTACCCATCCCCAACCCCCGCGCTGGTTGTACATATGTCTCTATCTGCTCTCTTATCCAGGCACCCAGCTGATTGTAAGTATCCACAACACTGCTCTTATCTGTTGCTGTAATTAGAGTAGCTCTTAAAGCAACAGTTTCAGGAGCCAAAAGGAACCCAGGGATAGCAGCATCCAATGCTACATCCCACTGGGGGACCCTATGAATATCCAGCCGGCAGATATCGTGCCGTAGTTCCTCAGGCTGCTCTTGCACTTGACCTTCCAGGCGAATCGTGAGTAGCAAGGGCAAATGGTCCCCCACTAACCTCTCCCCCACCCTGAAATCTAACACTTCTATCAGGACAGCTGCTGATACCGTGCAGTAGTCTACTACACTGCATCCCAGGGGCCCCAAGTATGTACATTCGCCCTCTGGGTCATTGTGTCCAGTCCCATTGAGTACATACAGATTATTATTGTAGATTAACTTTCCCAAGCATAAGCCCACTGCATTAATTCGCTGATCTTTAGAGAGACTGGAGTTCAGTGTTCCAGTGAGGGAATAATCCGGACATTGACAATATTGAGATAATGCTTGGCCATTGGGCCCCATCCGTGAGTTAAAGTCCCCAGCACCACTAATCGCAGTTGCTTTCCATCTATTGATTCACCCACCAACACTGCATTCCCTGAACTGAAAAAGAGACCAAGGCTTTCGTCACTCTATGAGGGGAGCAAATGGTCCAATATGCCTTAGTGAAGTGCTACAGGAATGAGGTGGTGTTCCAAGAGATCTTGGTCCAAATAGCTCAGCATGGCTACACTTGGGACATGAACCAATGCTGGCAGTGGGCCAAGGACTTTAGGCACAGATACAGAGAGCCACAGGAGACAAACATCGTCCTATTACAAGCACCTTGATGAGTTCCTCTGTGTGGATGGAGTTGTCATTGCATCCCGCCTGTATGGCTGCATCTTCACGAGAGGTCAGAAGCAGATGGCTATGGCTCCCCCACTGCCCACTCCTGTTTCTCTTTGAGTGGGTGGATGGCTGACAATTGTGTGAGTGGGAGCCTGAAACACTGGAGCTGGAAGGTAGGTGGGGTGGTCTGAACCAATGGCTTTCCTTGTTACTGTCGAAGAAATCAGGACACACTCTGTATATGGAAGGAATCTATCAGAGAAACTTTATTTCTTTATCTGTCAGCTGTCAGGAGGGTCCTAGGTCCACAGGGCTTCCCCTATAGAACTAGAGACCCTCCCTAGGCAGAGTCAAAAAATACTTTTATAGACTTTTCAGGTTACAGGCAAAGAGGCATTTCTTATCAGTTAGAAAACCAGTTTAGAGCTGTGTTAGAAACAGAATTGCTACACAGACAGTTTATATTAGAGAAGAACATCTTCAAGGCTAATAACAAACTCTTACAGAAAGTGAAAAACAGTACTAAGTGTGAAGGGCAATTTTTATCTATTGCAATAAGCTGTAATGAGTACATGGAGCATTGGAAGAACTCAGCTCATCTCTTGTCATTTCTGTCCCAAGTTTTCAGACCTCAGCTTATGAGCTTCCACAATTTCCTCCTTTTGTGACATTTTGGCACAACCTTTGTTCAAACTCTTGTACCCATTAACCCATGAATCTCTGCTTGTTCCATGTCTCTAAAATTCTGTATTTCTTCATACATGTTAAATGTTTCTTTCCTTTGCTCCAGGTTTAAGCCATGTGTTATTTGTTTAGCAGTGTGGTGCAAGCAGCATTTTATAACCAACATTAATAACTGTATGCAAACAAATAATCCAATAATAGCTCCAAATACAATTAAGACAGTATAAAAGTTCTTTGATCCCCATCCTCCTAACCAAGACCAAAGACTCCATTGGTCTGTTTCATGGAGTTTAGCAACTGCTTCTCTAATATGTGCGGTTTGTTCTAAAATAGAATGTATACACAACACTCTTTTCCAATTAGGGCACATCCCCCTCCCTTGCTGGCCAAAATGAAATCCAAAGCTATTCGGTTCTGTAAAACTATTTGCCTAATGCTACCCATTTTGGTGGCTATGGTCTCAAAGCCTTGGCTACCCTCTCCAGCACCCCAGCAACCCACTTTAATTCTCTAGCAGAGTATGCAACTCCAAGTCCAGGAAGAGTGATAACCCCAAACCTTTGGGCTTCAGTGATTTTCCTTTGATTCCAGAGTTTGCCCTCAGGAAGGGTGGACATGAATCTTATGGCGGGAGCTAGGGCTACGATGAAACATGAACCACTAAAATGTGCAGGGAGGTGTTTGTAAGCTTTGTTACCACAAACAAAGTAGTGTCCTACCAGGGCTGTGACCTCACAAGAACAGGTATGGGTATACATGAAAACCTGATGGTAATATCCTGTTATATTATAATGTGTAGGAAGGTATAATGTGTAGTATACATTATATTATAATGTATAATCAGGAAGGAAGACACTGTTCTGTACTGCTCCATTTTTGACAATGGTGACATTGCAAGTGGAATTACCTACAAAATAACCAGTGCCATTACATTGCAAGCAAATTTGGACATGTTGAGAAGCAATTATATATAAATTCAGAAACATTACACTGTACCACTGCCCAGGTAGAGTGTGGAGGTAACCCAGACGTATATGGGGCTTCAAGCTCAGTACTATTAAGCAGGTAGGCATACATAGGGATACCTCCATGGGCATTTACAGGAATGTGAGCACAACTTCAACAATTAGACTTATTCAGATCCCTACAAAGTTGTTCAATGGTTAATAAGAATGTATTTTCAATCTGCATAGGGTGGTTTGCTCTTGGTGTCAGGTGTGTTTTTACTAGCATGTTAACAGTCAAAGTTAACTTCTGTGTCTTGGGCAGTCCAGAACAGAATTATGCAGATAACAGTGGTGCAACCTATCCAGAAGGCAATGAAGCAATTCCATTTAGTAGGGGTGGGAATTCCAGTTCTCCCGCGATCCGATATTGCCGGTATTTGGGTGTATTGGCTTAATTTGATAAATTTGATATTTACCTGTGTCAGCATACCAGATTTTTAACACTGTCCATGGTACCAAATTTTTTACATTGTGGCCATTGAAGTCAATAGCCGCAATGTAAAAAATCCAGTACCGCAGCCAATGTTAAAAATCCGGTATGCCGATACCAGTAAATCTGGTACCAGGGAGATCCGATACCGGTACATCCGGTATTCTCTCTGGTGTCCCACCCCTACCATTTAGAGAACTAACTGTTTGGAAGGGTCTCTTCTCTTTCCTCTAAGGTAGTAAAGGTGTTGTGGTACATCCTCTTCACTCTGGAGTGGCAAATCCTCTTCTGGTGCAGGGGAGAGATTACCAGCACTTTCACCCTGCTCCTCTGACCTTATTTCTACAGGTGCAGAGGTCTTTTTACAATGTGAGGCATGAACCCAGCATGGATGGCCCCGGCACTTTATATCAGTGTTGGTGGTAAGAAGTACCTGGAAAGGGCCTTTCCAGCAGGGTTCCAAGGCCGTCTTCCTCTGGTGAACCTTGATGTGGATCCAATCTCCTGGCTGTAGGTCGTGACATGCTGCACGAGGTTCCTGGGGAAGGGCTTCCTGGACCTGTGAATGAAAAGCCTTGACACACTTCATTAGTGCATGACAATAGGTTAGAACAGTTTCATCAACCAAATCAATGTTCATTACATGGGCTGATACAGGTAGGGAACTAGGGAGCCTCATGGGCCTTCCCATTAAAATCTCGTGTGGTGATAGGCCAGTCTTTCTGTTGCATGATGATCTCATGCTCATGAGGGCTAAGGGCAAAGCGTCTGGCCATTTGAGACTTGTTTCATGGCAAATTTTAGCTATTTTTCAAGATACCATTCTGTCTTTCCACTGCCCCTGCAGACTGAGGGTGATATGAGCAATGAAAGTTCTGTTGAATCTTTAGGGCCTTGCAAATCTCTTTCATAACTTGGCCCGTGAAATGAGTTCCTCTGTCACTGTTAATAAACAAAGGAATCCTGAATCGAGGGATAAATTCTTTCAAAAGTTTCTTACTGACTGTAATAATGTCAGCTTTTGCACATGGGCAAGCTTCTATCCATCCAGAAAACATACAAACAAAACAAGCACTAATATATATTAATATGATAAACATTTCAGTAACTGAATAAAATCAATCTGAATATTTACAAATGGCCCCCATGGGGGGGGATGCTGCCCTTTGTGTTTTTACATGTTTGCCCACGTTGTGAGCCAGACAGATGGGGCAGGTCTGGCAATATTGTTGGGAAATATTGTTCCACAGTTGGGAAATTTGGAGCATGCCAGTCATGTTTAACTGCTTCAATCATCCCCCCTTTGCTCAAGTGGGCCATACTGTGGTGCATGTGGGCAAAGTAAGGGAGAAGGATCATGGGCGCAACCAGGCGGCCATCCGGGAACGCCACAAATTATCAGGGTGCAAAAGTCACCCTGCCAATCTCCAAGTATCTTTTTCATTTTCTGGAGCCTGATCTTGAAGGAGGGCAACATCATTAAGAGTTGCCATAGGACACTTACGTAAGATACATCCATTGCATGAAGTGAGTTGTCAGTTCTCAATGTATATGTTTTTACACACATGTCAATCAAGATGGATTCTATAACATATACAGGCCAAACTAAGATGTATTAAATGCCCACTAATCTGGCTCCTCCGGTGCACAAGAGTCTTCTCGCAATCTTTTCACTACACTCCACCCCTGGACATTTATATTCTTCCAACTGAGGCCTGTAATTCTCTTTCACATTTCTTCAAACAATGCTACATCTTACGCATGTGATGGCACATGTACAAAGCATTAAACAATTAGCATACTACTAATCAATACTATTACAACAAGGTGCAAGGCCAAAGTAAAAATGCATCTGCCTTGGGTAATTAAGCATAATTGCCCTAATTGCTAACAGCATAAGGAAATTAACACACAAACATCTCAGTTCCTTCAATAAATTCAGTAGCCCCCACCAGGAAGTCGAAAGCCATGTTGGTGCGAGGCAAGAAGGAACGGTAAACTTTCTGCAAAATATAAACATAAATGTTAGAACCATACACAAAAGCTATTTTCTAGCAAAGCAATGTAGCTCTGACACAGAGGTTCACAGCTGCATCTAAAGGTGCAGGAATCATGTTGTTGATTACTCCTGCCATCTGAGTTTGCCTCTGTTGAGACAAATAAGTATTGGGTCACCAGTTCTCATCACTCAATATGTATTCCCTTCACCTGTGGCTATTACCGCCATGACAAATTTGCTAAGTCACGCACCCTGCCGTGTGTGACCTCCAATCACAACATCTTTTTTTTAACAGGGGAGTGTGCCCTAGAAGGCCAGTTTATTTACACTCCAGATGTTGCCAGGCATGAAGATGAGCAATAGCTATCCCAGCGCAAGTCACCTCCATGAGTCCAATCCACAAGGTTGTGTGGGAGTTAAAGCAAGCCGGGATATGAAGGTTTGCCCCACTTACAACCTTGTTTATTTCAATACCGGGTAAATGGGAACCTG
>QEPC01011255.1:11247606-11258675 GCA_003113815.1 Sphenodon punctatus | reverse complement strand
CTCCACACCTGGGGTACTGTGGAAGCAGTAGGGTCACTCTGATCACTTTTCCCCCGTTTCTCTTCATTAGCAGTTTAATCTGCCCTATCATTTCAATTAATTTCTTCACTTAAACACAAACAAGATACCACAAGATAACAAGCACCAAAACAAAACCTGCAGCTTTTGTTCCGGTACCTCTCACTAGTTCTAATTTACAAACCTTTTATTCCTAGTTATTTAACTAAAGACACTCACATCAACATATTGAATTAAGACAGAGCCTTCTGTAAAAATCATATCATCAAGATCTTTCTTTAAAATTTTGGGGAAAAGAGAAGGTGATTCAATATAGCCCTGTGGCAATCTTTTCCAGGTGCACTGACATCCTCGATAGGTAAAGGCAAAAAGAAATTGACTGTCAGGGTGAATAGGAACAGAAAAAAAGCAGAACATAAATCCACAACTGTAAAATATGTAGAGGTAAGTGGAATACAAGACAATATAGTAACAGGATTAATAACAACAGGAAAATGGGTAACACAACAGAATTAACAGCTCTCAAGTTCTGTACAAACCGGTAAACATTTTTTCCAGGTTTCTTAACAGGAAGAATTGGTGTGTTACAAAAACTTTGAGTGGGCACAATAATTCCCTGTTGTAAAAGAGACACAATTACTTCTGCTTCTGGTTGCAGGGGATATTGGGGAATTCTAGGCAAGGATTTAGTAGGATTTAAGTTGATTTTCACAGATTCAGCTGTTCTGATTTGCCCAACTACAATGACATGTCGGAACCAAAGAAATGGTGGAACTGCTAATAGGATTTCATTCTGTATGTCAAACAATTCAGAGTTATTATGCTGTTCTGGAACTTCAGACAAAATAGCTAACACTGCAAACTCTGCAAACTTTTACACTGGAGTAAAAGGAAAATCCTGGGCGCTTAAGGTAGATCTGCTTCCTCCAGTATCCACAAGGCATTCAGTAGGTTTCCCATTAATTAAACAGGATACAAAGGGACCAGATTGATCTATTGGCATGGCCCTTGGGCAAGAGGAAGAGGTGGAAGAGATTCAAATGCCTGTCCCAACTGGCTGGGTTGGTTCGGGCATTCCGCTTTCCAATGTCCCAATTGTCCACAATAGTGACAAGCAGAGTTTCCTGGGTTTGGAAAAAATCCAGGACCCATACCACGACCTCTTCCTCGTCTCCTGTAACCAGCTCTGTTTGCCCCTTTTCCTCCCCTCCCTCAAATCAAATTGGGGTCCTAATGTTGCAGTTGGAGAGCCATTAATTTCGTTTCAGAAATTTCCTTTTTCTTTTCTTGACAAGTAACATAATGATTTCACCTTTATTTTGCTTACAATTATTTATTTTTTTGCCCAGTCTGTTTTGGGGGGCAAACCTTAAGTATAGAATCTAAAAGAGCTGCACAAGCTGCTTCTAAATCCTGAGGGCGAGGCTCAGCTGCTGGCCAATCACTTGCTGTTGCTAATACAGAGCTGAACAGATTTACATTGATTCTTCAGTGCCTTAATTTGGCCCTCATGCAGTTCCCCACAGCCGTCAGACACTGGGTAAGCACCGAGACTACTGGGCCTGAGTCTGTTGTAAAAGAGAGGTACAGCTGGGTGTCATCCGCATATTGATGACACCACATGCCAAACCTCCTAAATCACCTCACCGAGTGAACAGAAAAGGGGACAAGACAGAACCCTGCGGGACATCACACAAGAGGTCTTGGTATGATGAAAAACATTCTCCGAGTGCCACTCTCTGAGTTCTTCCTGCTGGGAATGAGCGGAACCATTCAAGAACAGTCCCGCCCACTCCTGCACAGTCCTGCAGACGCATCAGCAACATCTCATGGTCAACAGTATCAAATGCAGTAGAAAGATCTAACACCAACAGGGTTGACCGACCCTGGTCTAACTCTCGGCGCAGGTCATCCACCAAGGCCACAAGTGCATTTTCGGTGCCATATCCCGGAAAAAATCCCAACTGGAAGGGATCAAGGAAACCCGATGTGATCCAGATGCCCCTGCAGCTGCTGGGCCACTACCTGTTCAATAACCTTCCCAAAAAGGGAAGGTTAGAAACAGGTCGATAGCTGGCAAGGGAGTCAATGTCAAGCGATGGTTTCTTGAGCAGAGGCCGCACCACTGCCTCCTTGAGGCAGCCCGTCACCAGGGCCAGCCCCAGGGTTTGTGAGGCCATGTGCGAAGTCTTGGTGTGGGGCCTAATTTGCATAATTAGGCACCACCTAATTATGCAAATGTATACATTTACATAAAACTTACTCCCTCTGGACAGGAAGGATTCCCATTCTCCACCTCTCCGAGCAACCATGGAGAAGCATGGCCTCCTAATGCTTCCCCCCCTCCCCAGCCGAGTGTCTACCACCACTCCCCAGGAGTGGTTCCACTGCAGGGGCAGCCAAGCGGGCAGTGACACAGGCACAGAGAGACTGACTGCGTCCACTGCCTTACTGGAGGAGGGGCCAGGGGGTGAGCTTAGCCAGTCTGGCCTCCAGGGCCTGTTGCTTCTTGCTGCCAGTGCCGCCTGTGCCTTGTGCACGCATGCGGTGTGACCAGTCCAGAGGTGCTGCTATCACACACACAAGACACCCAAAATGCAGCTAGCTTATTAAGCGCATTATGCCATGAAAAGAGACATATAACCAGTTCAGTTGTGCCCCCATAATCAGTTCATGCTGCCCCCACCCCATAACCAGTTCATTTCTGCCCCCGCCCCCATATAATCTATTCACGCTGCCCCCACCCATAACCATTTAATTTGTGCCCACGGGGCAGCGTGAATTGATTATATGGGGGTGCAAATGAACTGGTTATGGGGTGCGGGTTTAAAGACAGTATTCCTGTTAGCAATAACTTCATTAAGAAGAGTTAGTGAAATAGCAGCCATAATAATCTCAGAACCATATTTGCAGATTTATTTTCCAAGACAGAATAGATATTGCTTTACATCCTAAATTCCTACCTAAGATAGTATAAGTAAGACAGTTGTGAGAATGTGGCCCTTTTTACACGGGTCTCTCCTCCCAGCCATAAACACGCAGATTTCTGTGTGTTCATGGGTGGGGGAACCCCATGTGAATGACGTGGTGCACGCGCCCATGGTGAGTGGGGGTGCGTGCGCGCTCGCCTAACACGCATCCCCACTCACCCCCCCACTCATCCCCACGCACGGAGCAACCGGGGGAAATGGTGGTTACTATGTGGGTGTGGATGAGTGGTGGGTGAGTGGGGATGTGTGTGCAGCTGTGTGCATGCCCCATCCATGCACTGGCGCGCCCACGGACTCCCCACCCGGCGGAGCCATGTAAAAATATCATGTGAGGAGCCACTCGAAGAAGAACAGAAGGTTGCTACCTTGCAAACAAGGTTCTTTGAGATGGCTCCGAACATTCTCACAACACCCACCCTTCCAGCCCCGCATGGAATTCTTTTCTTATATTTCTAGAAAGGGTTAAAAGGAACTGTCATTCAGAGGGGGAGGGTTCTTTTTATACCAGAGGAGCTCAAGACCATTATGTGGTCTATTATTTAAACAGGGTGAGCACGCACGACCCAGTTGTGAGAATGTTGGGAGCCATCTCGAAGAACCTTCTTTGCAAGGTAGAAACCTTCTGATCAGCACGTGGGAAGGAGCTGTTTGTAAACAGCCTTATCTCCCAGCCCGATCCAGTGTCCCCGCTGCTGCTGCCACTGCCGCACTACTAGAAGGCAGAGGCAGGTGAGGGATGGGGTCTGGAGCCAAGGAGGGGAGGAAGAATCACTTTCTGGGGGAGAAGCTGGCTGCAGCCTGCTGCCCAGTCAGGCAAGTGCGGGGCCCCAGCTGGTGGCGGGGCCATGTGCGGTAGCGCATGTGGTGCATGCCTGGGGCCGGCCCTGCCCATCACTCTGCCCTCCCAGAGGGAGGCATTGACCACCCCCACCAGCAACGGCCCCATTGTCTCCCTGCAAGATTTCACCAGCCAGGACGGGCACGGGTCTAACTCACAAGAAGTGGCCCTAACCGCCCCAAGGACCCCGATCACATCGGCAGGCACCACTGACTGGAATTCATCCCACAAAACTGGACAAGATGGGGCTTCCATAACCTCCAGCTCTCCTACTGTAATAAGTGCAGCATCGAAGTTGCGGTGAATACAAGTGATTTTATCCGCAAAATAGTCCACAAACATGTCACAGCATGTCGTAGATGACTCCACTCCTAGGTGGAGGGAGGCCAGACTGACCAACCCCCGCACCACCCAGAAAAGTTCTGCTGGACGGGACTTAGTGGATGCTATGAGGGCAGCAAGAAACTTTTTTTGCTGTCCTCATAGCTACAGCATAGGCTCGTAAACTAGCTCTATGCTGCAATCTGTCGCCTTCAGTCCGAGAACGGTGCCACCATTGCTCCAACCGCCACCCATTTCGCTTCAGCACCCGCAGGTCCTCCAAATACCGAGGAGGCCTGCAGTGCTGTCACCTGGGAAGCGGACCTCTAGGAGCTGTCCAATCAATGGCCTCAGTTAGTAAGGTGTTCCAGAAAGCCACAAGGTCATCAATGAGATGGTCATCAAAATCAGAGGATATCTCCCCCAGAGCCCTCCAGAACTGCTCTAGTTCCATCAATCTCTGGGGGTGAACCATATTAATTGGGCCCGCATCCATCCGGGGGCAGACATGCGCCAGAGGAGAGGTCTGCAGGAGGTAATGGTCCATCCATGACAAGGGCACTGCTAATATCTCCCCCCAATAATGGAATACTTGCCTCAAGGTGCAAAACATGAGATCCAGAGTATGCCCCCACCACCACCCTCCCCGATGTGTTGGGCCACTAACCACCTGGGACAGACCCATGGTTGCCGTGGCGGCCATGAACTCATGTTCCGTGCCCCCAAGGGTGGCATCGGCATGAATGTTGAAGTCCTCCAAGACTAATGTCTTCGGGGACCGCAACACTACCCCAGATACCACCTCCATCAGAGCATGCAGAGAGGCTGTTGTACAGGTAAGTGCACAGTATACAAACAGCACCTCTAAACTGCCCCCCGCCAAATCAAACACAAGGTGAAGGGCCTCCATACCAACCATGGTTTGCACCAGATACCTCCTCACAGACCATCCCGCTTTAAAAATCATGGCTACACCACCACCTCATCCCTCTGACTGTGGCTGATGCTGCATGGAATACCCGTCCAGAACAAGGTCAGTCAGAATAGGACCCAACTCGAGGTCCAGCCAGGTTTCCGTGATACATACGAGATCGGTGGCTGAGTCCAGGATCAACTCCTGGACAGTTGTTGCTTTATTTGTCACCAACCTCGCATTCAACAGCAGCAGCACAGGGTCAGAGGCTCTCTGACTGGGACACCTGTACTAAGCACCTGTCCCGCCTCATTGATCTTACATCCCTCCATCTGGGACCATATCTTCTCCGGCCTGTCACGACCCCAATGGCTGCGGCCCTCCCCCCAGCAGGGCCCCGCAGCCCCAGCTCCCCGCTGGCTTCCCCACCCTGGCAGCAGGGGAGATCACCACCACCACCACCCTCTCCTCCTCCCTAATGCTTTCAGCAATCCCAAACATCCCTATGTACCCAAATATACCCCAATACCCTTACCCCCTCACCCTAACCCTCCCACTAACAACTCCCCCTCCCTTCCTTTCCAAACAACTCTTCCCCCAAATACCCCACTATTCCCCCCAAATAACGTATAACATAACCTCCCCCAATCGCACCCCTCACCTTCCTATCCACCCACGTCCTCCCACAAAAACTTCTGCCAGTCAGGGATATGATACACAGTCCAGTCCCCTTCCCCAGCCCTCACAGGTCTCGCCTTAGGCCCACGCCCAAGGGCCCTTTGCTGTGGCCCTTAGGCACATGCCTGCGGCGCTGCCAATAGGCTAACAGCTTTATAGCCCCTGTCAGGGCCGATGCCCTGCCAGAAGCTGGTCTGTATCTGTGGGCCCACACCCTCTCCCACTGAGAGCAGGGGGGGGCGTGGGCTCCAACAAGACCCAATCTGACCATCTGCAGGGTGAGCCTTGGGTGTCTCCCAGCCCCCACTCTCTGTCAGGTGGGGGAAACCCTGGATGGCTCCTGGCCCCAGTGCAGCTGACTCTCCCTGACAGGTGCACAGCTTTCTAGCCCCTGTCAGGGCCGATGCCCTGCCGGAAGCTGGTTTGTATCTGTGGCCCCACTCCCTCTCCCTCTGCCACTGGGAG
Source organism: Sphenodon punctatus (assembly GCA_003113815.1). NCBI lineage: Eukaryota > Metazoa > Chordata > Lepidosauria > Sphenodontia > Sphenodontidae > Sphenodon > Sphenodon punctatus. The sequence goes on along the minus strand of QEPC01011255.1, from coordinate 11,252,452 downwards.
CAGGGTGAGCCTTGGGTGGCTCCCAGCCCCTGCTCTAAAATGGGGTGAGCCCTGGGTGGCTCCCAGACCCCACTGTCTGTCAGACAGGGCAAGCCCTGAATGACTCCTGGACCCAGTGAAGCTGACTCTCCCTGACAGGTGCACGGCTTTATAAATCTGGGTATTTAGGGGGGGGCAGGGCCGTCCGGTTGCACCGGCGGCCCTTTTGTGGCAGGGGTCCAGTACCGCACAAAGTTAGACTAAAACGTAGAAGATGAGTCATCTCCATAAGAGAGGGGGATGCGACACCTGCTGCAAAAGCAGGGTATGGCAAGCGGTGGAGTCAGCCGCCCTGGGAGGGGGTGACCCGCGAGGGTAGTAGGAACAGGTATGGTCCCCAGCCTGTGGGCACCTCCCTCCTTCCTCAGGTCTAGAAGGGCCTTGTTCCCCTCCCAGTAGTTACAGAGAAGAGGGGGAGACATTCGGGGTTAATAGGAATTGGTACCCGAGGGTATATCAGGCCAATTCCTGACGTTAAGTTAGTCTTGTTAGTTGAGGCAATTACCCCACCAATTACTGTCAGAAAACCAATTCAATTTTAATAAGGAGTGTGGCCGTTTAAACCCATTTGAGTTGTCCTGTCTCATTTGGGGGTGAGCCAGCAAAGGAGTTGGTGGGGAAGAGATCTCCCTCTCTCAACTTTCTAAGGTGGAAACACGCCCCACCCCCCCAAGCCCAAATATAAACCCAGGCACAGAGTTACCATTACTGTAAACCCTGCTTTCCCACAGCTGGATTCTTTCTAAGGGTGTTAATAAACAAAAATGGTGGCTGGGGGCCTGGGGGCAGTGCATACCCAGCATTGCAGAGAAGGGAAGTGGTAGCAGCAGAGGATTTCCCAGTGATGGGTGCAGACTAGCTGCAGCATGGGTGTATCAGTGGGAGAGGGATAAGGGGCACCAGGAGCAAACGGGTAAAAGAGGCCTGCAGGAGCAATAGAAGCATGGTGTAGTGGGACTTTTGAGGATCTATGTGCAGAGTCTCAGAGGGTGCTTTTCAACTTGATAAAATGTGTACTTACGGGAGCGGGTGACCTGCTGCGCATCCAAATCAGGTGTGGCTTTGATGACGTCAGAAAGGCATCCCATCCATGATTTAAGCTTTTCGGCACACTGAGAAATGTGCTTTACAGAGGTGGGTTTTGCAGCTCTGTAAAGCGTATTTCTCAGTGCACTGGAAAACGTCAGTTATGCATAGGGAGCCTTTCCAACGTCATCAAAGTCGCATCTGAATTGGATGCATGACCGGTCACCCGCCCCCGTAACTTACACATCTTATCACATCAGAAAGCGTCCTCTATTACACCCATGCTTCAGCCATTTTGTTTTTTACAACTTGCCTAGGAAAATATGTTCCCTCAAATGAATGGAGAGTGCTGTGGGTGGCACATGTTGTGCGCTCTCTGTAAAAGCTCTGCAGCAGCTTGTTCTGGGAAGCCACAGTGGGTCTCTACAATGCGCCCTGCGTGCGGCTGGTACTATTTATCTTGTGGGCTGCCAGCAGACAGGCACCTTTCGAGTTGCCACTGTTCGTGCTTAAGAACAACAAGCTGATGTAACATGTTAGGAAATGTCAGAGGTTAAGAGAAGCCCTGGGGCTGAGGGGAATGAATGTAGTTGCCATGGAAATTACTGAATGACTGGAACTGTAAGACCCAAAGCAAAGAAATGATTATTCTGTCATACTGATTAATCAGAGATTTTAGTCTTGTTCGCTCAAGGAAAGCTTGTTATTAAAAACCTATTCCCCACCCCCACCCAGAGGCAGACCAGAAAACAGCCTTAGGAGATAGCTTAATTTGTTCTGACCGTATACTCCTCAGTCTCTGAAGGGGATTCAGTTACTGCATATGGTCTCTTTAAGACCCGAAGATGGAAAGCATGTGGGGAAATGCAGTATTCATTGATATATTTTTTCATTCAGTCATCCCTCCATTCATTCATTTATTTGCCCATTCATCTCATTCATTCATATTTACTCAGTGGTTTAATGAGCCATGCTTAGCTTTTGCATTTCTGCCGAGCCTTCCCTCTGTATGCTGCTACTGAGATGCAGATGGCTATCTTAAAGGCCCACACTCATTGATTTGAAGGATGAGGCCCCTGTGCTGCCTACCTGCTTAAAATGTTCCACACATATATGTTGAGCCACATGACTATATTCAGCCAAAATCCCTATAGCCTTCTCTACACACTTCTCAACACTGCTGCTCATCCATCTTTCTCTTCACAATCACCTTTGTCTTTTTTGACATGTCCTTCTGATCACAGCACAGTGCTGGAGTGTGTGTAAGCTCCAGCTATATAATTCCTATATAATTATAAGATCTATATAATTCCCAGGTTATTATTTCACTAACTGCATTGGGACATTGCTGGAGAAAACCCTTTAAGAGTCTCTTAAGAGGCAGCTGCTTTTCATCAAGTTTACCACAGCTTAATGGTTCAAATTCAGCATTCAGTCCTAAGTGAAAAATGCACTGGTCTGGGACTTGACAAAATCCCACCCCAGTCCCAAACCAGCACACTTAACAACACTTGAAGAGTGGGTGGGAGGGAGGAATCCTGCTTTTCAAGATGGTGCTTTTCAGTTGATCAACAAGGAAGTCACCCCTCCCCCTTCCCTCCTGCAAGCTTTCTGCAAGATCACAGTATCTCTCTTTTCTTATCATTGAATTCTAAGACTGAAAATTACCACACTGATTTCTAATGGACTGCGTACTTTTTGTAGCGTTCATAAGGATTGTTAGCAACATTTTTAATATTGTTTGCTTGTTTAAAACATTGGACAGCATAAATTACCAAATTTGAGGTCTGCTTAAGATGAAGTTCTGAAAAGTCTAATTTTAGATGGCCCGCTAAATTTGATTTAAGCAGACTCCACGGTATTCTCTCTAGTTTGTGTGGGAGTAACAGGAGCAGTCAGAGAATAGCTCATTGTATGCCCAAAATGTCAGCAAGAGGGCCGCTTGTCACGCTCCCCTGAAAGGAGGAATAGGGGCCAGGGGGTTTTGCTGGCAGTACAGCTGCAAACTAATTGCAGCTGGCTGCCATGGGCAATGGCCGCCACGTGGGAAGAAAATGACCGCCCAGCCTAGGTTGCTGGGGCAACCAGGCATAAAGGCGCAAAGGAGATTTCGCAAAGCGAGACTAACAGAGCTGGCTCTAAAGGCCAGCGTGAGCTCCCAGCCGCGGTCGTGGGGCAGCAGTCGTCACAAGCAGTATGTATGCCCTCCTACCCCACCCCACCCCACACCCCCCGAGGCTGCTGGAATTGCAGGTTTTTTTCAGCAGCTTTCTCCGTTCCCACCCTCCTGCGAGTCTCCCTGTGGGGGAATTAGGTAGGTTAAGATCAGTTCCTCCACCTCTCCCCCCAGGGCCAAGCAGACTACGGGCTTGCAGCTGAAGCAGGTGAGCTATACATTTGGAGTAGACCCTACCTGCAGCAGCATGCCTTGGGGAGTCCTGCCTCTTAAGAGCCCTGGGGTTGCTTTGGGTTGAACCAAGATGGGGAGCCTCCTTCTGGTGGATCCCCCCCTTTCATCCGATATGGGCAGAGCCCCTCTTGATATGAGAGGTGGATGGAGTGGTGTGGTGCATTAGCATGGAAGCCCAACTTAGCGGCCTGTGCTGGGCGCATTGCACTATCGTGCCACGAGGAGCTGCCCTGCATAGGCCAGGGAATCCCTAGCCAAATGTGGCCCCATGGTGGGCGGGCCACAGTTTGATGAGGGTGGGGTATCAGGGTCCCTTCTGTGGTGCATCTCCCCTTGTTTTCTTTTAATGGACCGGCCCCCGCAGAGAGCAGATGCCCAGCCAGCAGTGCAGAGGTACCAGGGCAGGGTAGAACGGGTTCCACCATTCAATTCGCTCTTTCTCTCCCCGCCACCCCTGCATTTCTTAGAGGGTGAGGAGCACTGCCCACATGGAGCCGTGGCACTGGGGAGCCAGGACAAGAACCCACCAGACTGGCTGGGTGGTGGTGGTGCGCAAGCCCATTGGCTGGGGGGGGGTATATGTTCCCTCCGCTTCAGATCACAGTCGCGAAGGGGGGCTGAACCAGGGGTCACTGTCCAGTCTCTGCCTTATCACTGGGGTGAGGGGTGTGACAGAATATGAGGCCCCTCAGGAGGGTCCCACCCTCCCCCATTGTGAGGGTGGGCTCAGCAAGGGCAATCCCCTAACAAGGGGCTGCTGGATGAGAGGGCCCAAGTTCAGGCCCCTGGCTAACAGGCGGCCTTATGAGACCTATAGAGTGGTAGGGATGGGCGAACGTGGTTCAGAAGTTCGGAGTTTGGCCCGAACTCGGCCTGTTCGGACGACCGAACATGAACCCGAAACAGAACACGAACCGACTGAACAGAACTCAATTCCAAATGCCGAAATGACCTAACAGTTCAGTCAGTTCAGATCACGTTCATGTGAGTTTGGGTGGCAAAAACATGTCACTGGAAGGCAAAACGTGACACAGAGGGGGAGTCAGCTGAGGAGCAGACTTCCAGGCACCAGGGGTGGAGAGGCTTGGAGTAGCAGCCAGTCTGACCAATCACCATCCCTTTTTGCCTCAGACCACTGGCTTTGCAGTCTGCGATTGGCCATGGGCTAGGCTGCACGGAGCCAATGGGGCTTGCGGTGAGGTGGGCACAGCAAGAAACAAAACTGATTGCCTCCCCCCTCCTTCCCAACACCTTCTGAGCTAGTCACTGTTCCTGAACAGCAGGCGTTTCAGAAGGCTCCCTCTCTCCCAGCAGTTTTTGTTCCTTCCTATTCCTAATCCATTGCCATCCTCCTCCTATTTCACCCATCCA
>QEPC01011255.1:11200227-11220847 GCA_003113815.1 Sphenodon punctatus | reverse complement strand
GCGGCCGCTGGTGCTGGGGGGTGGGCTCGCCTCTGAATCTTTTTTTAAACAAAAATCCAGGCTGGGCAGGGTGGGTGGGGGGTGTCCCCTCTTCCACCCGCGCAGCCTGGACTTGGGGAGGGGTTTTTTTTATTAAACTTTTTTGCTGGGGCTTTAAGTTTTTTACATTGCAGCCATTTTTAAATGGCTGCAATGTAAAAAAATCCGGTACCCAGAATCCGGTACCCAGACCGGATTACCGGGTCGAATTCGATAATGCTGGTACGCCCGGTACCGGCATTATCGGATACCGGATTTACCGGTTTTCCCGCCCCTAGGTCTAACCTCAGGGCAAGAAGAGTGAATGTGCTCACCTTGGAATGCCTTCATTGAATTCATGCTTTTTCTCTTCCTGTCGCTGGAGTAGAGAGTGGGGAGACATGGAGGAACACAGGGCTCTTTCTCGCTGGCACCCCAAGGCAGATCAGACAGCCTGAGTGGCTCTACACAATATGAGAGAGGAATAACAGCAGTTTCCCTGGACCCCCGGGACAAAGACATGGAGGGAAAGCAACACAGGGATTTCGCTCACTCTGCTACCTTCAAGCACCTCAAGGCAAGTCTCACAGCCTGAGTGGCTCCACAACAGGAGAGGAATAACAGCAGATTTCCCTGGATCCCAAGGACAAAGATGTGGAGGGAAAGGAACACAGGGCTCTCGCTCACTCTGATCCCCCCACTACCACCACCACCTTCTTGGGCACGCATGGGACATACACAGCATAATTGGGGACAGCAGAGTTAAGCAGCAGAAGCAATGCTCAAACTAATAATGATGATTAAAAAAACTAAAGGATTCCCCAGAAGGAAACAAAGGTTGTATTCTATGAATGAATGCCTAATATAGATTCAAGCAGAAAATAAGATTTAAACTGGCTTCAGTAAATAGTAGAAATTATTATTCAGCTTTACTTTCTGTCTGTCTGCCTGATAAACACTACTAGTAACTTAAGGAAGGATGGATCCCTAGCAGGAAACAAAGTCTGGATTCTATGAATGAATGCCTAATATACATCCAAGCAGAAAATCAGATTTAACCTTCATCTTCTGTATGGAAAAAAAAAAAAAAACATTAAATGGATCTTGGGGGAGATTTCTACCCCAGTCCTTTGGCACTTACATTGCTTGAATTTGCAAACTAACATGAAATATGGTGGGGTAAACAAAGAGATCCTGGAGAAACAAAGCACATTGATGCAGTCACCCATCCCCATGGAGAAGTGCATTGCCATCGCCCTCTGGAAGCTCACCACTCCAGACTCCTGCTGCTTTGTTGCCCAGTAATTTGGCATTGGAACCTCCATGCTAGTGGAGGTTTGCACAATGATTGTGGAAATGCTGCTGGACAGGGTGGTGCAGTTGGCTGACCATGTGGAGGTGATGGAAGGTTCTCTGTGGGAGGGGTTCCCAAACTGTATAGGGTCAATAGATTGGAGTCATATCACCATCATGAACCAGAAGGTATCACCATCATGAACCATGGTTCTCCAGGTCATAGTGGAACACATTGCCTGGTTCACAGGTCAGGTGGTCTGGGAAGAACCATGATGCTTGCATCTTCCATCAGTACCTTTTCTTTGACTGCATGTACACAGGAGACTTTGGACCCTCCACTGAAACATGCATTGAGGGGGAGACCTGTTGTTCTCAGGGACCCTGCCTATGCTCTGAAGCCTTGGATCATGAAGGCATACAGTGTTTCTCACACCCCAGAGCAAAGGTACCTTAACAAGCGGCTCAGTGCCACCCACTCTCTTGTGGTGAGAGCTTTTGGTCTTTTAAAGCAATGCTGGTGATCAACTGTAGCCCAAATTGATTTCCAGCTAGAGACCACACTGTTGCGTCTGTTTCTATAACATCTGTGAGACCAGTGGGGCCACATTAGAGAACCCCTGGCCAGTCAGCTCCGGCAAGCCAATGCCCCTGTTCTGGGACCAGCTGAACCTAGCAGACCAGCATGTTGCCAGAAAGATCCAGGACACCTTCTGCCAGCACATCAACCACAATGCTTGCCCCAACACCCACCATCAGCAACAGTTTAATGAGCATCGCTGAACTTTTTCAGATTATCTTTTTGTGGTTGTATTTGGTTGTTACTGTAAATAAACATTGTTATTATATATCTTTTTGTGATATCAATAAAGCCTTTAAACGTGTTTTCTATGTGGGAGACAGGACAGAGTCCCTGTGGGCTGCTGCCTCTTAAGAGGAGCTAACATCAGCTGGGTGACAGTGCTAGTGGGGCTGCAGGCGCTGCCAGTAACAGTGGATAGCACCTAAGTGAAAGCAACTGTGTGAGTGAGTATGGCAGTAGCCAACCTGAGTATAAAAGCTGAGCCAGAGCTCAGTATGAGGGAGACCAGGGCATGAAATTTAAGATCCAACTCCAGGAGCAAAAAATAAAATAAAAAAATCAGTTGTCAGACTTTATCCAGATATTAAACTGTTCTTGCCCCACTACACCCCTGAATAAGTCACCAGTCTCAGTTTTATGGGCACCAATGGCCCCAGGTGCCTGCAAATTTCGCACCCTGAGGGAGACAGTGACAGATGCAGGAAAAGAGCTCTGGCTCTGGGCCTAGTCAGACAGACGGTTGTGCCTGGCTGGGGCTCAGGACTGAATGTGAGTACAGGCTGGAGACTATTTCCTGGCTCAACAGACTGTGCATAGAGAATTTGTACTGACTGGGACTGTGGTTAAAATGACTTTGAGTGAATTCCCCAGAGTGAGTAGCTCATTGGGCCCTGATCCTGCCAAAACTCACCCTAGGCAAGCCCATCCCTGCCACAGTGTGTCACTGTGTTTTCTTCTGACCCATTATGCTCCTTCCCAGCACTGCCATGATATACTTTCCCTCCTTAGGCCCCACTACCCCCTGTGCTTATTTCCCACCTGACCGCCTTTCCCTGTGCATTCCCTACTATAGGCCTCAACCTTTGTGTTTCCTATTGGCATTCACAGGCTAGCTGGGTCTGGGAATGGTAACAGGAAGCACAGAGGCCAAAGACTTGCAGCCGGCTACTCTGCAACTGGTGGTCAGCACCTGACCTTTGCCTAAGGCTTTCCCAATAGTTCCCTTTGCATCCCTGCTATGCTACTATTCTCCCACCCTTTCAAGTGTAAGTACATGGCCAGTGGACTCCCCACCCCTTGCGTTTAGTGCACCCGCCACACCCTTTCCTTCCAACCCCCAAACTGCCATACTACCAGGCCACACTGCCATACTACCAAGCCCCCCACCCTCTCCCAAACGTTCCTCCTTTCCCAGAAGAAACATGGAAAGCATGGATTATAAAATGTAAAGGGGGGGTGTTTTGTTTTGTTTAAATCAAGTTCTAAAGGAGTTTCTTCTTGTGCCTGCTCCTTTGGGGGGCAGCTGGGCCCTGTTTTCACTCTGTGGCCCTAGAGTTTTTCTTACCTACCCCCCCACCCCTTGTTCCCTGCGGAGTGCGTTCTAGACCCCCTGCCTTGCTGTCCTGGAAACCTACCCCTGTGATCCTCACTTCCCTAGGCACCCTAAACTTCCCCAGTGTGTGGTGTGGTTATTGTGTGTTGGGTGGTGGACTGTGAGTTCTACGAGGTGGGAGAACCCTGCCAGTGGCCCCGCTGGTTGCCTTCCCCGTGATGATCTGGCCTTCTCTCTTGCGATAGAATTAAGGGCCACACAAGATCCTGAGGGACCATTATACCCCCTTTTGGGCACTGAGCCAGAGGTGTGTGTGTGTGTGTGTGGAGTCTGAGTGCTTCCTTTCCCCCCTTCCTTTACAATGGTTCCTTCCCGTCGACTTCCCGCACATATCATTCCTGTCCCGTGGAGCGGTTTCTCAGCAATTTTTCTGCTGTTCCTCTGCATTTTCCTGGCCACCTGTAAACACAGTAAACAATAAAAAACACAATTAGATAACAATAAATGGAAGTCTTTATAATGCAGCTGTGTAAACACAAACACCCCCGTGCATTAAGTTACCATTCTCCTCTGCCTCCTCTACAAAGGTGGCATTCGGGTCCTCCATGCCCTCAACAAGAACCTTGAGTGGCTTCTCAAACAAAAGCTGCCTCTTGAGCTCTTATTCACATCGACCTGTGCTAGTTTGGGGGCAGTGACGGGCATGGAGGGATGTCCACCAGTGGTTGTAGTTGCAGCTTCCATGGTGGGACCAGAAGTGGTTGCAGTGGCAGTGAGTAGTGGGGAAGCCATATCCACCCGCTTCTTGTTCCTGCTGAAGGTACAACCATAAAGGGGGGATGCAATGATGTCTCTATCCACACACTGAAACAGGGCAAGGGAGCTTGTAATAGGGTGAGATTTGCCTCCCATGGCTGGAGGCAAAGTTGTTGTCCCGGATCTCTCTGTATCTGCATCTCCAGCCCACTTCAAGCACTGGTTTATGTCTTGGGTGTAGTTCTGCTGCTAGGCCTGAAACAACAAATTGTGGTGTATGCCGTTTCTGTTAAAAACCGGTCATGTTCCTTCATTCGCATGATATGGAAACTTACCAGCTTTTCTGCTGTTTTCGCCATTTGTCATTATTTTCTGTAAGTTGAACAAAGCTGCTACGGGGCTGATCTCAAGCCTCATGTGCACCACTGGGGGCTGTGGAGATGCAAAAGTGCCGGCTAAGTGCTGAGGAAGGGCTGGAAATTGCCGTAAAGGTGCTGTAAAATTGTTCTAAAAGTCCCAGAAAGTGGCAAAAATGTCAGAAAGTGACAAAAATGGCAAAACATGACAAAGAGATGAAACTGATGAGAAATTATGAAAAACCACAGGTGCCGATACAGACTATAGAAAAAGCACAGAATCACTGGAGACTGACAAAATATGGACAAACACTCACAACCACTCTTGAAAGGTTATTTCCTGGCAAAACGGGAACACTTGCTCTTGTCTCAACCCTACCTCCTGCACCGTTTGGACAGAGATCTCTTGGAACATTGCTTCATTCCTGTTGCACCTCACCAGGGCATATTGGACCTTTTGAGTTCCCCCATGCAGTGCTGAAGGCCTTGGTCTCTTCCTCCATCCAGGGCATGCAGAGTTGGCAGGCAGAGCGATAGGCGGAGAGCAACAGTGCTGGTTGTTGCCTGGATGTCAGACTGAGCCATGGCTCCGATGATGGTAATCCTCTGCAAGTCTTTATGAAAAATGGAACAGCTGGGAAAGCACAAGCATCGGGCATGTACTGCTAACCAGGACAAGCTAGGAGCACGCCTGTTTGAAAATGGCTCGATGGTCTTTTAAGGCAGACGTTACATGCTTGCGAGTGGAAGTGAGGGTTGAGAAAGGGGCTGGCTGATTGCTCTTCAGAACGCTCTAGGCTTTTGGGCCGTGACTCTGTGGTGCTGGCAGACCTGTACGTGTAGAGGCTACATGTAACCTAATTGTTAGGACATGGACAAGTGGACGCATATTAGCCTGTATTTTCCCACGCATGCTCTGGGACCCCATCGTGAGTAGAGGCTCGGTGTCCGGTGGGTGGTGGCCACATGGCCAGTGGGGGCAAACACCTAATAAATGGGCAAGTCGACACCCACTTGGTGTGAGCTACTGTCTCGTTTGTTAACACCCATATGGTGAAAATACATGAGACGATAGCCCACATTAGCACCCACCAGGTGAGTGTTCTCCTGTTCATCTATTAGGTGTTTGCCAGATGTCAGCCTGTACACCCCCATGCAGCCTCCGGTCACACCCCCACTCACAGCATCATCCAAGGATATTGCAGGCCCAGTACATGCTAATATATGCCCGCATGGCCACATCTTGTTGATTAGGTTGCATACAGACCTACCTGCATCCAGGTCCACCAGTACCATAGAGCTGAGCCTAGTGTATGCTCTCAGCTGAGGCAACTGCTAGAGGAGAGAGTGATTGCACTCTCTCAGCTGACAGGTGGCTGCAAGAGGAGAGAGTGAGGCTGGGGGTGCAGGAAGGACCTTCTCTAGAGGATCTGCACCTGCACTCCTCTCTACATTTGAGAAAAGAACCGAGGAGAGTGAGGATCCTCCCGAAGATCCATGGACTCCCTTGCTCCCCTTTATTCCTTTTCCAAATGGACTGTAGGAGCCCCATGGATCCTCTGGCAGAGCCTCACCCCTCCCTCACTCCCCTTGGTTCTTTTCCCAAATGGAGAGAGGAGTGCAGGCACAGATCCTCCAGAGAAAGATCCTTCCTGCACCCCCTGCCTCGCTCTCTCCTCTCACAGCAGCTGCCTCTCAGCTGGGAGAGTGCATTAGTGCTGCTTCTGATGGAAAGGGGGGTAACGGCCAGGGAAGAAGACTTCCCTGACTGTAACTCACCCCCCTTTCATCAGAGCCAGGGCTGGGGAGAGGGAAAGCACTGAGTGATGCTACTGATGGCACCTAGGGGGCTGCCCATTCATTAGCTCTACATGCTAAAACATGCAATTGGGGGTGAAGTAGGAGCTGCACAGAGTGAATACAGACTCCAGCTGGCTATCTTCTCATTTCTAAACTCCATTAGAGACGGGTTTGTCAACACCCAAGAGGCTTACACTCTAGGATGACTAAGGGATGGGAGACAAGGGAGAGGAGAAAGTTGGTCCCAAATATAGGCAACTGAGACAAAGTAGTACAGTGATATCTTTTATCGGACCAACTCCAGTTGGTGGAGGTATGCAAACTTTTGGACCTCACGGGGTCCTTCGTCAGGAATTAGAACTGAGTTAGACTGAGCAAAGCAGTGAGGAAATAGTGACTGGAATCATTCACAAAGTTGAGAAGATGCAAGAGCACATGCTTAGCTTGCTTAAAAGGGGAGGAGTTGGATCTTAAAGGATAAGACACACTAATAAATGTATGTGTCCATTTGAACATTGTAAATCAGTGTTGTTTTTTCTTTTCCCATGTGTGTAGTTAGTATTTGTTCTTGCCCAGACATTTATTTTGAAGGCAATAAAGTATCTGTCCAGGGCTAATGGCTTGTGAGCGAGCAGCTGGGTGAAAATCCAGGGTAGGGCAAAAGGAAGAAAATATATTTCCTGCATATGGCCTCAGCAGCACAAAACGACATCTACTTCCACAACTCTGAGCAATCTGTCCTTGGTGTCTCTCCAAAATGGCTAAATGCATTTCTAAACCACAGGAAGCAAACAAAAGGAAACAGCCATACTTGAGATGATAGCAGAAGACTTTTACTTTGTTTTGTGCTTGTTATCAGACTGCTTCCATTATTGTTAATCAATCAATATCTGAGTGACTGCTTCCACCAGCCTGTCTAGTTTATTGTCTACCAAGGGCAATTATGAATTTGGATAATTCTTGCCATGTAGCCGCTGCGGCTGCATTGTGGGGATATTCTGTGTGCTATGTGGCAAAGGTAACTTGAGGTGATCTATGCTGCTTACTTACCCATTGAATTAATTAGGAGTGGGCGAATGATGCCCTGGTGCGCTGCAAGACAGAAAGAACAGCAGCAAGGATAGAATCCTATCATCTTGTGAATGCAAAAGAAAGTACTAGTAGCAATGAAAGGAGGGTTTGTTTCAGGCAGCTGCTGGATCTGGAATTCAGTTTCATCCTAGAGCTGGTCGTTTTTACCACACTGATAGTGTGTCATTCCCTCCTAACTGGGATGATTATTTGTCACATTGCCATTCTGCCAAGGAGCCCCATTGTGCTACGGGCTGTGCACTGCAAACCCATAGTAAAAGTCTCTACCCAGTCTAAAAAGACAAGACAGAGGGAGGGTGGGCAGGACTTGTCTTAGAATTTGTGAGGCTCAGGGGAAAAGTAAAGTGAGGGACCCACCACTGCCGTTGCTGAGGCTGCTGCAGGGGCTGCCACTACTGCTACCAGGGCCACTGCTGGGGCATCCCACAGCTCATGTCACCAAGAACTGGGGCTTCCAGTGCTTCTGTCAGCAGTGGACCTGGTGATGGTGGCAGCAACCATGGCAACAGTGGCCCAAAACACAGCAGTGGTGGCCCTGTGATGTTGGGGCTGCTGCTGCAGACTGTGCGAAGCCTCTAGTGGTTTGGGACCACTGCCCCATTGGCCTGGTCCTAAAGGTGAGAGCAGGGATTATTAACTGGGGGAAGAGAATTTGATGCACAGAAAGATGAAGTGACTTGCCTAAGGTCTCCTAGGGAGGGGTGAAAACAGACATGATGCTAACCACTCTTTAACCACCCTTGGTGGTTATTTATGCATGTTGCAGGGCTGAATTGGTGCCCTATGCAGCCCTGCAACTTGCATAAATAACCACCAAGGGTGGTTAAAGGGTGGTTAGCGTCATGTCTGTTTTCACCCGAGGCTGTGGCAGAGATGGGAATTACATCCAGACCTCATGAGCTCTTCAGAAGAATAGCCCTACTTTCTCTTAGTTCAGAGGATATTTAAAGAACTTATTGTGTACCTTAATTTTATTCAAAGCAATTCAGTATGCAAAAAATTCTTTTTTTGATTTATTAACGGCCTCAGCCAAAAACCACATAAATTTTATACAAAAAATACAAAAATAAAATTTCTTGGAGAAACAGCCCTAGTTCCTTGTGGAAAAAAAAAATTAAAAAAATCAATATTGCCTCTTTTCCCCTAATCTATAGATCATTTCACTTAGGCTGCCTATGTCCCACCCTAAACAGGCAGGTAGGGAATTATCCTGAACAGTAGGGATGGGACGTTTGGTTTCAGTTTTGTCTGAAATAGCTGGAAATGACTGTTTTGGTTTAAAACCAAAGCAGTCGAAAATCAGGCCTGTTTTGGTTTGGTTTTTCAGTTTCGTATCTTTCCCATTGAACTCAATAGGAAATCTTCCCATTACCTTCAATGGGAAGGGGAACTTGACTGAACGGGAACCAAAGTGACCTGACCCTAACCCCCACCACTCCTATCCCCTGGGATAGGGGGTCGAACCTCCCCCACCCCCATTCCCCAGGACCCACTACCAGCCTTGGAGGGTAGGGGTGGAGATTCGCTCCCTAACACCCCCAGCCTGGGGCCTATCTTTCCCCCTACCCCCTGCAGCCACCAGCCTCAAAGGATGGGGGTGAGGGTCTGCCACAGGGGTAAAAGACATTCCAGAAGGCCCCCTCACCTTGGCACACTACTGAGTTTCCTGCTTGGCAGCACACATGTGCAAACTGGCCACCAGTGCTGTTTTGCACAAGTGCAGCCCTTTTCCAAAATAGCTCTGGCAGCATCGGTGCCATTTTGGAAAAGGGCAGCCATTCTGTGCATGCATGAAATTGCATACCAGCCACCAGGGCCCCGGGGGGTGAGGTTGGAGGTGTTAGGAATGCGGATCCTCACCCTCTGAGGCCATCAGTGGGCCCTGGGGAGTGGGGTGGGGGAGGTTGGATGGGGTGATAGAGGTTAGGGGGAAGTCATTTCAGTTCCCTTTTGGTTCCATTCCCTTTCCCATTGACTTCAATGGGAAATTTCCTATTGAATGTGATTTTTCATTGATTTCCCATTTGCGTCAATGGGGAAAGAACAGAACTGCCTGGAACCGAAAGCAAAAAAAGAACCAAACCTAGCTAGAACCTATACTAGGGAGTGGGGGGGAGGGAAACTAAACCAACAAAAAACTGCCTATGTCCCACGCCTACTGAACAGCCGCTGACTGTTGTCTTTAGAAAAAGGGACTTTGCTGTTCAGAATTGTCTCTGCTTTTGGGCTTGCTTTGTATTTAACATTCAGGACTTGAATTCTACAACATCAGGCATGGAGGACTCAGATTCAATGGAAGAAACTGTGCTGGCCTTCTGTAAATTGCACCCCCAAGTAAGGAAATTCATGTGGGTGAGTCTGGGTGACTCCAAACTGCCACTGGGAATTTTGTTCCTTTAGTAATCAGCTTAGGAGCAGAATTTTTTGCCTTGTTTCCTGTGAAATGCAAACATCAAGGTAAACAAATGCGACAAAACACCAATAGACCAAAGATTTCTATACAAGACAGGATGGACTTACCCTTTTAAATTAGTTAGGAATCAAACCCACTTGTGCCTGATTAACCTCACTTGGGAGGCAGGCTAACCGTATGCCACAGCATATGACTGAGAGCCTTGCAATTCTGGGGAGCAGCCTGGCTTCAGTAGGACAGAGATGCCTGCACAGAGCAGAAGGGTTTCTTGCGAGAGACCTGTATTCAGAAACCCAGCTAGGTAAAAGGTTGCCCTGCACAAGGCAAGTCTTCAGCAGAGGCTGAAAGACCATGGTAGCACCACAGCCTGGGCACTGTTGAACCCATTAAATGCACTGAAAAAGCACTGAGCCCAGCAAGGAGCAGAATATGCTAGCCCAAGAACTAGGATTCTTTGTTAGAGCCTGTTACTCTTGTAGAGGTTTCTCCAGGAGGAGGGAATAAATAGTAGGCAACCCAGGAAGAAAACTTGAGGCAATGTCACTTGGGAGAGAAGAGCTAATTCACAACATCCAAAAGGCCCATACTACTTAGAATTTCTGTCAGCACAGGCCTCGTTGGAGTGATATTCCTGATTAATAAGCAGTTTGTGTTATATAAGAAGAGCTTTATAGACAAAGCGCTTTTAGTCTGTTTATAGTAGTCATGCTATTTAGATGGGGAAGACTGGAACAAACCCATTAAAGGGTTACTTGCTGACAAATAAATACAAAAGCGTGACATTGCTAAGCTGCTGCTAAGTCGGGGAGAAATACATTTTCCCACCATTAGTAAACTGAGGATTAGGAAGCTGCAACTTTTTTTTATTTTTAATGGCACACAGTGAGGCAAGCATTAGCTTGAAACTTCTAGGTCACATGTCCTCAGTGCTCTGTATGCCAAGATCCTGACCAAGGCCATTTTTAAATGGAGCATGCCCGCCCATACCCCACCCATCAAGTGCCCATCTGAAGACAGCATAGTAGGGCACACGCTCCCGTGACCCATGCACTGCCCATTCATGCCTCCACACCATCATGGGAAATCCCAGTATGCTCCATGCGAGGGGAAGAGTGGGTGGTGCATGGGTAGGGGCACACATGCTGCGGACACCCATCCTGGTCCACGTAAATCCTTCCCCAGTCACCAGATGTCTGTCGCCGCTCCTCACAGTGCCACGCACCTGCCCCCTGTAGCCAGAAAAATGGGCCTGAGCTAATTCAGCCCTTGAATTGCTAAAAGACAGGTCCATTTAAAACTGTCAGGTTTTGGTGTCAATATTTCGGTGCTAAAAGATGTTTATTAAAAGTGTTCTTTGGTTTATCTTGTTTACATACTTGTTGGCCGTATGCCTAGAAATTTAAGCAAACCCTGTTTGTTGGTTGGTTCTTCTGTTGGATTCTGTCAATGCTTTAAAACTATTCACTTTTAACATATATAGATGGGTTCTTTGACCCCAAGTAGTGGGTATTTTGTTAAGTGGGCAATGGTATGGCAAAAGAAGTCTTAGCTTTTAAAACGGGTGATATCTTTTAGCCATGTTGTTTGCTGAAAGCAATACTGGATTAACTAGGGTGCCCAGGAAGTGCCCAGCTGAGAGAGAAGGATCTTATAGGGTCTACTCAGGTCTGAGATTTACTTTTCCATCCTAACTATGGATAAAATCCATCATACATTTAAAGTGTTCATGTTTCAGAATAGGCCATGTCCATTTTTCTTTCTGTTCTTTTCCTTTCTTGCGACCTATGGCATGCTGTACAATTGGCAGTAAACACTATGGCCTTTCACTGAATATTATATTGATTTGGGTTATGTGAAAGTGGGAGCAAGGACATTTCTACTGCTCTATCTTCTTGTAACTTATTAAGTTTGGAATGCACTAAACATGGCTAGAAGAAATTAGATGTTAATTGTAGCATAATACGGTCCTGTAGCGGTATTTCACAGTATACACACTGGTTTCTAATATGGCTCTATTCACCTGTTTGGATATAATATGCATTTATGATTCATTATTGATTACTTGCTGTTTAATAACTTACTTGCCATTTGATCATAATTTGTTGGTTTGATTGGAATCTACTTGCTACTTTGTTTTATGTTGATTTCGTAATATCTCTTCAGCATAGACTTTTTGAGATCTGCTACTCATCCATTGAAATTGTCTCTTATTAATATTGTTAATTAAGTGTCTCTTGTTTTTATTCACATTTTAAGCATTAGCAGTCTTTACACTTCTTATTGAGGAGACAAGATTTAATTTGGCCTAAAAAGCTGTTTTAGTCTGTAGCTACACAGACTTTTTAGCATAACTGGCACAAAGGAATTAGAAGAGACACTGATAACATGTTTGTTTCTGGGACCCAAGGTCTTTTTGCAAGTTTAGGTCAAAACAGTTTCTCTGTTGAAAACACATTTTCAACTTATAAAGAAGCAGTAATATTAATAATAGAGAAACACCACCACCCTATGGGAAAATGTGTTTTATTGTTTCAGTCATATCTGAAATGCTAAAATAGGTTTAATTTTTAAGCTAAATAAGGGTTTTAAAGGTTTATTAATAAGTGTTTTAAAGGTAGTATTAATCAACATATTTCACAATGTAAATTCCAAATTGTTTAAAGGTATTTTAATGAAAGAATTCTGTCTGGATTAGGGACAGTTCTGGAAATCTAGGAGAGAAATTAGAGACTAAAGACATTAACAATAATGTATTTAATTAGTGGATTGAAGTTTATTTCAACATAAAGTCTGGCTTCAAATTATACCTAAATACACCATTCAGAGGAATAAGTAATTGTTCCTTTGAATTGTGTCTTAATGAGAAACTGTCTTATAAATCAGTGTTGCTCTAGAAATTTCTTTCTAAAGTGAGTAGAACCAAGGCAGATATAGCATCTGTTTTTTAACAACTTCCTGAAAAGAATCCCTGTATGAAATTTAATAGAATTTAATAAAACATCAGTGAAGATAATAGACTCCATTGGGTTTCATAGAGCTCTATTGAGGTAATAGACTCTATTGAAGTGGGACAAAGATCAGGACCGGTAAAAGGTTACCATGGTCTTGGCTCATAGAAGTAAGGAGGGGTGAAGTCAAAATAACCAAGAAGATACAGCTATGGAGACATGGAAACCAAACACATCTTTCTTTTGCATCATCACTTGGAAAGAGGCAAATGTCATGCTGATTGGAGAAAAACAAGGTCACCCTTGACCTTCTGGCCACTGATTGGAGGAACATCTGGCAACCATATTGCAAGACTCTCAGAAATCCTATAAGACTGGCAGGATATTGTTGACATAAAAAGGTGAGGAAGACACTTGCTTGCTAACCATCATGCTGCTGGGCCAAGCCACCTGTGGGACTTAGGGTTTTTTTTTCTGTCCCAATGCTTTTTCTTTTATTTTCCAATCTTTTATTTTACTACTTTTTCCTAAGACTTTTATTTTTCATTTTTAAAGCTATTTTTAAGACTACTTTTCTCTTTTCTCAGCTTTAATTTTATTTTTATTTTTACATTTTATTTTCATTTTTAACTTCATTTTTTCATTTTTCACTCTTTTCAAGACATTTTTATTTTCATTTTAACTTAAATGTTCTCATGTTTCACTCTTTTCAAGCCATTTCTCTTTTTGCCTTAAAGTTGGTTTTTTTTTTTATTTCTTTTCCCAAATTTCAAGGGCACTTCTTATTTTTCTTTAAGGTTTTGTCCCCAGGTGCAGACTTTACTTTTCTTTTAGGAACGCACTGTATTGGTCTTAGATAAACCTGTTTCTTTTCCATTTTTAACTCTGTCGGATGGACAGAGTTCCTCCAAGTGCTTCTCTGTCTTTTCCCTCCCTTTTTGGAGCTTCCATGCTCCTCAATCTATGAACAAATTTTGTTTTATAATTTTCTTTATCTTTTCTATCTTTTATTTTTACTATTTTTGCTTTAATTCTTATCAAGTCTCCAGCATAGCAGCAAGTTTAACATCTTATCTTCCTCCGCAGGATCCCACAGACCCTGGACATCTTTTTTGGGACCTGCGATATCTGTGTGGTGAGATATATTCTCCAAGAATATATATATTTGTAATCAATAACCTTTTTTGTGTGCTTCCGTAGTGCTTTTATAGTAGTGTGTAAGCCAGTGTGGCAGGGAAATAAATTGTAGTATTTTAGTCATACTAATTGTCTATTGTGACGTTTTGGTGAGGAAACATAAGCTTTCCTACATGAATCCCTGACCCCATGGTGGAGCTAATTCCTAGGAGAATCTCAGAGTAACACCCCAGCTGTGCCTTTTAAAAATGTTACAACTTAGAGCCGTGGTAGCTCTAAGTTGGTATGAACTAGGGCTGAAACTCCGAGACGAGTTTCAGCCCTAGTTCATACCATGGAGTGCTAGCTCTGCTCTCTCTCTCCACCCCTACAGGCAGAAATGGAAATAGCATCTTACTACAACTGCCCTTTCCTTCCCCACTTCAAGCTGCTTAATTTAATACAGGTGGCCTTTATAAGGATAATTAGTATGGTTTATATAGCACTTTCAGTGTTCAAAATGCTTTACTATCCTTCCCTAGTTCACCTTTACAACTTCCCTGGGAGGTAGGTAATTTTATTACTACTGTTCTCTACCTTTGACTCCCTCCTCAAGCCTCCCTGTCCTCCCCCTCCTTCTTCCCTTTCTGCTCAGGATCTTGCATCCTTCTTCACCTCCAAGATAGACAAGATCCGCCTCGACATTGCTTCCCACTCCTCTCTTCCCACTCCCACCCCTCTGCCTCCTCCCCCTCCTTCTCTCATGTCCTCCTTCTCCCCTGCCTCCCTTAAGGAAATCTCCTCTCTGCTCTCCTCCTCCAACCCTTCCACTTGCCCCCTTGATCCCATTCCTTCCCGCCTCCTCACCTCCATTACTCCCACTGTCGCCCCTTCCTTCCTGCACATCATCAACCTCTCCCTCTCTACTGGCTCTTTCCCTTCTGCCTTCAAACATGCCACAGTCTCTCCTATTCTCAAAAAGTCCACTCTTGACCCCTCTGACCCTTCTAGCTATCGTCCTGTCTCACTCCTTCCTTTTGCTTCCAAGCTGCTTGAACGTGTTGTCTACTCCCGCTGCCTTGACTTCCTATCCTCCAACTCCTCCCTTGACCCCCTCCAATCTGGCTTCCGCCCCCTTCATTCTACTGAAACTGCTCTCGCTAAGATCACCAACGATCTTCTGGTGGCTAAATCTAAACGTCTCTATTCCATTCTTGTCCTCCTTGATCTCTCTGCTGCCTTCGATACTGTTGACCACTCACTCTTGCTGGATTCCCTTCACTCCCTTGGCTTTTGTGGCTCTGTCCATAACTGGTTCTCCTCCTACCTCTCTGACCGCTCCTTTAATGTGTCTCTCTCCAACTCCGCCTCCTCCTCCTTCCCCCTCTCAGTTGGTGTTCCTCAAGGCTCTGTTCTTGGCCCTCTCCTCTTCTCGATCTATACCTCATCCTTAGGCAAACTCATTGCCTCCCATGGCTTCCAATACCACCTCTATGCTGATGACACTCAACTCTATCTCTCTACTCCCTCTCTCTCTCCCTCTGTTCAAGCTCGTCTCATCAACTGTCTCTCTGACATCTCTACCTGGATGTCTCAACGTCAACTCAAACTCAACATGGCTAAAACTGAACTCCTTATCTTCCCCCCTCATCCTTCCTCTCCTTCCTCACTGTCAATAACTATTGATGGAGTCACCATCCTGCCTGTCCCCCAAGCCCGTAGCCTAGGCTTCATCTTTGACTCACCCCTTTCTTTTAAACCCTACATTGACTCTGTTGCTAAATCCTGTCGCTTCTCCCTCCATAACATTGCTAAGATTCGCCCTTTTCTCTCTGTCTCGTCTGCCAAAACTCTTGTTCATGCTCTGGTCATCTCTCGCCTCGATTACTGTAACCTCCTTCTCACTGGCCTTCCCCGGTCTCACCTTTCTCCCCTCATCTCTGTCCAAAACTCTGCTGCCAGGGTCATCTACCTCGCCAGTCGCTTCGACCATGTGCAGCCCCTCCTCTCTTCGCTTCACTGGCTTCCCCTTCCTGAACGAATCCTGCACAAGCTCCTAGTCTTCACCTATAAAGCTCTTCACAACCTTGCTCCCCCCTACCTCTCTGCACTTATCGCCCTCCATACTCCAGCCCGTGCACTTCGCTCCTCCTCTGTCCCTTCTCTCACCCTTCCACGCCTTCCCTGCTCCCCTAAGCGCCTTCGTCCCTTCTCACTTGCTGCCCCCCATGCCTGGAACTCCCTCCCTGTCCACATCCGCCTTGCCCCCTCCCTTCATACCTTCAAATCTCTCCTTAAAACTCACCTCTTTCGCTCTGCTCTGTCTGACTCTTTATCCTGCTGAGCCACTATTCCTATACCTACGATCGGTTTACCCTTATCCTTGCAACATGGACCTGCCTGCTGTCATTCTCATCGTAACCAAGCCAAGTACGTGCACTTGAGACCTCGCATCTTCATGAATGTTAGACCCCTTGTCTCTCCCTCTGTTCCCCTTCCTATGTCTCTCCCCCAGCTCCTGTCGCTCAGATTGTAAGCCCTAGGGGCAGGGACCGTGTCTATTTTATTACTTTGTAAAGTGCCATGTACACTGCTGGCGCTATATAAATGTTTGTTAATAATAATAATAATAATAATTTATTGTCTTTATATTCCTATCTCCTTTTTATACATGATGAATTGAGACTGAGAGAGATTGACTACCCAGGCCAATTAGTCATGTCTAAAATGGGATTTGAACCCTGGTTTTTCAGGTTCAAAGCTACCTTATCCACTAGGCTACAATGGCCCTAAAGAGTTAAGAGGCTGCTCATTCCCACATATTTCCTGGGTATGGAGCAAGCGCCACAGTCTGAGGCATTGACATTCAATCTGAATCAGTCTAGCAGAGCTGGACTGTTAGTTGTCTAAGCTGATTGGCAAGTGTTGGTGGGTTGTGATTATAATGTGGGGCAGCAAGGAATTGGGCAGTATGAATTGATATGGCAGGAAGTCTGGGGCAGGTAGCAGAGGCTTAATGCCGTAGCCAACTCCAGAGTGAAGTATATGAACTATGAATGAATTGGGAGGCACGTGAGATCAAACTTCCCTGGGGCTTGTGAGAGAATAATGCATTCTGCTTCCGCCTGTGCCTGACTGATATTTTATTCATTCCCCAGACTTCCAAGAGCTGCTGTACTTACTGCTTTGGTGCACATGTTGCCCTTTGCCAAGCTTCACAGCACAATTGTTTCTGCTCAGAATGATTAATCCTCTCCTGCTTTCCTCTACCTGGGCCTTCTGCTTCCCCTGCTGTGAATGACAGAATGGGAATGACAGCTGGGGATGTATTCACATGCCTTGTCTTTACCACACAGCATTAGCTTGCCCCACTTGGGCTGTCTTCAAAGCTCAGTGTATGTATGTCTTACACTGGGATGGGGGTGTAAAATACCCACGCGTCAGATGGAAGGCAATAGGTAACACAGACTCCCACCAGCCTGGTGGAAATATCAGGCATGCATGTGAAAGCAATAACATTTTTAGAGTATGGATGTTCCCTTCCGCTGTGGCATTCAAATGCCAGCAACTTGCTCAGGGGCCATGTCATTAAATGCAATCCCAGAAAATCACACTTGAAGGAGACCAAGATAAAATGCAAAAAAAAAAAAAAAATCTGCAGCAAATTTAATGCAGGCAGAAGTTCTATAAGTCCGTTCAGGATGAGGCCCTGGGCTAGAGAGTAGACATACATTTCTACAGCGTGCAGGCCATTTGGGAACAGTCAAATAAACAAACACCTGCAGCCCATAAATAAAGCCATTTTGATGGGTAATTAGCAACTTCCTCCCTGCTGACAGCTGGGAGGCTAAGCCTCATGTTCAGAAGAGCACCACCATCTGAAGAAGCAAGTCTCACAGGGGAATTTGCTTATGTTGGGGCTGGCCAGCTAGTTTCAAGGCTGAAAAGCCTTGGAGGCTGGTCTATGTTCCATGGAGCTGTAGTGTAAGGGACATCCTGTAGAGCAATTGTAAGGCTATGAAATAAAGGATGTTCCATTAAAATAAGGGACACTTGGCAACCCTGGAAATAACAGATATACAAATTTAATTTCAGTGAATGCATATAATTCAGATATTTTGAGAATTATCTGAATATGCAAATTATATCAATGAATACAAAACTGACTGTTTCAGCTCTCATGAAGTGAGCAGGTGGCATTCAATGGTGAAAGAGTTAATGAAGGGAAAATGTGTTTCTTTGGTTTATATGTGAACTCAAGGAAAAGAATCCCTGCTTCTAATCACACCTCCTAACTGCAGTTTAAATCAAACCCCACAAGGCTGAACCGGTTTGATCCAGTTTCTGTTAAGCAATTTTATCTGCGACTGAGCAGACTTGCTGTCACAAATCCAGTAGCTTGTCTGCTACTGTATATAATGAGGTTAGGAATAGCTCCAAGAGCTTCCTTGCTGCAGGCAGTCACGTGCCCTCCCTTAACTCCCCCATTCATTGCAGAGGAATCAATGAAATAATGAATGTGATTCAGGTCAGGCCACTCTTCCCCTGCAGAATCTGTCTCTCTCTCTTCTTAGAAGCAACTGAATGGTAAAGCACAAGTAACTCCACTGCATAGCAATGGAGATATAAGCTGGAAATAGCTTTTTGTTGTGTTGCAAAATGTAGCTTAAAAGGTTTGACCACTTAATAGGTCAGAAAAGATCTCTCAAGATAAAGCAAAATCCCCTCTTTGTTTCTCATTGTATCTCCTTAGATCATTAACCTGCCTTTGCATTAAAGGTAGTACTCTCTGCTTCCAGTTCTAAGAATGCAGCTTGTGCACTGTCTGCCACACAGCCCTTGTCAATAAGATATTAATATCTCTGTCTGCCAGCAGGTGGGAAGACTGAAAAGATCCTGCAGCAGTTCTCAGTTGCTGTAAAATGTGCCACTCTCTTGACAATGGTGACTTGCCACAGGGATCTGGGCCATTTTATTATTTTTTTGTAAATTTCTGTCCTCCCTGTTTTTGTAAGATTTTTATGATTGTTTTAATATTTTTTAAATTGTTTTAATGGAAATCTGTTAGCCGCCCCGAGCTGATTGCAGGAGGGGCAGGATATAAATATATTAAATAAATAAATAAAATTTATTTTTATTGTATGGCTTTTTAAAAAAGATGATTTCTTTATTTAAAGCCACTGCAACACAAGCTACCCGTACCCACTGTCTAGAGGAAATCTAGAGTGAGGGAGGTGGAAGTGCAGTTTCCTACCACTTGAACTGAAGGAGATTCACAAGGGCAATACTTGGCCTATGCCACATGCTTAGGTAGTTCAGTCCTTTCTGTTATGTTTTCCTAGGCACCTGGGGAGAGAATGAAGGTAGCTGGTGGTCTTTGACTTAAGGCCATGTATACGTATGCTTCTAGCAGAACTGAAATCATTCTGCTTCACACCCTCCTGTTGGAACCGAGTCTGCAAACTTAACACCCTCGCCCTCTCTATGGCCTCATTGAATTTTCTATAATTTTTAATCAACAATGTTCTAATGCTGACAGGAAGCCTATATGATGAGCTCTTTTCTATTTATTTTTTTCTCCAGACCCTCACATGTCATCATCAGACTCCTAAGTAAAGAGCCCCACATCCCTACAAACTCCAAATTTCCCACAGACACCACTTCACCTGTATAACAACTCAGGACATTCCCTGGTTTGATGTAAGTTGTTTGCATGCAAAAGGTAAAGGAATAGTCACACTCTGCTTGGAATGGTGTCTGTCTCTTCCCTTATGAGAGTTCCCTGCATTATCCTAATTCCTCCTTGAAACTCTGGTCCCTTTCATGACCTTCACGTGCTCCATGTCCTCTGATGCTGTCGACTTCCCTTTTGTATCTGCATATTATCCTTTGTATTACACTCACTCATTTAACATGCAGTTAACCATTGTCTTTTCCATGCCGCTCTGTATACTTGTGGGCACCAAGAAATGACACCAGCTTCAGCACCTTCTGGGGGTCGCCCAGTTGGGGTTATCTGCAGCAGAGGTTCCCCCACTTTTTTGCACATAGGGCTGGCAACATCTTTCTAAAAGAACTACAGACTATTATGGGTGAGAAAGGATCATAACAGTAAAGAAGATGTGAAAGTCTGTCCTGCCCTGAGAGCCCTAACTGGGTACGGGTTGGGCAGACACAGGGTATTTTCAGACGTTACGAGATCACAGTGAACCACGGTGAATACGCACCTGTGGTCACTGTGGCTCGCACGTCTGTTTGGCGGCCGCCAGATGTTCGCCACGGTCAATACCCCCATGGGGTCAATTTGAACCACGCTTCCCGGGCTAGCCGGGGGAATGTCCCAGGAAGCGTGGTCAAAAAGCTGCCCAGCGGGGACCAACAAAAAGTAACATCTGGCCGGTTGCCACGGCCCGGGATCCCCGGCGGGATCCCAGGCCATGGCACATCCGGCCCGACGCAGTGGCCGCACTGGACCCGCCGCCCGCCCGTCTCCCCGGAGGGCGGGCGGCGGGAGCGTGGAGGGGGCAGGGCCGTGCGGCCGCACGTTGCGCCATGCGGCCCCGGCCCCTCCCAGATTCCCCACCGGGATCCCCCCGGCACGTCTGATATGGCGTGACGGGGTGACCCCGGCGGGGAATGAAAGGGTTGTTTTCGGTACGGGGCCAAGCGGCCCCGTAACGTCTGAAAACACCC
>QEPC01011255.1:11143797-11160551 GCA_003113815.1 Sphenodon punctatus | reverse complement strand
CCTTCAAGCATGCCACTGTCTCTCCCATCCTCAAAAAGTCTACCCTCAATCCCACTGACCCCTCTAGCTACCAGCCGGTCTCCCTCCTTCCCTTCGCCTCTAAGCTTCTGGAACATGTTTTCTACTCCCGCTGCTTGGATCTCCTCTGAGCCAACTCCTCCATGGACCCTCTCCAATCTGGCTTCCACCCCCTTCACTCCATTGAAACTGCCCTTGCCAAGATCACCAATGATCTACTTGTCGCTAAATCTAAGTGCCTTTACTCCATTCTTGTCCTCCTTGACCTCTCTGCTGCCGTTGACACTGTCGACCACTCACTTCTACTGGACTCTCTCCACTCCCTAGGCTTCTGCGGCTCTGTCCTTGACTGGTTCTCCTCCTACCTCTCTGACCGCTCCTTTAATGTGTCTCTTCCCAACTCCAACTCTTCCTCCCTCCCCCTCTCAGTTGGGGTTCCCTAAGGCTCTGTTCTGGGTCCTCTCCTCTTCTCTATCTACACCCTGTCCCTTGGCAAATTCATTGCCTCCCATGGCTTCCAATATCACCTCTATTCTGACGACACTCAACTCTATCTCTCCACCCCCTCTCTCTTCCCGTCTGTCCAAGCTCACCTCATCAACTGTCTCTCTGATATCTCCGTCTGGATGTCCCAACGTCAGCTCAAGCTCAGCATGGCTAAGGCTGAGCTCCTTATCTTTCCTCGCTACCCTTCCTCTCCCCTGTCCATCCTAATTGACGGGGTCACCATCTGCCCTGTTCCCCAAGCCCATAGCTTGGGCTTCGTTGTCGATACTCACCTTTCCTTTAAACCTTACATCGACTCTGTTGCCAAGTCCTATCGCTTCGCCCTCCACAACATTGCTTGAATTCGCCACTTTCTCTCTGTCTCCTCAGTCAAAACCCTTGTTCACGCCATGGCTCTCATCTTGACTACTGCAACCTCCTCCTTACTGGCCTCCCCCACTCTCACCTGTCCCCCCTTATCTCCATCCAAAACTCCACTGCTAGGGTCATCCACTCAGCCCGTCACTTTGACCATGTGCAGCCTCTCCTCTCCTCTCTTCACTGGCTCTCCCTTCCCAAATGCATCCTTCACAAACTCCTGGTATTCACTTATAAATGCCTTCACAAACTGGCTCCCCCTTACCTCTCAGCCCTAGTCTCCTTACACACTCCTGTACACACTCTCCACTCCTCCTCTGTCCCCTCACTCAGTCTCCCCTCACTCACTCTCCCTTGTCTCCCCTGCTCCCCTAACTGCCTTCGCCCTTTCTCCCTTTCTGCCCCCCATGCCTGGGACTCCCTCCCTGCCCACATCTGCCTTGCCCCCTCCCTCCACACCTTCAAATCCCTCCTCAAAACCCACCTCTTCCTCGCCGTCTTTCCCAATGCCTGTTAGAACTTTCCTTTCAATTTTTACTGTCTGCCCTCCCCGCAGACTCCTGCCTAACTGCAACCAAGCCAAGCAAGTGCACCTGAGACCTCGCATCCACTTGAATGTTATTTATCCCTTGTCTCTCCCTATGTCCCCTCTTCTTGTCTCCCCCCTCCATGTCTATTAGATTGTAAGCCATAGGCAGGGACCGCATCATTCTTATTGTTCTGTAAAGCACCAGGTACACAGCTTGTGCTACACAAATGCTTATAATAAATAATAATAATTATTATTATTATTATTTATTTTTTTATTATTATTATTATCTTGTATGTGACAGATTGAAGTCAGAAGAATAGGTATAAATGAATGGGTGGTTCACAAATTACTCTAGAGAAAGGTTAACATGTCCACATGATGTTCATGTATGCTGTAGGGATGTGCAGGAGGGAACGCTTTCATTTTCTTTATGTTTGATTTTTTTTCTGTTTTGTTTTCATTTCATTTTTATTTTATTTATGTGTAACCCCCCTTCCCAAGGAGAGAGTTGAGACAGGAGAACTGGCTAGGCTTGCTACACAGGGAATGTGATGCCCTGCCCCCGGGTGGGGCTCTAGTGGGGGGCTCTCCCTGGCTGGAGCCCTGGGGGCCTAGGGCACAAGGGGCTGTGGGCTGCTAGCCCAAGTACTCACAAACCACGAGCTTCTTCAACACTCTTTATTCACCCAGCAAGGTATCAGCAATACACAGTGGGTGTATCCCTCAAGTCCTTATCCCCACTGAGGGGTTCAGTCTCTGGGCCTCCGGTCAGGCCCTCTGGCTCAGTTCTGCTGTGTAGGCCCTCCTACGCAGTTAGCTCAGCTGGAGAGAAAGCAGGTGCGTCTGCCTCCTAGCCGATCATGCCCCCAACTGGCCGTGCGCCTCGCGCATGCTTTTCCTGCCTCCGCCCACCAAGTCCCATGCGGGGCTCTGCTGCGCAGGCGCCGCCACAGGGAAGGCCCAGCAGGGGGAGGTGTGAAGCAGTTCTTGTTTGGAGGGAAAGAGCCGAGGAGAGAGAGAGAGGGGATGGCTGCCAGAAAAGAAACTGGCATCAGGAGAGCCTCAAAGGATTCAAAGCCATCCAGGAGAGCAACTTAGGGATCCGGAACCACTCAGGAGAGCAGCAGAAGGAGTCAAAACAGCTCCTGCAAGACAGTAGGTGTGAGTCCTGGAGCAGGGCCTCATTTGCACAGAGGGCATCAACCTTGTGGAAGGCCTGGTGAAGTTTCCAGGCCCGAAAAGGCAAAGGAACCTACTGAACACAGGTATCCCAGTGTAGATCAACATGAGTCAGCTGTTCCTAGAAGGATTTAGGGGGAAATCTCTTGGTAAATGGGAACCCTGGGGGGGAAAGGGTTTAAGGACAGTCACTGTTTGTTACTGTAGTGTTGTTGTCAAACTTGAAAGTAAAATTCCTGGGCTATTCCCCTATGTTTCTTTACCCTTGCTCATGTGATGTAATTACCATCTAAGGTAGTATAATCTCTGGGTGGGAGTCCATAAAGTGCCCTAGAAGTGGGCCACACACACCCTAGGGTGGAGGCACCAAAGTGAAAGGAAAGGAGGAGTCACTGAAGGCTAGGCCCTGTAAAGGGGTTACGTATGTTTAAAATTTTGTTTTGGCAGTTATTCAATTCATTTCAGTGTGCAGTCACTTGCATGGCTTCAATTTGTCAAAATAGTGGTTTTAAGTTGGCTCTCTGACACTTTCCCATCCCCAAACTGTGGCTGTGTACTGTTAAGTGTCCCGTTCATTAGGTGACTCCCTCTGTGGGCATGGTGCCTGGTGTCTGTCTCTCTCATTGAAGCAAGCAGCAGCAACAGTGTTCACGCATTCTCATTGGTGTCTCTAATGCTTAAGTGACACCCATCTGTTAAAGAAGTGACCGGCGAGCATAGGCGAGAGAGAATGTGGCAGGCAGCGGGTGGGCAGAAGAACAGCAGAAGAACACAGAGTGAAAAATGACTGGATTGGGGGGGGGGGTTATACATGTCTGATTTTGAAATGGAGGAGGAATAGAATCTGACAAACAATTGACCAGCATAGATGCCAGTCATGCTCACCCTATTCCCTCCCTTTTCCCCTCCCCCCTGGCTTGAATTGATACACTGTTAGTTTTGCCTGACATAGCTTCACTGCAAACACTGTCAGGCAAAACATAAATGAAGTTTCTAAATGAATTTGTTTATATATATATAATTTGGTGAAATAAAACCAGCCAGATTCTACAGAAACTGTGCTCTTAGCATGCAAGAAAATACACAGGCAGCTCTGTCTGCGGATAAAATAAATTCTGTTTTTAGAAGTGCTTGAAAAGCCCTTAAGGATGATGAAGTGGAACATATTTCAGGTCTCTGAAGATGGAAAGTGGCTTCTGAGTCACATGTGCACCACATTCCAAAGGTCATATTTTTGACTATCCCTCTTCTTCGTGGGAGTTGTTGACAGTTTTGTGTTGGGTTTTTATAAGAAAAGGGGGAAATGACCTGGCCTGAAAATAAACTATGATGCAGTATTCAGAGACTGGGGGAGGGGAGGGAAACAGCTTTCTTTCAAACCTCAGAACTCCAGGCAGCTTAGGGGTGTGCATGTCATTTTCATTATTACAATAACGATAATGAAAATTGTCATTTTCATTATTGTTATAGCAATAACAAAAATGACAAAAAATAATAACAAAAATAGGAACAAAAATGATATTTTGTTTTTGAAATAAAGGGGGAAAACTGAAAAACGTATTTCCGGCTATACCTTTTTTGTTTCTTATTCAATTGTGATAAAGTTTGGGGTGCTTGTACCCCCAAGGGAGGGCATTATGTGTACCAAAGTTTGAAACAATTAGATAAGTGAAACAGATTTTAGAAGTAATTTAATGTTGTGATTTTAAGAAAAGCTCCATCTTCCATCCACTTTGCATGAAACCTTTGAATATTATGTCCCTCCACAACCTTAACACACCTGCCAATTCTCAGAAAGATTGGATGATGGGTCCTGATGGTATAAGACATTAACTTGGAAATACATTTCCAGCTGTAACATTTGTATATTCCATCCTGTTTACAAAATATTTGGCAGGAATGTATCACATACCTTCCCTGTCATCTCTGCCAAACTACAGGACAATTTGAAAAAGGGACCCAATTTTATAAGCAATTGAGGTTGTCCCCTTGAAGACCATTATAATTTTTCAATAAAATATTTACACGTACTATATAATTTTCTGTATCACAGCTTTCCTCAGTGCTGTCGTATGCCCTGAATAGTGTGTCAGCCACCACTAAGTCTTTTCCTGGTGTGTATTCTATAGTCAAGTCATATAATTGCAGTTGAAAAAACAGTCTTTGTATTCTTGGGGGTTTGTCTGTTAGATTCCTCTTTGCTATAACGACTAGGGGTTTGTGATCTGTCTCCACCATTACTGGTCTCCCATAGATAAAGATGTGAATATTTTTACACCCAAAAACTAGTGCTTGAGCAGTAACAGACCTTAAACTACAAATATAATCCATACAATTAGTGCCCAGTGGGTTACCCACTGTACTGATCTACCATTTTTTGTCCTGGCTTTCCAACATCCAGTACTGTTTTTTCCTGCCCTGATTCCTGTACTAATTTACCAATCCGTAAAATGGTAAATTGGTAATTATGGTAATATACCTGGTATTTGGGGGTAATCAGGTACCCAACTCACTACTCAGGTATCAGTTGGGCACCTGACAGACTGCTAAAAAATGCAGGTATTATTGTGGTTGAGTTACTTAGTTACCACTACCTGCAATGCGCTACCTGTTTCAGCTCTACCCAGATGATAGGGAGAGGCTGGTCAGGGCATCCTGGAGCTCTCACTAGTGTGCAGCAACTCCAGCTACACTCAAACACACACACTAGTGTAGGATTGTGTTTTAAATAATGCCAGAAGTTAACCCTATGTAAGAAATAGTTTAACTTTAAAGAGTAGTTACATCAAACAGTAGTAGAGAAGGGGGTGAGTGACAGAGGAAGGAGGCAGCAAAGAGTTGTCCTAGCCCTCTGCCAGGTAGGTGGTCCTATTGCTGTGGGGTGACAGTCCCTGATGTCTGGGAACAAGCCTCCCGACCCCACCTGGTCTCCCACCCAAGAGATCTGAGCCTCCCTCTATATTTCCTCTCCACTACAGGCTGTCCCCATTGCTCACACTGCAGTGCCCAACTCCCTGTCCCTACTACCTGGGGTACCAGTCCTCAGGGAAGTCCCAGGGTTCCACTCCTCTGCTTCTGGAGGCAAGTCAGCTCCCTGGCTCACCTCCCCTCAAGCTCCAGCTGTGGTACAGCTCCCACCAGGGTCCCGATTGTGGCTTGCTTTATGCTCCAGGCCCAACCAGAGATGTCGCTTCTTGATGACATCACCCAGACTTTCATATCCCATTCCCATCCACTCCTCCCGGCTGCATCCCTGCCTTCTCCACCTGGCTCACCATCTTGGTGCTGCAGGGTGACTGTTATTACTCCTTTCAGTTTATACTCTGCCCTATCCCCAAAGTGACTAAAGATAAAGTTAAAAACCTTGTGGGGCAAGTTCTCCTCCAGTCCTGCCTGATGCAGGGGGCTGGGACTCCGTTTCCCCCTGAAGGAAGCACCATATGCACCATTTCTCAAGAAGCAGCTCCTTTATTTAGAGTTTTTCACCAGTCCGCAGAGGGCTTCATACCCGGTTGGTGACTTCAACTTAAAAGCTTAAACAACAAAACCAAACATAAATACTTTTTCCTTCATAGACTTTCCTCCAGGGATCACCTCCCAGATAGGTCAGTCTAGCAATGGCACCTTCCCTAGATAAGCCTCTCCCAGCTAGGTTTCCCTGGTGATCTCTCTGGCTAGGCTGTCAGCCTGGCCTTACATGTGGTCACCTGACCAACCCCAACCAATCAGCTGCCCCAGTTAGCAATAACAGCCCCACTTGGGCTGCTCAAGCCTTTAACTGGGTCTCAGGAAACAAAACCATTAGGCCAAGGGGATTTTTGGAGCAAGTGCAGCTGAGACTCCAGCCCATTCTGCTACAGCTTGGTTGTGATTTTCAGAATGAAGTGTCCACTTCCTAATGAAAGTCAATGGGAGTTGAATGCTTTACCCCAAAAACCCCTTTAAAAAAAAAGACCCTGTGATTTGATTTGATTTGATTTGATTTGATTTGTTAGATGTGTATCTTTGTGTAATTGGGGAACAGTCTATAGCAGGGATGGGCAAAGTTCCCAGTCTGAAGAGCTGCACATTGAGATCTTCGTGTGGTCAAGAGCTGCCATCGAATGTCATTCTCGCCCTTTGTGCACACACACATGCACGTGCACTCTTACACAGTCACACACACAGACTCCCTACTTCACTCCCTAAGTCGCTCACACACACTCACAGCCCCAGTGCTGCTGCTTCTTGTTGCCTCTGCCTGCCCCTACCTCAGCCCACTATTCATGTGTCCCACAGCCATGCATCTGCCGATACGATACTGCTTGCCTCTCCTGCCTCTGCCACCAACAAGCACAGGCTGCCCAGAGCTGGGAACTCACCATTCCTGCCATCACTGCTGTGAGCCACCACTGGCACATGGAGGAGGCAGGAGAGGCGAGCACTAGATGGTGTGTGGAAAAGAGGTGGAACAGAGAGAGCCATATGACTCTCCAACTCCAGGCAGCCATTTGTCCTGAGAGCTGTTAAAAAGCTCCATGTGCCTCGCAAGCTGCTGTTAGTCCACCTCTAGTCTCTAGGAAGGATGAGGGGGCTGCAAAAGAGGTTTCCTGTGGGCTACTAATGTGCCTAACTTTGACTTAGAAAGAATACCCATAAATAGGGTTCTGTGAATTCTATACTGCTACTGTTGCAGCCATTTTAACAGAATTTAGCATTTGACCAAATTGTCACAGAAATGGCCTATGCCAGAACAGAATTACAGCCTAGGTGTGGAATGCTCTGAGCAATCCACCAGCACTGTTACCTACTGGTGTGTATTCTGGGACTATTGGACCCTGTGCCACAGTCGCTGAAGAGGAGCAGACCTTCACTGCGTTTTCCCATTGGTGGCAATGGGGGAAATGCAGTGAACATGAGCCCCTCTCCGTATGGTAATTTGTGAGGTTTTTTAAGGCAATGAGATTTTCAAAATGGATGGAATGGCATGCTGGGAGATGTATTTGCATTAATAATTTGCATAATTTGACATTTTAGTTACTTTGCATAATTTATTACACTTGCAGAATCTGGGTTTTCTGCTCACAGAATTTGAGTTTCCTGGTTGCAAAATTTTGAAAACCTTTTTGCATAATACATGGGGTCCAGCCTAGAGGGAAAAACGTGGTAGGATCATTCAATCATTGGCCTTCCATTTCCCATTCCATGAGACATCCAATGCCCTCAGCTGTGTGCCCCAAGCTTACTTCCTGACAGGAAACAATTTGTTGATAAATTACAAGCAGGAGTGTAATAAGGGGGGGGGAGAGATCTGTCCTCTTATATTTTCGAAGGGAGAGACTCTTCCCCCTCAAATTTGTGCTGTCATTGCCAAAATTGCCCTGCCCCTGCTCCTCCAGCTCTCAATATGGAATAGGAGACAGTGGCAAAATGCAAGAGGGGGTAGTCAAAGTGAGGGAATGGGAAGATAGCCCCACTTGGAGGCAGTGGAGATGGATGGGGGAGAAAGGGGTGTAGTAGAGAAGAAGGGAGAGAGCACAAACAGATAGGATCTGGGGGTGACCAAACCACGTGGGGCTGGAGTCCAGGGGTGCAACCAGGATCATTTAAAGGATGGGAGGGTGTCCTATGACCTCTTCCTGTCCTGATAGCATGTGTTCCCTCCCTATCCTTGCCCCCATCCTGAGGGGGATGTGTATGCTGTGGGGAAAGGGACAGGGAGTGTGAGACATGAACAGGAGGCAATGCTATACTGAAAAGGGGGAAATGGTGGGAAGAGACGCAATTTGTGCTTTCAGGAGTTGGAGCGTAACATTATGGGTGGAGCTCAGGCCCCTGGGATCCCCCTGGTTGTATCCTTGTTGGGGACCCATAGGGTAAGGGGCGTCCTCTGACCCAGAACCCTTGTCATACCCTTGGTAACAAGCTCACACTGTCTGGGATTCAAGGAAACATGAGACTCTCAGCAATACAGATACAGCAGTTACTATAGCAACCCTTGAGAGGAGCGTCACAAAACCCCCAAATGTCTAAAAGGATAGGGATGTAGATTGTGAAAGGCAGGGCAGCTGGTGCGCATTCCCTCCACTCATCTCTCCATTGCTTTCCCCCTCTTCCCGCTGTCCACCACAACCTGCGTGCTACTCTCCAGCAGCCTTAGGGGTGATTCACCCTCCTCACAGCCTTGGCTGATGCTGTTACCAGCCCAGGCAACATCCTATCACTGATAGGTACTGACAAGCCTCCAGCTTCCAGGTCAATATGATTTCATTCACTACATCTGCGATCTAGTGCAGGCCTCACAGAGCATGAGAGCTATTCAAGTCTTCCCTCTCATTGTAGCCATCTTCCCTGCAGGTATTTGCAGAAACACCATGCCGAGTTGGATTCTCAGCACTTGTTCAGCCACCAGGGCTAGTGCGTGAGCTGTCACAAATGGTTTAGATCAGCAGATTAATGCTGGGTGGAGTGGGAGGCAGAAGAGGCTGAAGCTAGCAGGGCTTTCCAAGCACCTGCCATCTCATTATTATTTAAATTTGTCTTCCTGCATTCCCTTACTGCAGAGCAGCTCAATGCTCTTCCACCTCAGTAAAAGTGAAAGGTTTCCCCCAGTGTCCTTACCCTAAATATTTGATGGCAGGAGGAAGCAATGTTTTAAGAAATGCTTTGCTACTTTCCCACAACCAGAAATTTGTTTCACACTAGAGAAGCCAAAATATTGGCCAAACAGAGGAGGCCATGTGCTCTGGGAGTGGAGTACAAGGGGGTGTAGTTGCACCCCCCCTGGCTCCAGCCTGGTTTTGCCCCTTCCATGCATTATG
Source organism: Sphenodon punctatus (assembly GCA_003113815.1). Lineage (NCBI taxonomy): Eukaryota > Metazoa > Chordata > Lepidosauria > Sphenodontia > Sphenodontidae > Sphenodon > Sphenodon punctatus. The sequence continues at coordinate 11,151,158 of QEPC01011255.1, read as the reverse complement.
ATGTCATGATTCTTGGAAAGGGAGCGTGGTCACATCAAAAAGGAGGTGATGAAGCAGCACTCTCACTCCCCCACCCCTCGAATGTAATTGTGCAGGCGCCCTTGGAAGAAGCCATTCCTCATCCTCATTAATAGTGTTTTTAATCATATTATTGTTGTTTAAAATTGTTTTAATATGTTGTTAGCTGCCCTGAGATGCTTTTAGCAGGAGGGGGCGGCATACAAATTGTATTATAAACATAAATTAATGAATTAAATAAATAAAATTCAGGGCTGGTGCTCTGCACCTATTTACAAGGCACATTGAGAAGGTAATGTGTGGGGCTCCTCGGGGCCTGAAGGGCTCCACAGCTCACGGGGAAGCAGGCTGCCCAGAGGTTCCTCAGGGCCCAGGGCCCAGGGCAAAATGTCAGATGGGGTAGAGCCCAGCTGCCTTATCCAAATCCAACAGGACCCAACTAGCTGTCCCAGGTTTGGGCTGTATCAGGCACTGCTCCCCTAAATGCCTTTGGGGCTCAGGTTGGTTCAGGCCAGGGGCATAGCTCTAATAGGGGGGTAGGTGCAGCCACACCAGGGCCCACATAAAATGGGTATAGGGCTGTGCAATTTCGTATTGTTTAATTAATTACAGAAACAAATGAAGACCCATTCATTTTTGTAACTAAGGTAACAAAAACGAATAGATAAGCAAACAACATTTGTTTGATTTCATTCATTTTTTGTTTTTATTTTATTTTTTTGTTTAATTTTATTTTAAATAATTTTTAAAATACATTTTAAAAATCACTGTGCATGCACAAAATGGACACCGGGGCCATTCTATCCTTTTCCAAAATGGTGCCGGCAGTGTCAGTGCCATTTTGGAAAGGGCTGTGCATGCAAAGAATGGCCCCGGTTGCCATTTTGCCATGTCTACAGTGATTTTAAAAAAAAAAAAAAAATTAATAAAATGAAAAAATAAACAAAAATGGTAGAAACCCCCCCAAAAACAAAATGGGGTTTTGTAAATGAAAACAAAAGCGAATGCACGTTCTGCACACCCCTTCTTGCAGGACCCACACTCATGTTGTAGAATGCATCTGCACACCGGAGTGAATTGCCCCAGCAGGAGGTCTAGTCCATCATCTGCACCAGGGCCCATTCACAGTTAGCTACACCCCTGGTTCAGGCAGAGATTTGAAAGATTTTTAGCTGCAGAGGCTCCAGGAACACAGCATGCAGCACCCTGTGTCACAGGTTGTTGCAACATAGCCTGAGGAGAGGGCAGAAGAGGAGGCGGCAGGCAGGACTAGCCCTCCATGCAAATAGGAAGCAGTGGGAATGGTGCACGCACTCACGTGGTCAGGGCTAAAGCTTCTTAGATACTCCCTAACCTGGTCTCACTCTTCTTGGCCATTATTCTTCCTCCCTAGTCCCTGCAGGAGCCGGTCTCCTCCAGAACCAGGGTCAAACATGCTGTCAACTATGTGCCCATTTTCCCTCTTCCCCTTCATTTCTGCTGGTTGGCTGCTAGCTGGCTGCAAACAGATGCTGACCCCTGTAGCTCTGTAAATGGATCTGGGACCCTGCCTTGCTCTATGCCTCTGTCAGTGCAATAACTATGGGGTAAAATTTATGGAGGATGATGGATCCCCTTGATTGACATAAGCCCCTCTTCCCCCAATGGCCCTGGAACTGTGGAAGGAAGAAATTTGTAGAATTTCACGCTCCCAAATATAGTTATGCCCAACGCCCGTACTCTTATTCCACCATCCACTGTGTTCAAACCTACATCCTGGTTTCATTGTAGGGCTTTCTTTTGTGCAAGACCCAGGGCAAATTGCAGGAAAGTGTCCATAAGGAGCACTGCAGGCTACATAGCACAAACAATGGCCTCAAAGTAAGGGACACAGGTCATATTTAAGCCCAGACATCTAACAAGAAGAATCTACAGCAGGGATATGAAACCTCTGGCTCATGGGCCAAATATGGCCCCATCTCTCTCTTAAACTGGTTTTATATTGATATTTTATGTTTTATATTTTTGTTTTAAAGTGTAAGCCGCCCCGAGCTGCTTTGTAGAAGGGGCAGGGTATAGAATTGTAAAATAAATAAATAAATAAATAAAATAAATCTGGCCCACTATGACTCAACGAATCATAGAATTGTAGAGTTGGAAGGGACCTCTTGGGTTATTTAGTCCAAACCCCTACCTTGAGGTAGGATACCCTATCCTTAAGCATCCCTGACATTAATACCCTTTAACATTCAGAGTTCATGCGTTTAGGTCACAACCACAAATACAGCACTAGACGCTAAAGAGCACTTGGACAGAACTTGTTAATTACCCACAAGCTCTGAAATATAGTGAAATAGCCATTAAAATAATGATCACATGACATCACCCAGCTTCCAGTAAGTAAAGAACATAAATACTCTTCTGTTTAAGCAAGGCTGATGCAATGCAGCCTGTCCTGACTTTTGAGGTGCTTGCTCATGATCTTGCACTGTCCAAGGAAAGTGGAGCACTTTCTCCATAAAAGGTCCCTGCTTCTGCAACATGTTCTTCCAGGGCTCGTGTGCAGAGCTCATTTGTTTAGTTTGGCTCCTTGATAACATGGCTGCCCAGGTTTAATTTCTGGTGGATTAATGTCATCTCCTGTGCAAACAGTTATAAATCAGTTTTGCTTGGATAGGTAAATAGGTGTCTAATTGCCCCTGTGTTTGGTGTTCTTTTCATCTTCAAAATAAAGGCTTAAAAGGCTTTGCTGGCTGTCAGCAGGGCCGTCTTTAGAATCTGAGGGTTCAGGATTAAAATAAAATTCAGGGCCCCCATGGCTCTGCTCCCCATCACATGCCCCCATGGCCTCCTCTTTAATAATTAACAGACTGGTGCTTATTCAGCAGTCTGGCAGTCTGCTCTCCAAGGCTCTAGAGCAGCCCCACAATCACCACCACGAACCTTAGGGGAGGAATGACAGCAGTGTCGTTGGGGCTTCTGGGATTCCTCAGAATGCCCTGGAAGGTGTACAAGTCAGTACTATTATCCCCCTTTTACACATGGGCAACAAAGAAATTATTAAAGCTGCATTCACACAAGTCTGTTCTTCTAGCTCTTCAATTTCGTATGGGAGATGGTAATCCTGCATTTTCACTAGTCCCATGTTCCCTCCCCCTGCTTAAAAAGTTACACTGTTGCTATGGCCACTGCTAAACATCCCATAATGCTGCCTAGCTCTGCAACGACTCTGTGGGGCTAGGGTTACCATACCGATGCTTATGAAAAATATATTGTAGCAGGGAGCAGTCCTGTGGGGCTGCTGCCCCTTTAAGACGGGGTCTGAGGGGGTCTGCGGGAGGGCTGAGCACACCCAAGGGGTTGCAGAGCCAACCCCATAGCTGGGGATCAGCCTGTGAGGCAAACAGGCTGAGACACCCTTGGACAGAGTGGGCGGGTTACTGGCCCTTTAAGGCTGTGGAGAGGAAGCCTGGCCATCCACGCTGCCTGTATATCAGGAGAGACAAGGCAGAGGTGGGAGTCTCTGCTAGGGAGCTGGAGGAGTAACATCACCCTGAAGAAGCCTTCCTGCTTGATGCTCTCCAAGGTACTGAAGGTTGGAGAACTAGAGGGACCCAGGCAAGTGGGAGTGACTGTGCCCAGGAGGGAGCCTCTTGCCTGGGGAAGGCTTGGTCAGAGCCTGGGGGCTTAGAAGCCTGGCTGGATGGACTGCGGGGGTTGATGGTCTGTGTTGCTTCTGAGCCTGGAGAGACTGACTGGGGCCTGCAGCGTGGAGGCGTGGAGTACCCCCCCCTCCTCCCCCCCCATCTCATGGGGGTTTTCAGCTGAGGCTTGGACTGAAACGGTGTAGCAGGGGGTGAGCTAATTCCCCAGAGCAAGACCCCAGCCCTGTGTGGCCCTGGGAGACCCCCCCTGCTACATACATGGTGCAGGTTCCATTGGTTCTAGAGCAGCCCTGCAGCATGTATTTTTTTCCATAAGTGTCCTCTTTTAAAGGGGAGGTACAGTAACCGTATGTGGAGCAGACAGACTGTCAGCAGGATTAATCCCGTCACACATTATAGCAAATGTGTATGAAGTTTAAGGATTGTTAAACTTTGGTTTCTAAGCTAAACATTTTGGATTAGCAATATACTCGCTGCATCCTGTGACCTAACCTTTTCACACAATTTTTTTTTTTCTAAAGCGGGGGAAGGGATTTTTGCAGACCCAGTGTCTCCTATGAGTGCAGCCTCTGTGACTTATTCAAGGTCACACATGAACCTGTGTCAAAGCAAAGAAACAACTCTCGGTTTCCTGAGTACCAGACTAACCCTGTAACCATTGAGCAATCCTGCCTTGCATTGGGCATTTAAGTGTGATTAAGACCCCTTCCTCCTGTCTGCTTTTCAGACTTTCACACTTTGGAACCTAGCAGAAGGAAGGATGGTCCAACGGTTCATCCTTCTTTACCTATACAATGTGGGCATCACCATGGTGTCTTGATCCTAACTTGGGAAAGTTCATGGAAGAAATGTCAGTCTCTTCCCTGTTGGAAAGGAAAGTGGATACTGAACAGCTTGGAATGACAGAAAAAGCAGATAGGATGGAAGTAAAGATGCACCAAAAAAACAGCAGTGGGGAAGGGAAAACCGGGCAGACAACTTCAGGCAGTACCCATTGCTCCAAAAAGCTGCAAAGGGAGTAGTGGGCACTGCTCAGCAGTCTTCTGTCTAGGCATATGAGAGGCCAAACTAAAGAGCCCCACAGTAAGAGAGCCTCTTTGAGGTACCTGGACTTCCACAGAGCTGCCTTGGCCAGTGTGGAAAGGTGACTATCCTAGATCCCTCCTTCTGCTTATCCATGCTGCCCCTTTGCCAGTATGTCTCACCAGTAAGGACTATGCTTCATGATGGCATGGCAGTTTAACATCAGGGACCATTTAGCCTTTGAGAACCTGAGGGACCTGAGGCTGATAAAGCATGAGGGTAGACGGTTAGAGTGCAGTTGGTGCTTGAGTTACACCAAAGGGTATTTTCAGACGTTACGAGATCACGCTCAACCACGGTCAATTCCTATGTGGTGAGAGCGATCCCGTAATGTCTGTTTAGTGTTACGCCAGATGTTCACCCCCATGAATCACGGGGGGGAATCAGATTTACCACGCTTCCGTCCCTACTCACCAGAGGAGGGACGGAAGCATGGAAAATCTGATTTTCCCCCCCCCCCCCAATGATTCATGGTGGTGAATACCCAGCATCACATTAAACAGACGTGACATTGACACGCTCAACCACGGGAAAACTCATGTGACCGCGCGTTGCGCGTGTGGCCCTGCCCCCTCCCCAGATTCCCCGCCACGATCGGGCGGCACGTCTATTGGACGTGCCACTTTGATCCCAGCGGGGAATCCCGAAGGTTGTTTCCGTGACGGGGCCAATTGGTCCCGTCACGTCTGAAAATATCCAATGTCAGCCAACTGTGGCATAGACTGTTTTTGAAAGATTTTGCTGTGGCTGTGGCAGCGGTGAAGAAAACTTTCTTCATTGCTGCCATAGTATCTGCAAAGTGCTGTCTGGCAGAGCTCTCCAGGTGGTGAATAGGTTATTAAATCCTGGCTGTCTCCACCTGAAGCTAGTCATTATCTGCCTGCTATTACATGTTTGCCACCTACTTTGCAAATAAAGGTCATTTTTAAATGGGCAGGGGGTGGGCCTGTGTGCATTGGGTGAAGCACACATACACTTCTGGTGGGTGGGGAAGGGTTTAAACAGTGACGGATGGGTGTGTGCTCGGTATGCACCCCTATTCACCCGCTGGCCACCCATGCCCCCACATGGTGGAACCTGGGATTTTCTGGGTTGCTCCGAGCAGGGAGATGGGAGGGGATGTGTGGGTCGTAGGAGCACATGCCTACACATCACCACTTTTACATGGGCACTACCACATGTGTCCACTGAGTGGACATGTATGGTAGTGTCTCATGTATAAATGCCCAAAGTTGCTCTTATTTGGCTTGACTTGGGAACTGCTAATTTAAATGCAGTCAGAGTTTGGGGTTGGGGAGGTCTGGTCTTGTCCAGTTTGCTTGGATTGTCTTTAGTTGGTCTTGCCCACTGATGCAGAGGGTGTGTTTGGAGTGGTGCAGGCAACCAGTTGTGAATTAGATCCATGCCCATCCTGCCTGGTGAAAGCTTGCCGGGAGAAACTGGGGCCATTGCTGTGGTTGGGGTTGTCCGTGCTTCCCTTTGGGAGGGCAGGGTGCCTGATGGCCTCAAAACTGCAGTTGTTGACTCCTGCTCAAGAAACCATCTCTTGATATTGACTCCCTGGCCAGCTACAATTCTGTCTCAAACTTTCCCTTTTTAGAGGTTATTGAACAGGTGGATGCCTCACAGCTCCAAGCATATCTCAATGCTATTGGATTCCTGGACCCATGTCAGTCTCATTTTTGTCTTGGGTATGACACTGAGACTGCACTTGTGGCCTTGGTTGACGAGCCCCACTTGGAAATTGACAGGAAATTGTACCCTGTTGATTTTTTTTGGTAGCTCTTTTGGTGGCCTTTGATACAGTTGATATAGGTGGTGTTGACATGACTGTGGGACCTGGCAGGAGTGTGTGGGACTACTCTTGAGTAGTTCTGTTCATTCCTGGATGGAGTAACCCAGAGAGTGGTGATGGGTGATAGCTCATGGTAATTTCTTTAAAAAGTCATGACATGGGGTAACATTAGACATGACCAGCCGCTCGGCCCGCCACACTCAACCACGGTCCGGGATCCGTTTCGGATTACCGACGAAGGTTCACACTAGTGAACATCTGGCAGGAATCCTTTAGACGTTACGGAACTTTTGGTCACCACAGGGGTTTCACTGTGTTTGACTGTGATCTTGTAACATCTAAAATTACCCATGGTCAGGGAAGAAATGAGAAAGTCGCAGAAAACTCATGGGTGAAAAAAAATGTTTTTATTCAATAATCAGTTAGAAATTGAAGGAGCGCTCACCTCCCCCTAGATTCTAAGTCCCTTGTGCAACCACATCCCATCCTCCAAAAGCACCTAGCCCCCAAAAAATAAAAAATTAAGAGATGCAAGGTGATAATTAAAGAGATAAAATTAACCAAAACAAAAAACTTAACAGTTTTAAAAAAAATTAAATGCACAAGAATTTTCTTAAAATACAAAAAAACCACAAACTCAGTACAATTACAATTCAAAAAACCTTCCACTCCATATATTGCAACAAAACACTAAAAAACATAGACATTATTTCAGAATTTGAGCAATAGTTAATATTTTAGGACATCAACATACATGTAATATATGTACTTAATTCCTTACCATACATACTTTTATTCATTTTTATCAGTAACTAAACTTT
>QEPC01011255.1:11130970-11140988 GCA_003113815.1 Sphenodon punctatus | reverse complement strand
GTAAACAAACAGCCTTATCTCCCAGCCTGATCAGTGTCCCTGTGTCCCGCTGCTGCTGCTGCTGCTGAAGCGCTACTAGGAGGGAGAGGAAGGTGAGGAATGGGGACAGGAGCCAGGGAGGGGAGGCAGAACAACTTATTGGGGGAGACGCTTGCTGCAGCCTGCCGCCCAGCCATGCAACTGCAAGGCCCTAGCTAGCCATGACTGTGCCAGCTCCCACCCCAGCAAGCTGTGCTGACTCTGCTTTGCCTGGGGGAGGGGGGAGGTGAGGGAGGGAGGGTCGGGGGGTGGGGTGGGGCAGGTATGCTTGCCTTCCAGCACAGTACACAAGCCAGGGGGAGACTACAATAGTCAGTGTTTACAGAGTTCCACTTCGAGAGGAGCTCAAGTGCGTATGTGCAAGGCTGCAGAACTAATTTTTTAATCATTAATATCTTGGTTTTGGCTCCACCAATCAGTATCATATTTCAGAAGCTGTTGTTATTGATTTCATGCGCCAATCCTGTGAAGTGTGGGGACTCAGCTCATCCAGGGGGAGGAGATATTAATGAATCAAAATCGTGAGGCTGCTGTGCATTTTGACCACAGCCAATTAATGTTAAAACAGTCATAACATTTTATTTTCTTGATGGATCTTCTTCAAACTTTGTGCATATGATGGGCCTCACAACTTATAGTCATGGATAAATTTTTAGCAATGTATCTCAAGCGGTTTCCTCAAAATCAGGGGTTCAGCAGTCCCCTGTTTATAATGGAGAGTGGTTGTGCATTTAAGTTTCTGGCAGCTATTGCTGCCCGAAAATTAAAGAAATAAATCCTGGGGAGCTGGCACAAAAAAATGACCTGGCATTTTGACCTGGCAAAATGAAATTATTACAAGGACCTGGGGACAAGAAAGAAAGTCAAAAATAGAAATTTGACAAGAAATAGAAATTTGGCAAGAAGCAAGAGGAAAGCAAATCGCCCCCCCCCCCTTTCCCTGTAAGAGAACGCCCCTGGCAACAAGAGCCTGCCCAAAGAGATGGAGCCGAACAAGGGTCAGGTGTAATGAGAGGAGAGACAGATGAAGCGCTGCCGTCTACTCCTGGCAGCCTTTTGATGGACTGGCCACACCCACTGCTCTCCCACACCGCACTGAAATGTCAGCGTGGCACGCTGCACAGGAAGGGCTTGGTACCGCCACAGTGTCTCCCTGCGCTTTACTCCATGGCACAAATCACTCCCCATTCGTAGGGTTCTGGAAGTCAGCCAAGGGAAGGGGCTTGCGAGAAGTCTCCACTGTTGGCTTCAATCTCAGGTAAATCACAGCGAGTCATGGGAAACAGTGAAAATCACAGCAGGGGGCAGTGGGTTCACTAAAACCATAACCCCCGTGACCTCTGAAAAAATCGTAACCCTACTCATCGTCCCCCTGGGAACTTCTTTGTGGGGCCCCACAGGGTTTCATCTTGTCCCCTTTTCTGCTCAATGTGCATCTGAGGCCCGTGGGCAAGATCGTTAGGAGAGTTGGAGTGAAGTGCTATCAGTATGCTGATGACACCCAACTTTGTCTCTTGTTCATCTGACCCATTGGGGACTGGATGTGGGTGAACCGATTGAAACTGAATCCAGACAAAACCAAGGTGATGATGGTTGGCTGGTCATGTGACCTGGAGGATATAGGGACCCCTGTTACTGATGGTCTTCAGCCTCCTTTGGTTGCTCGGGCTCGTAACCTTGCAGTGGTCTTGAATTCACTGCTGCATCTGGATAGCCAGGTTGTGGCAGTGGCCAGGAGTGCTTTTCACCAACTTTGCCTGGTTGAAAAGTCTGCAACAATTTTTGTAAGATTCGGATTTGGCCACTGTCATCCATGCCTTCATAACCTCAAGGCTAGAATACTGCAATGCACTCTACATGGGGCTTCCATTGATGGCTGTTTGGAAGCTGCAGTTGGTGCAGATCTCAGTAATCTGCCTTCTGTCCGGGGTGGGTCGCCATGAGGACATTACACCGGTGCTTCGGCGTCTGCATTAGCTGCCTATAGCTTTCCGGTGTTAAACGGGGGGCCACAATGGAAAGGGCATTCTCGGTGGCCGGGCCGCAACTTTGGAACTCCCTCCCGGAGGAAGCTCGCCTGGCCCCAGGTCTGATGGCATTTCGCCAAGCCGGTAAGACCTGGCTGTTCGCCCAGGCCTTCGGAGGGGAGGGGGGGGGAATTTTGGGGTGAGGTGGGGGGTATTTTTTTTAATCATTTATATTTGATGATGTTTTATGTGTTGTTTTATTTGACGTAAGCCGCCCCGGGATGCCTTATCATGAGGGGGCGGCTAATAAATATAAATAAATAAATCAAGGTGCTGGTTTAGACTTATAAGGCCCTAAATGGCTTGGGCCCCATATATATGAAAGACTGCCTCTTCCCTTATGTTCCGTCGCGGCCTCTGAGGTCAGCCAAGGGCACCCTCCTGCGAGTACCAACTGCCCATGAGTTCTATACAACAAGGACATGCAGGGAGGCGTTTTCAGTTACTGCGCCACAATTCTAGAACTCCCTTCCCTCGGGGGTCCACCTAAGCCCGAGCCTGCTCATCTTTCAGAGATGCGAGACCTTTTTGTTTGTCCAGGTGTTTGGTGGGCTGGAATAGGATTCGGTGGAGAGGTTAGGGAGAGGGTTGGAGGGTAAGGGGGCAAGGAGTTTTTAATGGTCTTTTATGTTCTGTATTTTATGTATTTTTTTATATTTTTGTAAGCCTCCATGATCCATTATGGAAAGGGCAGGGATCCTCCCATTCATGCCAATCTCCATGGCTTCCATGCAGGAAAATGGTTAAAGAAGAACCAGCCCCTTCCCATTAACTTCCCTTGGTCCAGAAGACAAACTAGCTACAGCGTAGTGTCTGCCAGCTGATTTTGATCCAGTTCTACTCCCAAGAACCTTTCAGAAGGTCACGTTCATGAAGAGATCATATTCTTGTCAAAAGCACTAATGCAAATAAATGTCTGTGTGCCTTGTTGAATGCTCTGAGACTGACTGAAATTAAGGCTTCTTCTGTTGAAAGGCTGGTTAATATCCTGGCTCCCAGCTAGTGGAGATTCCACAAATGGTACCTTCCTACACTGAGAACATAAATTATTTAATGCTTTACTGCTAGCACCCTTGACAAAGTCAGCTTGGGTAAGTTGCTGATATAGTCCTTGCACACAGTTAAAATTAAAATTTAATTACACAATGGCTATACAAGAAGTACACAGGCCAACAAGTACATTTTCTGCTAAACAGAAAATCCTTTCATGCTTGCCAGTGCTCTAACTATGGGTGTATGTTATAACTTGGGGCCTAAACATTATGATTCCTCTCTCTCTGGAAATCAGAGATGTGCAGTAGGAACTGGTATTGTCATTTATGCTTTTGGTTTCACTCTGGCTTTATAAGGTCCTGATTCAGTATCTGCTTAAGCATGTGCTTAATCTGTCCCTATTTTGGAAGACCTTTAAGCATGTGCTTTAGTCCCATTGATTTCAATGCAACACTAGTTAATCTGCATCAAGGTATTCGATGTTTTTATGATGGTGTGAACCGCCCTGAGCCTTCAGGAATAGGGCAGGATACAAATTTAAATAAACAAGCACATTAATAAAGTGGCTTTTATTAAAAGCATGAAGAAATTTGATGCATGGTGAGACATCTGTTAAATAATGCTTTCTTGACATCACAGGTAACATTAAATATTAAAGCACATTAAATATCTTTTTACAGAGGTAAGACTGATGTAATGGTGTGCATGCCTTTAAGACCACTGTACAGCTGTAATTTTTGAACCTCAATTCAGTTGGCGGAATCAGTCAGTGATGCATGGTGTGATGGTCTCTGGAACTCTGTCAATAAAATGAAAGCCCTCTTCCCACAAGTGTGCTGGGATTTACAGTACAATCATCTTACTCTCCTGATCTGGAGTTGATGGGCCATTGGTCCCAAAATATCCTATCTTTAATCAAACTAACTTTTCACATGTATCTATTTTTAAGAAAGGCTCATATCTTATTCTTGGGTACAATTATGATACTTTTAGGTCTATAGCACCTTTCATTTGAGGGTCTCAAAATACAGCTCTTTGTTTTGTTAATTCTCACCACACCCTACAAAGTGTATTCCCTAATCCCCACTATACAGACAGGAAAACTGAAGCATAGAGCAGGAAAACCCAATAGCATTTCAAAACAGGTAATAGATTTGTGGATGTGTGATTTTCAGCAGTTCTCAGCACCCGTAGCTTCCTCTGTAATCAGTGGAGTAGATGCAGGTTCAGGAGTGTGCCTGACTCAACTCGCACCTTATGAGATCAGCTGGTGTCAGGCTCCACCATCAGGTTGCAGGCCCCTAGCTTACATGTCCTGATGCCACGCCTGGAATCGGCTTTCTTGTTGGAGAGCCTCTTAAGCTGAATAAATGGACAGTGATTAACTCAAATCCACAAGAGCCAAGTGGCCCAAGTGACACCGACATACAACAACAAACAGAGAAACATGAGGGATTCTGAAGCAGGATGCTTAAGCTTCTATAATTGGAGGAGGAGAGGCAAAAAGTGGACCATGAGCTGCTGTCGAGATGGCTGCATGACCTGGGGGGTCTGGATGGGACTGCCCTTGGCTGGTTCCAGTCATTCCTCTCAGGGAGGACCCAGTGGGTTGTCCTGGGGGCAGAAACATCTATCTCCTGGACTGCAGTGGCAGCTGGTGGGTTTTGAGGTTGGTGGGTCACTAAGGCCGGCTGGACCGTTGCTGGTGAAGCCAGCGATGGGCTGGTGAAAATAGGGGCGGACCCTAGCCTAGGGTTGGAGCCAGGGCAACAGTAGGAGAAGCCAATGCGTGCCCAAACAAATCGGGCCCTATCATCATGAACAGCGTGCTATCGAACATAAATAAGAGATAACACTCCACATCATCAATTGAACAAAACTCACATTGCAACTGATCATGAACAAACCAACTTTATTCCCAGGCCAGGGAATGCACAGATATATAAAAACCAGATATATAAAACCATGCACAGATAAAAAAACAGCTAAAAACTATATGAAACAGCTAAAAACAAGATAAAAACAGATATAAAACCATTAATCCAGATATAAACCAGCTAAAAACATATAAACCAGATAACCCCAAACCCCCATCATGTCCATCTGTCTCCCCACCCCCCATTGAGGCTGGACTACTGCAACGCGCTCTACGTGGGGCTGCCCTTGTTCCTGGTTCGGAGGCCGCAGCTAGTGCAGAATGCGGCGGCCCGGCTCCTGTCGGGGACGGGCCGTCGGGAGCACATTACACCTGTGCTCCGGACTCTGCACTGGCTGCCAGTGTGCCGAGTCAGGCTCAAGGTATTGGTGTTTATCTTTAAGGCCCTTCACGGTCTGGGCCTCTCGTACCTCAGGGACCACCTCGCCCTCCACGCCCCAGAGCGGCTCTTTCGGTCTGCCGGGGGTGCCTTCTTGGAGATCCCCCATGTTAAGTGGGGGGCCACAATGGAGAGGGCATTCTCGGTGGCTGGGCCACACCTTTGGAATTCCCTCCCAGAGGAAGCTCGCCTGACCCCAAGCCTTTTAACATTCTGGTGAAATTGCAAGACCTGGCTGTTTGCCCAGGCCTTTAGGGAGGGGGGGAGAGGGGGTTAGGGGTTTTTATCTCTCTCCACCCTTATTTATTGTATTAATTGTTTTAGTGTCCCCCCCAGCCATGTTTAATTGTGTGATTTTTATGAGTGTTTTAAAATATTTTTATAATTGTATTTTTATATTTTTGAAATTGTTAGCTGCCCCGAGCTGTGTTCAAGAGGGGCGGGATATAAATTGATTAAATAAAATAAATAAATGAATCATGCCCCCATCATGCCACCCCCACCCACCACCCAACATGTCCCTGTGTCTGGGGCATGGTGGGGGGATGTGGGGCCCCCATGTCCCCCCACTGTGCCCCCTCACCCCACTCCCCCATCCCCCCAGACCAAATTCCCCCCAGCCCAGACCACCCTACCTACCTGCTTGCCAGCCACACGCGTTCCTGCTGCAGCCAGCGCAACACTGGGAGTGAGTGAGCGAGGTCTGAGAGACCCCACCCACCCGCAAATTTCGCGCCTGGCCTGGCGCATCTGCAGTGGAGCCTAGAGGGGTGGCTTTGAGCTGCCCCTCTAGGCAATTGAAATAGCTTGGGCTATGGGTTCCATTAGAACCCATTGCCCAAGCTGGCCACGCCCCTCCCCCAAAGCTGCACGCGCAGCTTTTCTGTAGGTCGGCGGCAGTGCTGACCTACAGAAAAGCCTCCCCCCCCCCCCCCGCCCCCACGTCTCTTCAGCACATGCGTGCCAGTCCAGGGAGGAAAGTCTTTCTCACCGGTTGGCGCACAAGCAGTGAAGAAACTCCAGGACTCGAAAACCCCCAGCGCTGGCCCAGTACCATTCCGGATACGCATGGGCCCCCAGCGCCGGCCCGCGCGCATCCGGAATGGTGCTGGGCTGGCGCTGGGGGCCTGTGCACATCCAGAATGGTGCTGGGCCGGTGCTGGGGGACCGTGCACATCCGGAATGGTGCTGAGCGCGGGTGCTTTGGCTTGGGGTTGCTGTAAGTCAGTGCCCCCAGTGCCAAAGCGAGGGGCCGCCACTGCTGGACTGTGGCATTCCGTAAGGTTCAATCCTGTCTCCTCTATTGTTCAGCATATACATGCAGCTCTTGGGGGAGATCGTGAGAGGATTTGGTGTGCGTTGCCACCAATATGCTGATGACACCCAGCTTTACCTCTCTTTTTCAGCTGACCCAGGCCCTGCCGTCTCCGTGCTATCCCAATGTTTGGAGGCCATGGCGAATTGGTTGTGGCAGAGCAGACTGAAGCTCAATCCCGATAAGACGGAGGTGATGGTAGTAGGCCGAGCGGGGGAGGTGTTGCCCCCTCTTGTGGAGGGGGGTGCCCCTCCGTGGCCTAACAGGTTCGGCATCTGGGGGTGCTGTTGGATGCAGACCTCCGCCTAGATCAGCAGGTGGATGCGGTGGCGAAGTTGGCTTTCCGCCAGCTGTATCTGGTATGGAGGCTGCGCCCATACATCTCCAGAACCAACCTGGCCACCTTGAGCCATGCCTTCATCACCTCGAGGCTGGACTACTGTAACGCGCTCTACATGGGGATTCCCTTGATGCTGGCCCAGAGGTTGCAGCTAGTGCAGAATGCGGCAGCCCGTCTCTTAACAGGGACGGGCTGACAAGAGCACATAACACTTGTGCTCCATGAGCTGCACTGGCTGCCTGTAACGTACCGAGCCAGATTCAGGGTGCTGACTTTGATCTATAAGGCCCTGCCTCACCCTCCGCAACTCAGGACGGCCCCTTCGGTCCACCGGGGGTGCCTTCCTGGAGGTCCCCCGTGTAAAGCAGGGGGCTACAATGGAGAGGGCGTTCTTGGTGGCTGGGCTACAGCTATGGAACTCCCTCCCAGAGGAAGCATGGCTGGCCCTGAGTCTGTTGGCCTTCCATCAGGCTTGTAAGACATGTCTGTTTTCCCAGGCCTTCAGAGGTCGGGAGGGGCAGGTGGGTTGAATTTCTGTATGGGAAGTGTTTTAAATTTGTTAAATAATGATATTGAGATTTTTTAGATTTTAATGTGGTTTTATGTTTTAGATTGTTTTATATTTGTTGGAAGCCGCCCCAAGATGCCATCAGCATGAGGGGGCGGCATAAAAGTGTAATAAAATTAATAATAAATAAATAAATAAATTAAAAAGGGTAATGTAGCTTTAGAAGAATAAACATGGGCATGCTGTAAGGTACAGCCAAAGAATGGTGGCCGGGTACTCAGAAGGAATCGTTTGTTGTGTTTATGAGCCCTTAGGGCCGACTGATACAACCCCTCTTAAAAATAGGCAGTAGCACAAACTCACACCATTCTGAGGGATGTGTGAAATAATCCCTACTTCCTCCTATGCTCCTCGACGATTCCTTCTTTCTCTACCGCCCAGTCCAGCAGCACAGAGTGGGAGAGGTTAGATTTCTCCAAGCATTATTTGACCTGGATGCCATCATCAGTGCTATTTACACATGAACTAGAGCGGGAAATGGCTTCCTTAGTTAAGTTAAGTTGAAAGGAGGACACATAGCCGAATTTGCTTAGAACAAAGGTATGTGCAAACATGTGGTTTGTGGCATTGCTGCAACGCAGCACTGGGCAGGATAATGAGAGCAGATGCAGAGGGCCAGGAAAAGAGAGAATTTCTGTAAAAGGGAAAAAATGAGTGGAATAAGCAGGGAGGTAAGACACAAGATTACAGCTGTGGTTGAAGTTGGAAACCTGACTCTGAGGAAACATCACTGTGGTTTTGTGTATTTATAGACATTTCCTTAATGCTCATTGTCTCATGTTTATTGTTTCTTCTCTTTCAACAATTTCCAAACCCTTTACAAGATAAATAATGATCATTTCCCCCTAACTGTCAGCCTGGCAAACTCAAGCTTAGATCAGGGAGGGTGAGGGAATCAATTCTACCCCTTGCAGTGTCACCAGTAATAACAATTTGATTGATACTTGGTAGCTGTGCTGACGCTACAAGGGGCGAAATAGAGCCTGACTCACTTTCCATAGTGCTACTACAATAACAGGAATAAAGCAAAAGCTGAGATGGAACCAAGTCACAAAAGGTTAAAATATTCCAAAGTGCCCAAGTGATTTAGGAGCCTAGTCCTATTGCCTTTCAAGGAGACCTATGCTCCTTTGTCACATTTGAAAATGAGACTAAGGCCAGACCCTCCGCCTGGACCGGGACTTGTCCCAGGCCCCCTGTGAGGAGTTTGTCACCTACTTCACAGACAAGATCACTCGGATTCAGAGCGACTTTGACACTGGATTAGAGGCAGTAGGTAGAGAGCGTGAGGGGATGGAGGCCCCGTCTGGTCCATCTTTGTGGGGGGAGTTTCAGGAAGTGAAGCCAGCAGATGAAGAGGATGTCTTGGGGTCTGTGAGAGCCACCTGTTGTGAACTTGATCCATGCCCGTCCTGGTTGGTGAAAGCCTCAAGGGAGATGTTGGGGACGGTGCTGGCGAGGGTGGTTAATACGTCCTTGCAGCAGGGGAGGTTGTCGTCCAGCCTCAAGGAGGCGGTGGTGCGCCCCCTGCTGAAGAAACCATTTTTGGATGTTGACGCACTCACCAGCTACCGACCTCTGTCTAACCTCCCCTTTTGGGGGAAGGTTATTGAATGGGCGGTGGCGATCCAGCTCCTGATGCATCTAGATAGCATCGGTTTCCTGGACCCTTTTCAATCTGGGTTCCGCCCCAGCTATGGTACCGATATGGCGTTGGTGGCCTTGGTCAATGATCTCCGCTGGGAGATGGACGCAGTGTCATGTCTTACGTACTCTTTTTATAAAAAGGAAAGAAGGCTACATTTCCCAGCTGAACTGGTCATACTGGATTGGGCCTTTTTCTCCTAATTATATAAATTGAGTTTTACACTTTACTTTGAGATCCGGCTAGCAAAGCAAGTATTGTAAAAAACAATATATTTATAAATAAAGGAACATGAGACTTTTGGAATATAAAAATATATGCAAAGTTTACTTAAATATAAATAGAAAATATCAGTAGCTTACATAGAATGGTATTGGTATCCAATCAAAGTTACATGATCTTAAAACATTTCTATTTTAAGAAAAAGCTTGTAAAAGCTTAACATATGCACAATTCATTGGCTCAAAGATATCAAGAATTATACATTACATTCTCCAGATCTTCGCTTAGTCTGCCATGATGTTAAGTGAGAAAGAAATCCAACCATGTGGATTTTCAGTCTAGAGATCAATTCTCTGGGTCTCCCTCTTTAAAGGCAGCTTGTTAGAAGGATCACATTACCTGAATAGTGTCATAATGACATTACCTACACTGGATTCTAATTGGCTCTCTTAAAGAAACCAATCAGAGTTTGACTTCCTTCAAGGTTTAAAATGACTAGAATCCTTATATTTTTATCAAAGATAATTGTCAGATTACAGAGAGAATAACCAGAA
>QEPC01011255.1:11115195-11126487 GCA_003113815.1 Sphenodon punctatus | reverse complement strand
CAGGGTGGGTGGGGGGTGTCCCCCCTTCCACCCGTGCAGCCTGGACTCGGGGAGGTTTTTTGGTTTTTTTTACTGTTTTGGTGGGGCTTTGCTTACATTGCAGCCATTCATTTAAATGGCTGCAATGTAAAAAAATCCGGTACCCGGAATCCAGTAACCGGACCGGATTTACCGGGTTGAATCCGATAATGCCGGTACGCCCAGTACCGGCATTATTGGATTCCGGATTTACCGGTATTCCCACCCCTAGTAATTACCCTCCATTCCTTGGCACCCCCTGTGGACCTCACCTCATGCATGTCTTTGCTTTGCTTAAAGCCACATTATCCATCCTCCCCATTTACTTAACTCTCCCAAATCAAATAAGACTGAGCACCCTACTTCAGAATGCCTCCGGGTACTTTTGAAAATAGCACAGATGCTCCTAAGTCACTTAGGCACATTTTGAAAATTGTGCCCCTTAGCTCTAGTCTATCATGAACCTAGGATGGGTGGGTGGATGGACGGACAGACAGATGCACGGTCACATGAACAAGTATACTTGCAGAATTATATAGAGATGAAATTCTGACTCGAGTTTCCTCAAAGTTTAGAGGGTGTCAGAATAGTCCAGTGTTTGCTTGCTTCTTGACAATGCATCCTGCAGTTTCTCAGTGCAGTCCTCCACGTGTTCAGTGCAGGCACTACCCCTTAGTGCTGGTGCAAGTCCCATCCGGAGGCCTGCTTCCTATGAGAAGTAATGATAATTTGGACTATGCGCTGTGTAAGTAACTGCAAGAAAAAGTTAAAGGCCAGAACAGAGCTACTCCATTTGACAACACCTGGGGATCTGGTTCTAGGAGAGCAGACTGAAGCTCAACCCTGATAAGACGGAGGTGATGGTGGTGGTGAGAGCGAAGGAGGTGTCGGCCTCACTCATTGGGGGGGGTTCGCCCACCCAAAGCTCAACAGGTCCGGAGTCTGGGGGTGGTGCTGGATGCAGACCTCCACCTAGAGCGGCAGGTGGAGGCAGTCGCAAAGGCTGCCTTTCACCAGTTATGTCTGGTGTGGAGGTTGTGGCTGTTCATCTCCGGCCCGGACCTGGCCTCCCTTATCCATGCCTTCATCACCTCGAGGCTGGACTATTGCAACACGCTCTATGTGGGGCTTCCCTTGTGTTTGGTTCGGAGGCTGCAGCTAGTGCAGAATGCAGCAGCCCATCTCCTGTCGGGGACGGGTCACCAAAAGCACATAACACCAGTGCTCCAGGCTCTGCATTGGTTGCCGATAGCATACCGAGCCAGATTCAAGGTGTTGGTAATGATTTACAAAGCCCTGCATGGTTTCGGCCCCTCATACCTCAGGGACTGCCTCGCCCTCCACGCCCCGGAGTGGCTCCTTCAGTCGGCCGGGGGTGCCTTCTTGGAGGTCCCCCGCGTTAAGCGGGGGGTCACAATGGAGAGGGCATTCTCGGTGGCTGGGGCGCGTCTCTGGAACTCCCTACCAGAGGAGGCCCGCCTGGCCTCAAGCCTGTTAGTATTTCAGCGAAAATGCAAGACCTGGTTGTTCGCCCGAGCCTTTGGGGAGGGGGGTGGGAGTTGATTTTTATTCCCCTATTCCAAGTAGTTTATATCCCAGGCCCTGTTTTATATGTTGTTTTTTAAAGATTGATATGGTATTTTAATGTGTTTTAGATTGTTTTGAATTGTATTTTATGATTGGAAGCTGCCCCGAGCTGTGTTCAGGAGGGTGCGGGGTATACATTTAATAAATAAATAAATAAATAAATATATATAAAATAGGTAAAGAGATTCATTAACCTGCATGCTCATCATGTTATGTTTTGCTGATACACCTATTTTACAGCCTCACAATGCTTTTATTGTATGGGGAAATAAAGACCCTCTTGTGCTTTTAATACAGTAAATAGAATATGTGTGCACACTGCGATAGCCAAGGATAGTCAGGTCTCCTGCCTCTTCCATAGGAGCTTAATAGTTGCAAGGCCAAATAAGAATCTCCTGTCTCTTATTTCTCTTCTGCTTAGATTGGCATTAAAAATAACATTGTTCTATTGGAGAACAAATCCTAATAATTTTACTAGGCTATATGGCCTTGCATATGTGATACTCAGGTATGTAGTAGGAGTGTGCAAATTGTTTCATTTTGTATATTTACTAAAAACAAATGGAGCCCCATTCGTTTTAGTAACTAAGGACACCAAAATGACTGAATAAGCAAATGACATTTGTTTGCTTTCATTTGTTTTTATTTAAAAATAAAAAATAATTTTAAAAATATCATTGCACATGTGCAAATGGCCACCAGACCATTCTACGCATGCACACCCTTTTCCAAAATGGCAGCAGCAACATTGCTGCCATTTTGGAAAAGGGCAGAGAGTCTGCGCATGTGCAGACTGGCTGCCCTTTTCCAAAATTGTAGTGATGCTGCTGCCATTTTAAGAAAGGGTGCACATGAGCAGAACAGTCCAGCAATCACTTCAGTTAAAAATATATTATTTTTTTAAAAAACCCACTGTGCATGCACAAAATGTCCACCAGACTGTTCTGCACATGTGCAGCCTTTTTCAAAATGGCAGCAGCAGCATTGCTGCTATTTTGGAAAAGAGCAACCAGTCTGTATAGGTGGAGTGGCCATTTTTAACACACACAGACCAGCTGCCCTTTACCAAGTTGGTGGCGATGCTGCCACTGCCATTTTACAAAAGGATGCGCATGCGCAGAATGGTGTAGTGGCTAATTGCATATGCACAGCAACATTATTTTTAAAAATATATATTTTTAAAACAAAACAAAAACGAATTGGTTTTCAGCAAAATGCCCAAAAAGGGATGGTTTTCATTAAACAAAAATAGCCTTCTGTATACCCTGTAATGCATTTACAGTATGGCCTATGGTTTCTAGCCTTTACTTCAGGCTCTTGGAATTATTATTTTGTTTTAATTGTTTGTGTCTTTCTTTCACTTTGGAGATGCAAGCTGGGCTGTAGAGAAACATTGCACAATCACATTATTATCCAGGCACTTGTTGATCATGATTGAGTAGTTCTCCAGGGTTCAGTCTTGAGTAGTGACTGCAGTACCTGGACCTAACTAGTAAGTTTAATAAACTGGGAAGGATAATCTTGTGGTTAAGGGACTGGCTTGAGAACCAGAAGAGTTAGCTTTAGTCCTGGCTCTGTCACATTCACTGTGTGGTTTTGGGCAAGCAGACAAATATTGGAAGGTGGTAACGACTTGTAAATGAGTGCAATTTTAACCCTATCACTTGATCTAGAGTTCTACTGGTAAATACATTTCATGACCTATTACCTATGTACAACACTGTAATGGATGAACTGGTTGAAGAAAGCACTCTCAGGATATGAACCCAAAGTACCACCATACCACTTGAGCTGCATCACATGCAGCTTTATTTACTTCACAGAAAGTGGCTGGTCCCCAAATAACATAAAATCCATCAGGCATCCTCCACTATCAGGTTAAGGTAAGCTGTAGACTCCCAGCCTCGGATGAGTCCTTTCCTGGACTCCCAGTCTTCTGTCCAGGACCTGAGTCAGCTCCTAACCTAACCCGAGTTCCTTCCCAGCTCATTCCTGGCAGAAGATTTCCTTAGAATCAGAGCTCATGGCTCTTATAGCCCCCAAAGAGGTATGGCTAAAGGAGGCATCAGGCCCAGTAAAGGGACAGACATCTTCTGAACAGGGTTGCATCCTGCAGTAACTCACAGTCCCACCTGTTTCAAACACCTACTGGAGATGGGCTTATAAGCATCCTACAGTGCACGATACCCATAGCATTGTAGGGTTATTAGAAGAGATCTCAAAGGTCTTCTAGTTTTGATTTCAAAGTCCTCATGTCTGCAAGATGCTTATGAGCTAATCCTTTTAAAACTACATATACTGTATTTTATACAATAAAATCCTACGCTGTTTAGCACTTCCCCTTTATACCGACACAAGCCCTATTCACTCACATGAGACTTATACTGTTCCTAAAAGCGAGTGCCAGCGCTAAAGAGCTTGAGGTTTACACTGATAGTATATTAAAAAGCAGTGGCAGCTAAGAAACCAAGGTGCTTCTGGCCATGCATAACCCATTCTAAGTGTTTGCCTCACTGCTGTGCATTATACAAGAATACTGATTTGAATGCTACAACATGCCAAACTATCTTTGCTTAATATGAACAAGTTGGTTCTTCCAGCAAGATATATCTTTTCAGTCATTGACTGGGAGAGGGGGAGGCAATATGAATGCAATAATACAAGCCCTGATCCTGCCTGCCAGAGGAGTTGAGTATGCTTGCTCAGCACTAGAGATGAAACAAATATCCGTAGTGAGTGTCCTATCCAACTGATTGGCTCGCTGTGATTGTGGTCCAGCAAAGTGGACTAGTCCTTCCCACTTTGTTGGAGATCCAGTTTAGGGGTGTGCAATTCATTATCATTATTATGATAATGAAAACAAAAATTTTCATTTTCATTATTGTAACAACAAAAACAAAAAATAACAAAACCAAACTAAAATGAATTTTTGTTTTCAAAATAATGGGAAAACACTGAAAAACGTATTTCTGGCTATAATTTTTTGTTTCTTATTCAATTCTGATGAAACATGGGGAAATTGTACCACCAGTTGTACTGTTAGCATATTAAAAAAGAGCAGCAGCTAAGAAATCAAGGTGCTTCTGGCCAAATTTCAGAAAGATTGGATAATTGTACCAAATTTTTGAAAGATTGGATAAAGGGAACTGATTTTAGAACCAATTGAATGTTGTGATTTTTAGAAAGTCCACATGGAAAAAACTGCTCCAAAGCAGGAGGCATAGATAAGCCTCAGTTCTAAAATCTATTGTCTATAATTATTAAGCTGGAAACAAATTGGTTGAATAGAAAATCTATTATTAAACAGACTTCAACAATACCAAAATCTTAAATCCCCACTGGGTGAATGTAAAGAGATGCATATACAGATAAGAAGGACACAATATTATAACAAATGCAATAAGCACAATATTGCAAAGAAAATGTTCAAAAATAATTACAGCAGGCAAGTCCATAAACTATAGTGTTGTAATAACATCAGAGACGTATGATCAAAATGCTGACGTTTCGCTCACATAGGTGGCTTCTTCAACAAGTGGTTAAATTCAATTAGAGCCTCTTAACACAGATGATACGTTTCACATTAGATCCCTTGTGATATAGCTCCAGCTATATGGGCTACAAACTATACAGCTACAATATTCCCCTTTTCGCCGCTTGTCCTTTACTCAGCAGGAGAGGTCTATTCAACATACCAAGAAATGGCATTTCAAATCCAAAAAGTCTGGTGAAAAAGCATTAGGGAGCCTGATTCTACTGGTAGGATTCACACTACGCTCTCACTTTGTGAGAGTCAAAGCTTGCCACTTCCGGAGATTTTAGAACCAAGGTTTATCTATGGGTGATTTCAGACGTTACGATATCACAGTGAACCACGCTCAATTCCGCATGGTGGCTGTGATCGTATAACGTCTGGTGGGGGAAATGGATGTTTCCCCCCAGATGTTACCACGGCATGGGATTGCATTCAACATGTTAGCGGCCGAAGCGGCGGGACCGGAGGCCGCTGCATGTCGAATGCAATCCCATGCTGGGGTGAACCCCGGCGTCTCGTCTGTTCGGGCACCACGGCCCGGGATCACTGGCGGGACCTTGGGCTGTGGCGAATCCGGCCCGACGCGGCGGCCGCATTGGCCCCGATGCCCACCCATCTCCCCAGAGGGCGGGCAGCGGGGAGCGTGGAGGGGTGGGGCCATGCGGCCACACGTTGCGCCGTGCAGCCCCGCCCCTCCCCAATTCCCTGCCAGGATCCCCCCGGCACGTCTGTTGTGGTGTGACGAGGTGATCCCGGAGAGGAAGGAATTCTGTGATTTCGGTACGGGGCCAATGGGCCCCGCAACGTCTGAAATCACCCTATGGGTGATTTCAGACATTACGAGATCACACTGAACCACTGTCAATTCTGCGGCGGGGCCAAAGCACCCTGCATGTCTGTTCGGTGGCCACCAGATGTTCATCACAGTCAATACCCACATGGGGTCAAAATCAACCACACTTCCGGAGCTCCGGCCCAGACCATCTCCGAAAGTGTGGTCAAAGAGATTCCCAACGGGAAACAAAAAAAAGTAATGTCTGAACAGCAATCACCGGCCAAAACCAAAGACAATGATTGCCAGCTGGGGCCAAAGCATGCAGCGTCACTGCCAGGCAACCAGCAACAACACAGACCGGGGGGGGAGATTTAAAGGGCACATGACAGCAGCCGGGACGAGGCGCCCTGGTGCCTTCCGGGTGCTTTGACCACAGCCCGACCCAGGATCAGCGTAATGTCTGTTGCGCTGCCCCGGGCCGTGGTCCGGTGGTCCGATTCCCTGCCATAGTCCCAGTCCCGTCACGTCTGTTCGGGGCTTTCCTTGACCACAGTGGGTGGTTAATCTGTTCACCCCCGCTGGGAATCCACTGTGGTGAATCGGGACCGCGTAATGTCTGAAATCACCCTATGCCTCCTGTTTTGGAGCAGTTTTTTCCATGTGGACTTTAGTATTAGTATACTGCTCTGCTACACTTTTTTGTGATTTTAAGAAAAGCTGCATACACATTCCTGGCTACAACTTCTTTATCTTCCATGCACATTGCATGAAACCTGGGAAGATTATGATCCTCCCCAAAATCACCAATTCTGCCAAATTTC
Organism: Sphenodon punctatus; assembly: GCA_003113815.1. Lineage (NCBI taxonomy): Eukaryota > Metazoa > Chordata > Lepidosauria > Sphenodontia > Sphenodontidae > Sphenodon > Sphenodon punctatus. Next base: position 11,119,751 of record QEPC01011255.1, on the reverse strand, counting down.
AGAAATATTGGATAAAGGGACCGGACGTTATAAGCCATTAACTTGAAAATGCATTTCTGGTTGTAACATTTTTATATTCTATCCTGTTTTCAAGACATTTGGCAGGAATGTATCCCATACCTTCCCTGTCACCTCTGCCAAACTACAGGACAATTTGATAAAGGGCCCCAATTGTATAAGCAATTCAAGTTGTCCCCTTGAAGACCATTATTCAGATAAATAGCAGCACATGCAGTGCCAGTCAGAGGCAGGCACCTGGCATGGCAGGGGGAAGGAGGCTGTAGGAGGGAGGATGGGGAGCAACCCAAAAACTGACAGACACATTCACTGGCCAATTACTGCATGCTTCCAGCTTTACAGAATCAATCAATGGTGGCTTCGAGGCGGGCATAGAAGAAACATAACCAGAATTTTGGGCATAGCATCCCAGAAATCAGGAGACATGGGGTATTTTCAGACGTTACGAGATCACGGTGAATACGCACCTGTGGTCAATGTGTCTCGCACGTCTGTTTGGCGGCCGCCAGATGTTCGCCATGGTCAATCCGCACATGGGGTCAATTTGAACCACGCTTCCCGGGCTAGCCGAGGGAATGTCCTGGGAAGCATGGTCAAAAAGATCCCCAGCGGGGACCAAAAAAAAGTAACGTCTGGCCGGTTGCCATGGCCTGGGATCCCGGGCCACGGCGCATCCGGCCCGACGCGGCGGCTGCATTGGCCCCGACGCCCGCCCGTCTCCCCGGAGGGCGGGCGATGGGGTGCGTGGAGGGGGCGGGGCCGTGTGGCCGCACGTTGCGCCGCGCGGCCCCGCCCCCTCCCAGATTCCCCGCCGGGATCCCCCCGGCACGTCTGATATGGCGTGACGGGGTGACCCCAGCAGGGAATGAATGGGTTGTTTTCGGTACGGGGCCAAGTGGCCCCGTAACATCTGAAAACACCCATGGTTTACGCATCTAGGCTGTCCAATTATCATCACAATCAAATTCTGCAGCACTGTGACAGAGGACATCAGAGAATCTCTAGTGGCTCTTTCCTAAACAGATACTTCTGACTTCTCAGTAACGAGTGGGGGAGATATGTTGGGATGGTCACAGCACAGAATGAGGATATTTGGTTGCCATTTCTGCTGGCCAATTGGCATCACAACCCGATATTATACCACAGTGACACGTAAGAGAATCCCTGGCATAAGCTCATTCTCTGCATATTCTGTGCAGGCATATAAAATTGGGACCCTTTATTACATCTTTCTGATATTTCACAGAGATGATCCTGAAGGTGTGAGATACAGCTCTGCCAAATTCCATGTACACTGGTTGGACTACAAAGATGTTACATTCAGATATACATTTACAGCTTAATTGCTTTTACCACCAGGACCCTTTATCCAATCCTTCTGAAAGTTGGCATAGGTAGTACACTGTGGGAGGGGCATACACTTGCCATGTTGTATCCATGTTAGATGGGAGACAAAGAAGTTACAGCCAGGAATGTATATTTTTGCAAATAACATAATTCAACTGCTTATAAAATCGGATTTCTTCCTGAAATTTGGTACACACAATGCTTTTCATTGGAGGTACAATCCCTCCAGGTTTCATCCAAATATAATAGGGAAAAACACATTATGGCTGAAAATGTGTTTCAAATTGAAACCAATGGAAATAAAAAACAAAAACAAAAGTTCAATATTTATGAAAATGAAAGTTTTAAATAATGAAAACAAAAATGAATAACAACATGGGTCCCTGGTGCACACCTCTAAACTGTTTCACCTATTCCCATTTGGTTATTTCCTTTTATAGCTGTTCTTTTGGGTCAGTACTTTAGTTATTTTGTTTCAGCTCTATATAATGCCATTGCACATGCACAATAGCCAAAATGAAGTAATTGAAATAACAAAATATTGTACCAAAATGTCTCGACAGAAATAGGCTACATACCAAAATAAAATAAGCAATCTGACCTGGCAGAATACCTAGATAAGCAAATTTCTGAATATCCATTTTGATTGTGACTACAGTGTTCAGATATGTTAAGGATTATCTGAAAATGCAAATGCTATTTGTGAATAACAAATCCACTCTTCATTTTACCTCCACTCAGCACCTCACTGAATTGGAGCCCAGAATGCTGAGTGTAGCTCCCCTACACCCTGTTCAGCATGACCTATTTTCCTACTGGTTTTAAACAAAGTCTTGGATTATTGTTCTGAAAGTGAGAGCTTTCCTCTGTTGTGTTAGAGAAGCCACAGGTAGGCACAATTTTTAATGTCAGATTTTTCTTCTCCCTGCCTGCACAAACCAAGCTGCCTTTGATGGGAAGTCATTTCCCCTTTCAGCTGCAATATTTGTCATTGTGATTTTTCAATAATCCTCTCCTCGCAGATAAAGAAAATCCCAGCATTTAAACGAGTTCCATGGTGCTTTGAAGCTGAAAAAATGGATTGCTTCCAGTCTTGAAATTCCATTCCGCTCATTAAAGGATCCTCTATTTTAAACCCCACTTGCTTGGGAGAAACTAAGTAGAAATTATGTAGTATCTGACTCCCGGACCTTAAACCCAAAGTGAAACTGAATCTTCCTTAACTCCCTCACAACCAGACTTTTGTGATGACAGAGGTATTCATGGTAGAAGGATTATTATATGGAAAGCGGTTGTCTTGTGCCCCTCTGCAACTGGGTTGAGGTCAGTTCATTTCACCCAGGCCATGACAGAAAAAAGAGTTCAAATTGGGGGAAGAATAATTCCTCCTCCCTCTTCACCCTCAACCTTCCTTCTTCACTGCAAACTTCCTCTTGATCCTCCAGATAACAGTGGCTCCACATACTTGTTCAAATTCCACTAAATCCAAATGTCAGTAAGGAGTGGCTGGCACCAGTAAGTAAGGGGACTATCCTTGCCTTAATTCCCTTTCCCCAGAGTATTTATGGAACAAAATAAAAAATCAACTGTCCATTGCACCCCAAACTCAGGTGGGGGAAGAGATGCATCCCTTTTGCCCCCGTGTTTACCCAATGGGAAGAGACAACAGATGGTAATAACTGACAACAAGGATCAGATTTAGCTCAATGACCAACAAAATAGGAGAGTGGTTGAGGACACTAGGCAAGAGGTGTCCTTTGAGAGGATTACTGAAGAGCTGTGTGTGACCTTGGATGCAGTCTGAAATATTGAGCAACTTGGAAAATAGTAAAATATCCATTCCTGGATCATGGCTTCATGCAACAGAGAGATTTCCAAAATCCCACTAGACAAGCATTTTGCTGAGGCATGAACATTTTTATACAATTTCAGTTTAGTTTCATGATGCTTGGTTGGCAATGGTTAGTTATAGAAATGTTGCCAAAGTATCAGAAAGGACAAGACCCCTCAAGTGTCTGTCAAAGCAAGGCAAATGTGGCCCACCCAGGATGGGGGTCACACTTGTTGTTTGGGGTTTGATCTCCTAAATCCATTTGCCATTACTGTCCATTCCTGATCTGTGGTCAGGTTGCTACATAGCATGATGCCAGTTGGGGGTCTCAAGACAACATGTGCAAGCACTGCCCATGTGCTATTATGAACATTCATAATGTTGTTATTGGAGTGTTAAAAAGTGGGAGCTCACATCCACACTGCACGGTACCAAAAGGAGGTCCTTTGAAAACTCCCCTCTCTAGGACTTGAAGGAAATGAGTCAGTGGGAAATGTGAGAGCATTTGCATATTGGGATTAAGAAGATGCATCTTCTACAACCTTAGGAAGGGGTGGGGGGGTGAATGCCCATATCCTGCCTAGATTTTAAGTCCTAAACAACTTCCAGATGCTCTTTCTTTCTTGCATGAAGGAGAAAAATGAGGGTGTTGGGGAAATAGCTAATGGGCTCATTGAACTGAGTCACCTGTAGCTTGATTAGTTTAATTTGCAGGACAAACAAATGGTTTTGTTTGTCCTGCAAATTAGAGAAAGAATTCTGAGAGAAAGTCCTCTCACTGGGACTTCAGGAAGAAAGAGGGAAAGAAACATGTCATCTGGGAAGGCCCACCTAGGCTATCTCTCCCTGCTGAGAGAGACACTGCAAATGGAATAAACAGGGAACATGCAAATGCTGGAATAATAAGCCCTTCCACAACAATAAATTCCATTTACAGTTTCAGACATCTTGGAGTTTAGTTTTCAAATTATTTCAGGGCTTTTGGTTCAGGGATGGGGCATCTAGACATCAATTCAAAATTTAGCCCAAAGTTACCCCAGTGCCTGAGAGTAGGAGCCAGGAGTCCTGACATACAACCACCTGCTTGAATCTAGACCACACTCCCACAAGCTGGCAAATAGTTCGTCTCATCAACTGTCTCTCTGACATCTCTACCTGGATGTCTCAATGTCAACTCAAACTCAACATGGCTAAAACTGAACTCCTAATCTTCCCCCCTCATCCTTCCTCTCCTTCCTCACTGTCAATAATTATTGATGGAGTCACCATCCTGCCTGTCCCCCAAGCCCGTAGCCTAGGCTTCATCTTTGACTCAGCCCTTTCTTTTAAACCCTACATTGACTCTGTTGCTAAATCCTGT
>QEPC01011255.1:11064406-11114448 GCA_003113815.1 Sphenodon punctatus | reverse complement strand
GCTATACAAATGCTTGTAGTAATAATAATAATAATAATAATAATTAATAATGTCACAACTTGGAAATACATTCCAGAAATATACTGGAGTAACTGCAATAGAAGCAAAAGAATGGTCCAGGTGTATGTAAAGTCACTGTTCTGAAAGGTTTGAGAATTGGTGTTGCAAGAATTTCCTTGCAGCCAATGTATTTGGGAATTGTTTTTATATCAGCCAGAGAGCTGCAGAGAGCCAAAGGAGCTGGAATGTAAGCTAAAACTAGGCTGACTGGAGGTTTATCCTTGAAAAACCTGTGCCACAGTGCTCCAATCTGCATTTGGCATGCTGCCCGAAAGAAGATAATGATGATAGAAGCTAACGTCTGCCTCGTGTAATCTGAAATCACAAATCCTATCACCAGCCAGTTAACTCAGCAATAAGGATTCCTATTAAAACACACACAAAGCTAGCCAAAATGCTGGGGACCACTCGTCTGAAAGGTGAAACAAAAGGCTCTCCTGAAAATAACTCCTTACTGTAAATTAAACTGCTGACGGTCGATCCTGCTTCACTAACAGAACACGCTGTATGTACCGACTTAGACATCACAGTTGCCTTCCAAAAGCAAGTACTGGGAAATCATCCCCACCCCCCACCCCCCACTTTCATGACTGCCAAACCCTGCATTATCAGTGACCCTTGCCAAATGTATGAGATCACTGCAATGTCCCAGGACATCCTCTCTGAATTCTTGATGAGATCTTTGGCTGAACCAAAGAAGAAGATGCTCCCAGAATATCTGTCCTCAGCTTTACACGGAGCCCAGTGGGGGCAGGGATCCTCAATTCCTGGATTGTCCAGTGGCTTCCACTTTGGGTAAGAATCTCACTCTGGCTAATATAATTTGCACCCACTATATGATCCTTATGCCAGCACTGTTATGGTTTCTCTGTATAAGTGAGAATTAGACCCTTTGCTCACTTCCATCTGGCACAAAAGGTCTAACATCCTATCCTGGGAGCAGAAAGTCCTGAGATGACTTAAAGTGTGCCGTTGACAAGCAAAGGTGCAAGACGATGGAAAACACAGCTGTGAGAGCATTACTGCCCACCAAGCGCACCAAGCTAGAGGCAGCTGCCTTTCAGTGATGTGTGAAGTAATTAAACTAGAAGGCCTAATGTTCTGTTGCCATGCACCTCGTGGAGTCAAACTGTACCCGTACAAGGTGAGTATGAAATGCTACCCTCCCAGAGTGAGAACACACAAGCAAAATTTGGAGCAGTGGAAAAGCAGGCCCATAGACTATACGTCTAAATCGGATGGGGAACATTTTCTGTCCTGGGGGCCACTTTGAAAATTGGTACAAGCTCCAAGGGCAGCATAAAAGTTGGGGGTGGAGGTGCTTAAGGGGTGCCCTCAAGAAAAGGATGGCTCAGATCATGGATTTGTGCCACCCTTATCCTTGTGTGCATGCCCTGGTCTTTTCCTCTCTACCCTGAGCCCAGTTTTTCAACGGTTCAAGGTAGGACCTAGATCCAGGAACTGGAAAGGGGCCACATGAAAAACTTGCCATGAGCTGCTTTTGGCCCCTGGGCCTGAGGTTCCCCACCCCTGGAAATTGTTGGTGAAACCAATCAATCCTTAGGTAAACAAATGAACTCGCACAGGGAAAAAAAATATGGACAAAGACATTCAGTCTATTGTGGGTGTTCACTTCTCCTAGAATGATCACTCCATTCCTGGTCTCTCCATCACTGTCCTGAAAGAGAACATGTACAACACCTTTAAAAGACTGGCCTGGGAACTAAAATGCATAATTCTATTGGATACTACAAACAATGGGCTAAAGATCTGGACTTCATAAAGATTTGTTTCTTCTCTGCTACCATAGCGTCTGCAAAGTCTCATTCTCCCAAGTTGTTTGGGTAGTAGGGGGCTGGTTAATTTGGTATGCCTCTGCCTGGAAATGGAGTCATCAGTTGCCCACTGTGACATTTTTATTACTTACTTTATAGACAAAATCGCTCATATTCACGACTTGGATGTGGCCACTTTTTCTGCAGAATCAGAGTTTGGGGTTATGGAAGTTCAGTCTTGTCCTGTTTAATTGGATCAGTTTCAGTTGGTTTCACCTGCCAATGTGCAGGAGGTATTTGAGGCGATGAGGGCAACCAGTTGTGAACTAGATCCTTGCCCATCCTGGTTGGTGAAAGCCAGCCAGGAGACATTGGGGCTGTTGCTAGCTGGAATGTTCATCGCCTCCATTCAGGAGGGGAAGGTTTTGGATGTCCTTAAAATTGCTGTTGTCCGGCCTCTGCTTAAGAAACCATCTTTGGATGCTGACTCCTGGCCAGCTATCAGCCTATCTCTAGCCTTCTCTTTTTAGGGAAGGTTATTGAACAGGTGGTTGCCCGACAGCTCCAGGCTCATCTTGACAACATCGGATTCCTCGGCCTGTTTCAGTCGGACTTTCATCCTGGGTATGGCACAGAGACTGTGCTTGTGGCCTTAGTCAATGACCTGTGCCTGGAAATTGACAAGGGGAATTTTACCCTGTTGATTCTATTAGGTCTTTCAGCGGCCTTTTTTATACAGTTGATTACGAGGTGCTGTTGACATGACTTCAAGGCCTGGTGGCAGTAGGCCAGAGTGATGATGGGCAATTGCTCGCCATCCTCCTGGGACCTCCACTGTGGGGTCATGCAGGGTTCTATTCTGTCTCCCCTCTTGTTCAATGTGTATATGAGGCCGCTCGGCAAGGTATTCAGAGGTTTGGGATGAAGTGCCATCAGTATGCTGATGACACTCAGATCTACCTCTCCTTTTCATCTGACCTGGCTGCTGTCGGGAACTGGATCAGCTGATTGAGGCTGAATCTAGACAAGACTGAGGTGATGAAGGTTGGCCGACCTTGTGACCTGGAGGGGATTGGGACTCCTATTATTGATGGAGTATGACCGCCTCTGGTCGATTAGGTTCGCAGCCTTAGAGTGCTTCTGGACCCGTTACTGCACCTGGATTGTCAGGTTGCAGTGGTAGCCAGGAGCACTTCCCACCAATTCCATCTGGTGAGGAGGCGGAAAACTTTTCTTTCCGATTCGGATCTGGCCACTGTCATCCATGCTTTCATCACCTCGAATTTAATTACTGCAGTGTGCTCTGTGGGGCTGCCCTTGATGACTGTTCAGAAGCAGCTGCTGGTGCAAAATGCAGCAGCTCACCTCTTTTCAGGGACAGGTCACTGGGAGCACATTACACCAGTGTTCCAGAGTCTGCACTGGCTCCCTATAGCTTTCTGGGCACAATTCAAGGTGCTGGTTTTAAAGTCCTAAACTTCCTGGGCCCCACAAATCTGAAAGATCGCATGTCCTTCCATGTGCCCCTGCGGCTCCTGCGATCGACCAGGAGTGCCTCCCTGTGGCTGCCATCTGTTTAGCCTTGTTCATTTGACAAGGGCTTGCCCGGGAGTGGGATTTTCTGTTGCTACCCCAGTGCTTTGGAACTTCCTTACCCAGAGGTTCATTTGAGCCTGAGCCTGAGCATCTTCCAGAGGTGATGTAAGACTTTTTTTTTATTTGAAAAGGCATTTGGTGGGCAGGGATATGGGATAGGGGTGAGGTTTGGTGGGTGGTTTGGGGGTAGAGATGTGAGGGGGGGTTTGGTGGGATAGTGGTTTGGGTGGGTTTTGTGAGAGTTTTATGGGGTTTTAAAAATTGGTTTTAAAGTATTTTTATGGATTGTAAGCTGCCCTGAGCTTCAGAGAAGGGCAGCATATACATTTTAATTAATTAAATAAATCACTGTAGAATTGTTTAACGGCAGTCTGCTGTTTACACCAATACCTGAAGTGTTCCCCTCATTGTATTTAAATGTTTTGCAATGCTAACTTTTTATTTGAAACTTGCTTACACCCCCATCTCCAGTGTTTCTATACTAGCCTGCATTTACTATTGTTTATAATTTTATTCTTGTTTCCCCTCATTGTATTTAAATGACTGATATGCTAATAACTTTTTTCTTAACACTCGCATTGCTCAGTCTATAGTTCTAACTTTTACTTTACTGAAGGGTCCTGTGTGGCTGGAAAGTTTGCGCACACTAACCAACAAAAGTTGGTCCAATAATAAATACCATCTGAACTAGGGCTGAAACAAGAATTTGCCCAAACAGGAATTCCTGTTCAAATTCTGGTTCCCGATACCATCTTGGTTGAATCAAGAACCTTTCAGAATTCATCGGTAATGTCTTACTCAACATTTTGTTTCTCAATTTACTAACTTTCCATTTACTGGGGTCCTGTTTACTGCTTTACCACTTTGCCACCCATTTCAAATCCCGAGAGGTGATGCCAACCCAATACCACATTTCTTGCACTCCATTTTTCCTTGTACTTTCTTGTCACTCATTGGCTGGTAAACAGATTCTTTTACTAATCTACAATCCAGTTTCAGATTGGTCACAGGAAAGGAAACAACCTAGAACAACAATTCTGATTGGAGGCACTGGAATGGAGGTTCAGGGGCACTGGGGGAAGGCTAAGGGGTGGGCTATTTGCAAAGTGATTGGCTCAGAAATGAGGAAACAATAAACCCAGAAGTAAAACGGTACCCTTGGCAATGTAGTATGCAGTAAATGAACAGTACACAGTAAGTGGAAAGTTGGTAAATTGAGATGGTATCTCACAGTATTATGAGAATCATGAAATTGCATCAATATCAGAAAATGGTTGGGAAATAGATTGCTGTTTCTGATATAGCGAAATTTCTTACGAACAGCAGTTTAGCTGTTGGTTTCACCCCTTATCGTTAAGACTTTGTCTACATCTCTTACACTTGGGACCATCATGGCTACCGTACTTTATCTACAGGAGGTGTCTCTTTGTTAATCCATGCACCCTTGTCATGTCAGAAAGGCTGGTTCCTCCAAAGTTTAGCAGGTGGGGATAAGGTCTGGGTGGTGTTCTGAGGGGAATTTTATATAATACTAGCTGTTAACCCACGATAATTCACAGTGCATTATCACTTTACCCCAATGCTATCATGGCTACCATTAGCCGTTGTGCCTGGCTGGGCAGACAGGTCACCAGGTGTAGGGCAGGGGCATGCAGATGTGCCTTCCCAGATGCACATCTGTGTGTCTCCTGGTGAACATGTGCCAACTCCTACTGCTAAATCCTCCAAGTTGTCTGTGGTCAGAACAGCTTATTGTGACATCAGTAACAGATGTCCAGCAGCTGCAACAGTAGCAACTGCTGTTCCTTTTGCTTTACCAATTGGCTGACATTGGGTGGACATAACTTCAGCCCCGGCCATTGCCCTGTAATCTTCAGACACTAAAGGGTTTGATGATCCTTCATGACTTAAAATAAAAAAGTCTTATGCCATACCAACTGACCAACCAACAGACAGACATCAGCATTTTATACAGATAGATATATTTTATGGAATTTAATAATTTATAGAATGTATGTGATATGTTGTTACCTGCCCCTGAGCCTTTGGGGGAAGGGCAGGTTAGAAATATCAGTAAATAAAATAAACCTTGGGAGTAAGTTTGGGCTAAGTGGAACTTTTCTCATTAGCTGTCTTTTCAGTCAGCCACTGGAATTTATTGTTGTGACTGAGCTGTTCTCAGTCCCTTGGCCATTTCAGAACTGTGCTCTTTTGTGTTCTGTTTAGTGCTTGCCAATCTTATTCCACTGTGCAGAGTGTGTCTGCTCATACCACGTGCACACATTCAGATCTATGTTCATTCAGAAGAACATGAACATAGATTCATTCAGAAACACATGTTCATTCAGAAGAACAGGAACATAGATTCATTCAGAATCACATGTTCATGTTCATGATGCCCCTTAAAAAACCACCCATACTTCCACTATCATCACAGACATCCTTCCACTGGGACATTATCTCTTCTCTCATAGGGCCAAATCCTCAGCACGCAGGCATAAATCAGTCTAGCTTGACTGACTCCAGTGAAGCTAGATTGATTTACACCCTTTTAAAAATCCCTACTGTCAACTGACTTCTACCAGAATAACGTTGTCCTAAAGAAATAAACAAAAACATCATCAGTTAGAGCTAGTGTTATTGGAAGTCTGCTCGCCTGAAGCAGTTTCGGTTTTGCAGGTGGGTGGATACATGGAAAAGAAGCAGTCACCTGAATTTCTACAGCTGCTTCTGGCCAGTTCTGTCCCCAGCCACTGCTGCATCCTCGCACATAACCAGGACAGAGGAAGAAGAAAAGGAGCATGGCAAGGGAGCTCCCTCCTCCCGACTCCTGTCCTGGGAGCCTAGTTATCAGAACCCATTATATCCCTGGATGCACCAAGGGTTCAGAAGATAAGGATGACTTGAGTAACAGAAGCTGGATTAGCTGATTTGCACTGTCTATGCATGCATATGTGTGTGCAGAGAGGGGTGGGGGACACCAAACAATTACTATAAAATAATCCCCAACTGTGGATGAAACGTGGCCTTCTGGGCAGCCAAGTCATAGCTCCTGGGCTTTTCTCCAGGTCACATCCTCAACTGGAATCAGCTGAAGTTTCTCCACCAAAGTCAGTTAATTGATGCTGAATTACACTAGCCCAGTTCAGTGTTTTGAGAGTCTTGGCCAATTCACAAAGGTAAAACATTTCATTTGCACCATTCAGACCAGGTTACTTTCGCTGCTGAGTCTCCAACAAGCTTCCCACATTACTTTGAATGTGTATCTCAGCATAACTGTGCAGTGGGTGAGCATGCTGGAGCACAGAGAGACAGGTGGATTGAAGGCCCCATGACTCTCTGTGCAGGTGTCTTTCATGTGGGGAGAGAAGTAGATAATTTCCTGAGAAACTTCAGTGCAGTGTCAATTGTAAGTCATTACTGGCCTGGTGCAAGGCAGCACACTATTACACAGTATATAAAACCCTGCTTGGAGGAGAGACAGCTCTTCTGTCACTTTAAATGTAAGCACATGGAAGTTTGAGGGCATACTTCCCCCTATAGGTCATATTGTCTTTGTACTACATTGATTTTCTCCATTGTCCTTGCATAATCCCGGGGATGAAATTCAGTGGTGACTGTAAAGCAAGAGGTTGCTAGTATATAACAGGGTCACTTCTAGTCTCCGCTCTGACCCTTGGGGTGTTCCAAAAGGGAACTGTATTCTGTCTTAAGCAGCTAAACTGAAGATTGACGTGGTGTGGAGATGCAGGAGGAGATGTGACTGGAACATGCTGTGCTGTGCTGTGGGGCCAATGCTTAATTTGTAAAGAATGAATTGCTGTGGCCCAACCTTGCCCCAGGAGCCACGCTCCCAGCACCAAAGCTTGTTGGACCAGAGAACTGAGCCCTACTTTTCAACTACTGGACCACATGGCCTCTCTACAGCTGACTATAAGATAGGAGTTCTTATTATTTAGGCCACTTTCTCATGTTACCTGGGGGGTGAGGGAACTTCCATGAGAGCAATCGCAGTTCTATTCTCAAAGGAATTAGCGCACGTAGGAATGCGTTATTCTGGTTTTCTCCTGTGAGAACACCCCGTGATTGTAAGAGCTACATCAGAGGTTATGTGCGAGTGTTGTCATGGGAGAAAAGCAGAATAGCACATTCCTATGTAAACTATTTCCTGTGAGAATAGAGCCACAGATGTTCCTCTCTCTTCCCCCCTCCGATAACGTGAAAAAGCAGCCTTCATCTATACGATGGCCAGGGCAGGGGGAGGGGCAGGAAACATCTTAATGAAAGCCAAATAAATCATCCAGGTTTTTTTCTTGCTTTTATTTCCAGGCCTGAATTGGCCAGTATTGGCCTTTTCCTGGTCTTTCCATTTTGGGGTGCACACTCCTACTGGGAACATTTTCCACAGCGCCCCCACCCCTTTGAATCTAACTGCTAGGGCTGAACCTTGACCAAATTAAGCCCTTACTCTGGCAATCCACAACTGTATAACAAACTGCCTGCAGGCTGTTAGCAGTCAGGAGACAGTAAGGATGTCCTGCTCTAACTCCTGCCATGGTCTGAAGCAGCCCTTGGTTATCCCCCAGAAACCGAGTAGAGCTTCAGCACACTTTTATGAAGTATGGACATGTTAACTCCACTTGGCAGGTGGTTTCACTAAGGCACAGAATGGCTACGGGTGTTTCCTCATGCTGCATCTGCTCCAGGAGTGAACCCCCACATCCGCCTGCTTGAAGCCCTGCCTGGGTCCATTTTAAATGAGCCCAGTGGCTGCTGTGACCCATAATCTGCCCACGCAGTGCCCTCTCTTGCACACCATCGCCCAACACACAACTCCATGGTGTTGCCTGAAGCAACCCGCAACTTAGAGCGGAGCTGCAGCGGCCGTCCACCAAGCAGACAGATGGCAGCCCCGCCTTCAGCCAGAGCCCTGGATTTAGGCTGCCTGCTCCATTAGCGATGCTTCTGGATGTTCTGGAGCACCACTGGCAGGGCCGTCCCAGAGCAGGGACAGCCTAGCCCACCTCTGCTCCGCCTCCACATCTGGCAGGCCACCTTTAAATGGACAGCCCACCTGGAGGTGAGGCAGAGCAGAGACGTGGGGGCTGTCCGTGTGAAAACACCCTATGTAACATTGGTAGCATCACACAGGAAGTCTCTAGCAGAAAGAAGAGATGTCTCTTACCTCCTAGGGCGTTTATAAATGATCCCGCTTACAAGCGGGATCGCTAAACGCCGGCTTTTCTTCCCGCGCAGCCTCTGCATGCCGTGTCTGATGTTCAGACACGGCGCAGAGTGCGAGTGCGCACGCGCACACGTCTGCGCATGCGCACTAGCCGTGGAGCCAGGAAGTGCGGCATAAAGCCGGCACTTCGGGAATCCGCGTCGGAGGGGGCAGGTTCGCCTGCCCCCTCCGACACGGATTAAAAAGCAGGGCAAGCAAGTAGACGAGCGGCAAGAAAGGCGGCTGATCAAAGGATCAGCCGCCTTTTTTGTCTCATCTATAAACGCCCCTAGTCCTTTGCCTTAAGCCACTAAACCATCTTTTCTCCCTTTTACTGATAAATTCCTCTTGTGTGAAAGCGCCTCTTTGAGGCTCAAGACAGACTAGTTTGTCTCACCGTAGTCTGAAAGAATGTTCATTGAGAAGGAATTTATCAGTATCAATCAAATTACATCCCTCCCAACAGTACCTGTTCAGTCAGGCCAAGCCCCCTCCCACCGCCCCACTTTTGGGTGCTAAATCCCACTGTCCCTCCTCATTCATGGGACAAAATGTGTTTTTAGATAGACTTGAGGGGGGCACCCCTGGGTCTGCTACAGCTGTGGTGAGTTTAAATGATGGCCGGTGCTCTGGGTTTGGGCAGCCTGCTCCGCTGGCAGTGCTTTGGGATGTTCTGGAACACTGCCAGCAGAGCTGGGCCAGAGCAGGCACTCCTGCTCCGCCTCACTCCTGGGTGGCCCGCCTTGACACAGATGGGCCACCCGGGGGTGAGGCAGAGCAGGTGTCCATCTAAAGATACCCAAAGTCCTACTTGCAGGAGAGAGCTTCAAAAGGAACAAAATTCAAGCCTCGGGCCCCTCTTTCCTGGTTGCCTCCCAGGAAAAGCCCTGAAGAGGACAATAGAGAGATCAGAGATGATGGAATGAAAAGAAACTAAGTGAAATGAGAAGCTGGGAGATCCTGTCCCAGAATCTCTATGCAGCACGGGGATTGGTGGGTGGTGTGCGAGAGTGTGTAAGAAGAGCACAAAAGAGTGAATTTAATTTGCTGTGGGGACAGGACTTGTCCTTCTGGTTGCTGGAAATGCTGGAAGGTATGTTATTAGATTATTCCCCAGGTGCTGCCTTGGGCAGGGGTCTTTCACCTCCTCTTTCTGAAGCAGTGGGTGCTGAGACTGTCAGAGCAGAGTACTGGACCATCATTGACCAAGGGTCTGATGACCCAGTATGGCTATTCTTAATCCTATCTTCTTACTTCCCCTTGTAGTTTTTCTTGCTGTCTTCCTTTCTCCTGGTCCCTCAGCACTGAATAGTGCCCTCAGTTACACTTGAAATCTGTTCTTTACGCTGGGAATGCAAGGAGTGCTTAGCAACTAATTTTAAATGCACCTCATTTCCCCTGGGTGATAAAGCTGGAGTTACTGACATAACTGTCAGAAGAATCTGGCTCTTGGTGTGCAAGTTCCACCAACTCAGATTCCCCCATACCACTCCCGCATCAGTATCATTTCTGCCCATGATCATAGTACCCGAGCGCCTTCCGCTATTGGCTGCTGAATTTAGCCCATCAACTGTGATGTTATTCCTCACTATGTTAATCTTAATTTAGGATTGTCTCTAAAGGCAGATTCTGGATCCACTGGATTCAGAGCCATTTAAGAGGCCAGTCTTGAATCCCCATTGCAGAGTCTGAGTCTGCAAAACTTCTGATTAAAAAAATAACAAAGGGATGGGACAGCTCAAGAAAAAGAAATTTTCTCCCCAAATCTCTCCATTCCTATGGAGCTTCTCAGTGGAAACTGCAGGTTAGATTCTCAGCTAATACAAATCATCATAGCTCTGTGTACTGCCATTTTGCTACTTTACATGAGCAGATGAGGCTCTAGCATTGTCGACGCACCCCCCACCCACCCCCGGAAGAAGACGAGGACACAGTTTATAGGATAGAACGGCTGCACTTTTTATTGGTTAGAGTGCGGCCTCTCCCTCATCTCCCCTGCTCCCCTAACCACCTTCATCTCTTCTCCCTTGCTGTCCCCCATGCCTGGAACACCCTGCCCACATCCGCCTCTCCCCCTCCCTCCATTCCTTCAAATCCCTCCTCAAAACCCACCTCTTCCTCGCTGCCTTCCCCAACACCCGCTAGTACTCCTCTCTCTACATTCACTGTCCGCCTAACTGCAACCAAGCCAAGCATGTGCACCTGAGACTCCACATCCACTTGAATGTTTTTATCTCTTGTCTTTCCATATGTCCCCTATCCCGGTCTCCCTCCTCCTAGTCTATTAGATTGTAAGCCGTAGGCAGGGACCGCATCTATCTCAATGCTATGTAAAGCGCCAGGTACACTGCTGGTGCTATACAAATGCTTGTAGTAATAATAATAATAAATTATAAATCTAAAAGGGGGAAGGGCTATCGCTTCCCCGCTTCCTCCTTTGAACTGGGGTCCTACTTCTTAACTGTTTGTAAACAACCAGGAGGTCCCTGTCCCAGACAGGTGAAGGTCCCTTGTCACCTGTCTAATGGCTCCAGACGTTCTCAAGTTAAGCCTGAGTGGAACCCTCCTTTGCCCTAACCTCCCAACATTAACTTACCCCTGCTGCGAGCCTTGGGTTTCCCCGGCCCGGGGCGGGTTGGTCGCGCCTAGGCCCCCTTTTGAGGGCTGAAACAAAGGTGAGAACACCGTTACCCAATGTTTGGCACCTTGTCTGCCCAGCAGGTCCGGCCGTTCGCCTCACCCCTGGGATGGCCATACAGTGGGCCGCACTGTACAGCTATGTATGACCTTACTCATCTCTTAGGGAGATGTTTCTGTTCAGCCTGTGTATCTAATTATCAACATTTTGAAACTCCCCTAGCTCAGCCCACTGCTAAAGAGTGCGACAATTGCAGACCTACTACCAGCTAAATGCCGTACTGCCCCTTGGCCGAATAAGCTAACACTCCGGGAAAGGCAAAAAAAAAACCTTGCCTTTAGTGTGCCAATCAGGCCTAGAGAAAACTCCTTTCCGGTCCTAATTGGCGACCAGATGTTACTTGGAGTGATGCCAAAAGCGGTGTGGGTGGGTGCGTGTCTTCCGCGCTCGCCACTGCAACCCGAACTGAGGTGATGAGCAGAGAACTTAAAATGGCACCCGGAAATCCTACTTATCGTGAGAGTTCCAGGCACTCGTCCTGGTTGCTGGGCAATCGCTCCACCCCCCTCCCTGATCACGCGCGAAGAGACAGCCATCTCCCACCCTCGTTTCCTCCTCCTAGGGGTGAGGGGGCGGTGCCAAACCCCCGCTGCGGCGAGCACAGAGCCTGATTGTAGAGTTGTTCCCTTTTCCCCTCCAGAGGTGCGCTCTTCACTGAGGTCTGAACGCTTTGCTCATTGCTCAGCTCCATCATCCCTTTTAACAATCTTCAGCTGTGTGACATTATTCTTTGCAGCTATAAACCCCCAGTTATTTCACCAACACACTTTAGCTCTTGTCCTTGGTAGTTGGAGGGCAGGGACTTTGCAGCATAAATATCTGCCCGCTGGTGGGCTGAGATGAGAAGCTAATGTAAACATAGGCTGCAAAAGAGCCATGAGATGGGACCAGCCTTGAGACACTGCTGGCCTGGATGAAAGAGAAAGTGCTATCAAAAACTTCTCATGCTCATTACTAATGAGTCCACCTTCCAAGCCAATCAATTGTCTATAAGGCTAACCTTCCACATGTCTTTTAGGTAGAAAAATAGACAAGGGACACTGAGACAGAAGAGTTGGAGCCAAGTAGAATAGAAAATCAACGGGGGTGGGGATTGCTGCCACGCTTGTAAGTATTCCCCTGGAGGTTTCCCTTATCCTTGATTGGCCCTTTTACACGGATGGGGGTGGGTGAGGGGATGGGTGTTTTGGCACGGCGGGTGGAGATGGGTATGTGTCCCTTTACACAGACACACCTCGACCCCCCTCCACCCATGGAGCCTCCTCCGGTTTTCTGGAGGGCTCCGTGGGTGGAGGTGGGTGGGTGATGGGTGGAGGCGGGTGTTGCACGGGAGTGCACAAACATCCCCCCACACACAAATCTCGCTCAGTGTTCACATGGATGAACACTGAGTGGACACCCATCCCCCCACCCCCCACCGACCATTTACACAAACGCCCCCCCCCCCCCCACCGCACACCAAGTGGGGAGGGCCGTCTGTGTAAAAACGGTCATTGTGACTAATGATTCCATCTCTCTTTGGCCCTTTTCACACGGGCTACAGTGCAGGGAGGTCCGTGTGCACCGCAGTCCATGTGTGGTGGGTGGGGGGAGGGTGTAGACGGGCGCACACCCATCTATACCCACCTCCACCCATCAACACGCACAGAGAAACTGCCGTTTTCGCTAGTTGGTCCGTGCATGGGGGATGGGTGGAGATGGGTGTGCCTGCGTGTGCGCGGGAGCACACACGCATGCACACCCACCCACCCAGCTGCTGCGAGATTTACACAAGCGACACCCATGCCTGAACACCCTGGGTGTTCATGCGTGGGTGTCGCCCTTGAAAAAAGAGCCATTGTGATCTGCTGCACAAGAGCTCCTTCTAGTGGCTCTGCCACCACATGTGCTTCTTGTTTCATTTGAGCCTCTCCCTTTATCAACAGGAAATGTGATTGTCATTCTTTTCTCTTTTAATTTTATTGGTGGAGTCATCAGTCCATTCCATAATCATTAATTCCAGGTCAGGATTTAGGTAAAGCTTGACTGTGGAGCTGCCCCAAAGCCAGTCAATGAGGGAAATGATGTGGCAAATAATGTAGAGAATAATGGGGGAGAGGGACCTACAGCCTCCCCAAAGTTTGCTATGTTTCCCAAATCAAGCCTAGAGCTGTGAGTGTGAATCCCACATTCCCCCAAGCACCAATGCCTCCCTAGATTTCCGAACAACTACAAGGTCTGGAACTGGCACTGGAGAAACCACACATGGTGTACGTCCACTGTAGTGGCTCCTATACCAACCTTGCCCTTTGGGGAGCAGGAGGAACAGGCCTAGAGAAAAGTGAGCATGAGTGACCCTACACCCTGGTGATCCCTACTGGACAGAATAGCTGTTGCTGTTTGTTTCTTTATTTGAATTGATCTCTTGAGCTTATCCTCATATTACAGACAGAGAGACAAAGAAATTTTGTTTGAGAAATAATATAATTTAGTAGGACTGAGGCATCTGATGGGCCCTTTTAGCTTCTCTGAAAATTCCAGCATAAGTGATTTGCCCAAGGCCACATAGGATAGGAAGTCTGTGGCAGAGCCTGGAATTTAGCATAGATCCCCCGAATTCTGGTCCACTGCCTTAACTGTTACTTTTAGAATGGCTGCTTCCCTCTTATTCCATCCCCTGTCTTCTTTGGAATTCTGCTGAAATCCTTGTAACTCTGGGATTGCAGGAAAAAAGCTCTGGACAGAAATAGAGGACTTTTCCATGGGAAGTTTCCATTGCATTTGGTTTTAATGTTTTTCTAGACATGCAGCAAAAAGCCACACATTTCTTAAGCATGTTTGTCCTCCTAAGCCACTTATGTAATATAAAGCCTCTCCATTTGGTTTGTAACCATTTGTTTGTAACAGTTTATGCTTATCAGTTCCATGCCTTGGAAAAATGAAAGGCCTTGTTTTGTGAAGGTTTGAGCTGAACTGCAGAATGCACTTATGCAACTAGGTGTCTTTCACTCTTCACCTTCCTTTTAGCTGGGCTTCTCCTGGAGGCCTGGTCTCCTCTGCCTTGTACACTGTGCAAACCAATGTAGGATACTCTACTGTACTGTTCTGACCTGGAGTGTTTTGCACTCCTAGCCTTGTCCCTCTACCCCGAAAAGAAGACACAGACACCATTCTTATGGGGTAAATCAGGCCGCATCAAACTTTATTAGACCAGTCAGGGGAGGAGGGGGCTAAGCCCCTCCGGGTCCTGTCAACCTTAACCTTAACTGTTAACTGATAACTCAGGTAGAGTAAACTAGGCAGTCTGATGTGCCTCAGTACCGCAACAGTGGTAACTATAGCTGCTGCAATGTCACGCCTGCCCGGCCGCCCCCAGCCGGATCAGGAGGCCGTTGCCTACCGTGACCCAAGGAAGGAAGTGAGGGCCGCCCGCGATGACCCTGGTTCACCCCTGTCCTAGGGCCCCGCGACCCGGGCCCACCCCTCCTGGGTCCTACGTGACGCTGGCCGGGCAAGCTCTAGCATTCACGTGGACTCCATCTCGTAAGGAGATGACCTGGCAACAGACTATCCCTACCTTTTAACTTAACTAACGCGCAGGACCCCTGCAGTGCGACAACTATTAATCTCACGTATCCCCTTCCCACCAGTAGCCAATTATGAATTAACACTGTGAGGAAGGCGAAAAAACCAACCAGAACCTGAGCCAATCATCCTGGTGATTCAAATTCCTTCCCGGTCCTGAACCCAAGTTCAGTGACCAATACTACCCACAGTGCATAAAGGGAAGGTGAAAGGGTGCTTCTCCGATGCTGCCCAGGTGCAGAATGGCGGGATCCGCACCTGGGGCTAAGATGGCAGCCGCGAGCTCCCGCTCATCACGAGAGCTCACTTCGCGCCGCGTGTCCTCGTGCCATGCACCCCTCGCTCTACACGTGCCCTCTTCTCGGCCCAAAGGGAGGGGGAGGGCAACAACCGCTGGCCCCAAGCCTGTTGGGAACTCACTCTGCCACCCTTCTAACATCTTCCTGACTAAGAAACCCCCACTAGGGGCTGGAAAACCTGCCAGCCTATTATAGAAGGCTAAAGCAGCCAATTTTCCGGATATTGTCCCAGGTGCCAGTCCCCTTCTCTTTAAACTAATGGCAAACTGGATTGACTGTGTCTCTGTGATCAGGAATTGAGTCCCCCATCCCTTCTCTTCCTGAAAAAATTGGAATTCGCCCAAAGCTTGTGAGTAGGCCAATCTTGTGCGGGGCTCCAGTGACCCCTGCACTGCCTGGAACATCTCTACCATCCAATGCTCCAGATCCCCTGAGGGAGTTCTTCCGGTTCCTTTCTGGCCTCCGGCGCCAACTGTCTGAATCGCTCCATCTGCTGGCAAGAGTGCATCAGCTATCCCATTGTTAATGCCTGGGACATGCCTGGCCGTGAATAATATGTTCCTGCCAAGGCACTGTCGGACGAACGCTCTCACCAACCCCATCACCCTCTTGGAATGGGAAGACATTGAATTCAGCACATGTACCACCGCGAGATTATCGCACCAAAACAATATTGTCTTGTTTGCGAACTCTCTTTCCCACAAATGAACTGCTAGTACAATGGGGAAAAGCTCTAGGAATGTGAGATCCATTGTTATCCCTTCCAGCACCCACTGTGCTGGCCATGGTGCCGCGCACCATCGGTCAGCCCAGTAGAGTCCGAAACCCAACGATCCGGCTGAATCCGACTGGACCTGGAGCCCTGCCTCCAATAGCCACCGCTGACGCCATATACTAATGCTGTTGAATTTGTGGAGGAAGTGGCACCAAATCCTCAAATCCTCCTTCATTTCTGCTGTGATCCTAACGTGGCAGAGCGCGGGTCGACTGGTACCCACCCTCTCATAGAGTTGCGACAAAAATGCCCACCCAACGCCACTAACCTGCATGCGAAATTGAGAATACCGAATAATGTCTGCAGTTGCAGAATTGTAACCTTTGAGCACTCTAAAAAAACCTCGATGTCCCTGACTAGGGTTATTAATTTATCCACCGGTAGATGCGACACCTGCTCGATGGTATCCAGTTCAATCCCCAAAAATGTCAAAACTGTCGCTGGGCCAACAGTCTTTTCCGGGGCCAGGGGGACCCCTAGCTCCACGGCCATCTCTTGAAAACTTTCCAAGGCCCTCTCACAATCTCCCAATCCTGCCCCCCCTAAAAAAAGGAAATCAATATAATGAATAATATATCGAAATTGCGTTCTCTGGTGCACCAGCCATTCCAGCAGGGAGCTGAAATGCTCAAAGGCTGAACAAGGTATCGAGCACCCCATGGGCATCTCCTTGTCATAGTAATAACAGCCTCCAAACTGGAACCCGAGTAGCCGGAAGCTCCCGGGGTGAACCAGCAGCAGGCGAAATGCCGATTTGATATCGCACTTCGCCAGCAGTGCCCCCCCTACTGCATTCCTGGGCCATCTCTATTGCTGTGTCCAGGGATGCGTAGTGGACGGAGCACAGCTCCAGGGGAATCACCTCATTCATGGACCGCCCCTTGGGGTAGGAGAGGTGGTGGATGAGGCGAAACTCCCCCGCCTGCTTCTTGGGTACTATACCCAATGGGGACACATGGAGGTCAGGGAAAGGATGGCTCGCGAAAGGGCCCACAACCCGTCCCTCCGTGAGCTCCTTCTGAAACTTGGCAGCCACCAAGTCTTCCTTCCCGCTAACCGATTGAAGGTTCTTCACACAACTCCTCACCCGCTCAAATTTAGCCGGGATGACGAACCCGTCCTTAAATCCTGAGACTACATACTCCACCTCACCCTCCATCGGGCAACCTTTCAGCGTGCACACCAATGCCCTATGGTTGACCGGGGTTGGGGCCCTTACCTCCCCCCTGTGGTTGGGGGCCCCTGCCGCTGGTTTCCCTTGCAATCGGCCTCTGGGGGACGAGCGCACCCTGCTGCACTGAAAACCTGCGTGTNGCGCACACGTCTGCGCATGCGCACTAGCCGTGGAGCCAGGAAGTGCGGCATAAAGCCGGCACTTCGGGAATCCGCGTCGGAGGGGGCAGGTTCGCCTGCCCCCTCCGACACGGATTAAAAAGCAGGGCAAGCAAGTAGACGAGCGGCAAGAAAGGCGGCTGATCAAAGGATCAGCCGCCTTTTTTGTCTCATCTATAAACGCCCCTAGTCCTTTGCCTTAAGCCACTAAACCATCTTTTCTCCCTTTTACTGATAAATTCCTCTTGTGTGAAAGCGCCTCTTTGAGGCTCAAGACAGACTAGTTTGTCTCACCGTAGTCTGAAAGAATGTTCATTGAGAAGGAATTTATCAGTATCAATCAAATTACATCCCTCCCAACAGTACCTGTTCAGTCAGGCCAAGCCCCCTCCCACCGCCCCACTTTTGGGTGCTAAATCCCACTGTCCCTCCTCATTCATGGGACAAAATGTGTTTTTAGATAGACTTGAGGGGGGCACCCCTGGGTCTGCTACAGCTGTGGTGAGTTTAAATGATGGCCGGTGCTCTGGGTTTGGGCAGCCTGCTCCGCTGGCAGTGCTTTGGGATGTTCTGGAACACTGCCAGCAGAGCTGGGCCAGAGCAGGCACTCCTGCTCCGCCTCACTCCTGGGTGGCCCGCCTTGACACAGATGGGCCACCCGGGGGTGAGGCAGAGCAGGTGTCCATCTAAAGATACCCAAAGTCCTACTTGCAGGAGAGAGCTTCAAAAGGAACAAAATTCAAGCCTCGGGCCCCTCTTTCCTGGTTGCCTCCCAGGAAAAGCCCTGAAGAGGACAATAGAGAGATCAGAGATGATGGAATGAAAAGAAACTAAGTGAAATGAGAAGCTGGGAGATCCTGTCCCAGAATCTCTATGCAGCACGGGGATTGGTGGGTGGTGTGCGAGAGTGTGTAAGAAGAGCACAAAAGAGTGAATTTAATTTGCTGTGGGGACAGGACTTGTCCTTCTGGTTGCTGGAAATGCTGGAAGGTATGTTATTAGATTATTCCCCAGGTGCTGCCTTGGGCAGGTGTCTTTCACCTCCTCTTTCTGAAGCAGTGGGTGCTGAGACTGTCAGAGCAGAGTACTGGACCATCATTGACCAAGGGTCTGATGACCCAGTATGGCTATTCTTAATCCTATCTTCTTACTTCCCCTTGTAGTTTTTCTTGCTGTCTTCCTTTCTCCTGGTCCCTCAGCACTGAATAGTGCCCTCAGTTACACTTGAAATCTGTTCTTTACGCTGGGAATGCAAGGAGTGCTTAGCAACTAATTTTAAATGCACCTCATTTCCCCTGGGTGATAAAGCTGGAGTTACTGACATAACTGTCAGAAGAATCTGGCTCTTGGTGTGCAAGTTCCACCAACTCAGATTCCCCCATACCACTCCCGCATCAGTATCATTTCTGCCCATGATCATAGTACCCGAGCGCCTTCCGCTATTGGCTGCTGAATTTAGCCCATCAACTGTGATGTTATTCCTCACTATGTTAATCTTAATTTAGGATTGTCTCTAAAGGCAGATTCTGGATCCACTGGATTCAGAGCCATTTAAGAGGCCAGTCTTGAATCCCCATTGCAGAGTCTGAGTCTGCAAAACTTCTGATTAAAAAAATAACAAAGGGATGGGACAGCTCAAGAAAAAGAAATTTTCTCCCCAAATCTCTCCATTCCTATGGAGCTTCTCAGTGGAAACTGCAGGTTAGATTCTCAGCTAATACAAATCATCATAGCTCTGTGTACTGCCATTTTGCTACTTTACATGAGCAGATGAGGCTCTAGCATTGTCGACGCACCCCCCACCCACCCCCGGAAGAAGACGAGGACACAGTTTATAGGATAGAACGGCTGCACTTTTTATTGGTTAGAGTGCGGCCTCTCCCTCATCTCCCCTGCTCCCCTAACCACCTTCATCTCTTCTCCCTTGCTGTCCCCCATGCCTGGAACACCCTGCCCACATCCGCCTCTCCCCCTCCCTCCATTCCTTCAAATCCCTCCTCAAAACCCACCTCTTCCTCGCTGCCTTCCCCAACACCCGCTAGTACTCCTCTCTCTACATTCACTGTCCGCCTAACTGCAACCAAGCCAAGCATGTGCACCTGAGACTCCACATCCACTTGAATGTTTTTATCTCTTGTCTTTCCATATGTCCCCTATCCCGGTCTCCCTCCTCCTAGTCTATTAGATTGTAAGCCGTAGGCAGGGACCGCATCTATCTCAATGCTATGTAAAGCGCCAGGTACACTGCTGGTGCTATACAAATGCTTGTAGTAATAATAATAATAAATTATAAATCTAAAAGGGGGAAGGGCTATCGCTTCCCCGCTTCCTCCTTTGAACTGGGGTCCTACTTCTTAACTGTTTGTAAACAACCAGGAGGTCCCTGTCCCAGACAGGTGAAGGTCCCTTGTCACCTGTCTAATGGCTCCAGACGTTCTCAAGTTAAGCCTGAGTGGAACCCTCCTTTGCCCTAACCTCCCAACATTAACTTACCCCTGCTGCGAGCCTTGGGTTTCCCCGGCCCGGGGCGGGTTGGTCGCGCCTAGGCCCCCTTTTGAGGGCTGAAACAAAGGTGAGAACACCGTTACCCAATGTTTGGCACCTTGTCTGCCCAGCAGGTCCGGCCGTTCGCCTCACCCCTGGGATGGCCATACAGTGGGCCGCACTGTACAGCTATGTATGACCTTACTCATCTCTTAGGGAGATGTTTCTGTTCAGCCTGTGTATCTAATTATCAACATTTTGAAACTCCCCTAGCTCAGCCCACTGCTAAAGAGTGCGACAATTGCAGACCTACTACCAGCTAAATGCCGTACTGCCCCTTGGCCGAATAAGCTAACACTCCGGGAAAGGCAAAAAAAAACCCTTGCCTTTAGTGTGCCAATCCTGTCTCTTATACACATCTAGATGTGTATAAGAGACACCCAACACACACACACAATGGGAACAAGTGTGCCTGAAGCGGCACGGGGAGTGGGCGCAACCCCTGACCCGTTGAAATCCCAACAGGTTCCTCCCTTCTGGTTACTACAGCGCCCACCTGACCGAAAGGGGTCGTTCATTGGGGCCACTCGCCCCCTCAATAAGGTGTGGCAGCTATCAGTCCTGTGTGTACCCGCCACATTGGCCATACATTCTAGCCAAAGGTCTTGGGAGTATATGTCCTACCTAAGCCCAGGGGTGATCGCTGCTCTTTTCCTGAATCCCTCATTGTAGCAGAGCCACGCCCCCGGGTTGCCGGTGTCATAGGCCCTGCGCACGATGTCCTGATATTTGATTAATTCCGAAGCCCTGTCAGGCATTGCCTGTACCATGACCCCGATCAATACTGAGAAGGCAGCCAACCAGTTGGCCCAGTTTCTGTCCACTTTTGGGTGCTTGAACCGCTCCTTTTCCTTCTCTTTCTCAGTAGCATTGTGGTTGGGCACGGGCTCCGTATATAGTAGGGAAAAGATGTCGACGTATTCTCCACTTCAGATCTTGTCCTGGGTGTGCTGTGCCAGGTGTGCGCTAACTGGCACACCCACAGCCGCCCAGGTTCCCAGCTCCACTCGGACCGAAGCTCCCTGCGCGACTCTGGAGTGGCACATAGATCACTCCCCACCTATCTGGCTTCCTCCTGCCCTCCTCTGGCTGAGCCCTGCCCCTGGCTCCGAGACCGGGCGGGGGGCCTCCGGGACCTCCCCAGGCTCTTGGCCCAGCCATGGGACCCAGGATCCCACCCAACCCAGATGTCTCTGCACTGCCGGCTCCGACTGCGTAGGTTGCTCCTTGCCCCCAGTGTCTCCCCTGCGCCCACATTGGCAAGGGTCACATTGCTGGCACCTACCTGGGGTTTCAAGACTGGTGCTTGCACTCCCAGTCACTGGTGGGTCAATGGCTGCTTGTCCTGGGACCTCGCTCCGCCTGTACTCTGACGTAGCAGCTGTCGCTTGTTCCTCTCTCCTTCCTCACTCCGGAGGTGCCTGTCCAACCACCTCGGCTGGACAACCTTCCGTCAGCTCCACTTCTCTTCCTTCGAGAGCCGCAAATTGACCCATGAAAACGTTTAGGGTCTCGAGGACCGCTGCCAGTTGATCCCTTCGGGCTCGCTGGGTGGGTGGTTCGTCCTCCTCATCCCTAGGGTGCGACAATTGGCGCCTTCCCCCCCGCCTGGGCGGGGAGGGGCCGGGGGTTACCTGGCCTGCGCTGCAGGGGCCTGGCTGCCTGCACTCGTGTGCAACCTCCCTCTGGGGGAGAGTTGACCTGCAGGGGCTGCGCCCCTTGTGGGCCCCATCCCTTCTCTAAACCGGGCCGGCGGTTGGACTGCTCATGTGCAAGCCCTAGCCCCGGCCCTGGGCACTCCTCCCTGCTTGGTGCCGGCGTCCACCTGGCTCCCACTCGTGCTCGCTACGCCTGCAGTTTCACCTTGGACTGGTCCCTCCTGAGCCTCTGTGATTTCCTGACCCTGTGCCTGCACCCTAACATCCTCTTTGATTGGAGAGCCTCCAGAGGGGCCCCCCTTTCCTGCATCTCCCCAGCGCAGTTACCCTGCTCACCACCGACTAAGCTTACTTTGCCCCAGCACCTCTTCTACAACCCAGGAGCTGGCCAGACGGCGGCATTGGCAGCATCTACAGCCAGTGCCACTCTGTTACAGGCAAAGGCATACCTACAATAGGAACAGGAGGTGCAGCTGGACCAGGGCCCATGAGCTTGGAGAGCCCATGTTCCCTGCTGCATTTGTGTCCCCTAATGCTAGGAGGAAAAGCATAAGGACACCATTCCATCTTCTGTACCAGGGCCCATTCCAGCCTAGCTGCACCTCAGGTTACAGGATCACAGGCGCTTTGGCTGGGACACTCCTGCTGCAGATGAAAAGACTGGAGCCTGCTTATCTGTAGACGGTAGCTTTGTTGACAGCACCTATAATGACATTAGAACCATAATTAGAATTGGAGTGGGAAAGTGACCTCACAGAATCTTTTAAAATTAATAAGGGAGAAAGACAGGCTTGCTTTTCAGCCTCCTATTTAATTTTTATATTAATGATATTGTGATAAAATTAGACTGACCTTCTTTCCACCAAAATTAGGAATATATCCTCTCTTTGCGCTTCATAAGGTGGATGATATGATCTTATTATCTCAGATGTGAATTGATTTTAATAGAATTTTGAGACAATTTAGTCTATACTGTCAGGAGGAATCACTTGCCATTAATTTCTGCAAGACCTCAGTTATGGGGTTTTGGCTCTCACAAACCGAAATAGGATTGGTTTATTGATAGAATGGGTTTCCTGTTTGATATTTAGGGTAGTTTTCCTCCAGTGCTGGCAGCTGGGGAAAACACCCTGAGTCAAGGGTGACTTTACTCCAAGTTTATGCATGGAGATTTTAGATTTGCCAGACTTTATGGCAGAAATTTGGTCCATAATGTTAAACATTTTTAAATGAAACATCTACAGACAAGTTTTATAAGGTGCAGAGCAGACCTTGGCTGCAACCCAAAAGCACTTACTCTGGAGTAGCCCTGTGGATTGTGGCTATTGGGAGTACATCCCTTTACTTTCAGTGTTTAAAGTGCTTTACAGTCCTTATCTAGGTCACCGTCACAACAACCCTGTGGGGTAGATCATTATTGTTCCCAGTTTACTAATGGAACTGAGGTTGAGGGTGCAGCCACACAAACTTCCGAGGACCCGATACCTGCACAGTCCCATGGCAGGCAAATGCAGCTGCCGCACTCCAGAGCCAGCGTGGGAAGCAGGGCAGACAGTCATTCCCCCCTTCCTGTGGGGAAGCCGGGCAGGCCTCTGTCAGACTTCCTACCATGGTGCAGGGCAGGCCAAAGTGCCAGCCACATGAGTGGGCACCCGGCCCTGCCCCATCACTATCCTGCCCCTGGCCATGACATGACAGCATGGGACTGGAACAAGTGGTCGCCACTCAAAGTCCCACAGCAGACCTCAAAGTGTGGCAGGGCAGACAGTGACTGGGCAGACAAGCTGCTGTACCTTGGGCAGCTTTATGCCATTTTGAGTAAGACTGCTACACGCTGTGTCCTTGGCCTTTTTCCAGGGACGTAGCATGTAGCAGCCAGGTGCCCGCCATGCCATGCAGCACAGGGAACCACTGCGTGCATTGGGTGGTAAGGCTGCTCGGAGTGGGGTAAGGCTGCCCAAGGCACAGCAGGCATCTCATGTGACTGCACCCTGAGAGATAAGTGACTTGCTCCAAGACCACCCAATCAGTTCATGAATGAGATAGGGATTTTAACTCTGGTTTCTCAGGTCCAAATTGCACTTTAACCACTAGACTACTCTGGCGGTCTTCAGTTGAAGCTCCCCTCTCTAAAACGTCTTTACAAAAAGAATATATATTTCTTAAGCCTTAATGGTATCCCTGGCTAGCTCTGGTTAAGAGCCATTCATCTCCTGGAATTTCATGCAGATTATTTGAAATCCCTATCCATTCCTCACTATTACAGTAAAATTAAACAAAGGAAACATTTCATGTTTCCATGCAGGAGAATTTTGTGGTTATAGGCTGTTCCAAACTGAATCTTTTAAAATCAGCTTTCAAGCCTGAAACTTATCTTTATTTTTTCTTTCCTTCTTTCACAACGCTTTGCTTTTTCAGTAATACACACAAATATGCTCATAGATAGATTTAAGGACACAATAAAGATTGAAGCATCTTGTTTGCCTTGCCATATGGCAAGTCGCCTTTGGACGAGAGGGGTGGGATAAAAATGCCAGAAATAATTTTTTTTAAATGGGAGTATTGGGGGATCTTCCTCATCTCCCTCTGAATTGCCTTTTATTTATTTTATTTATTTATTTTTATTTTTTAAAACTTTATACCCCACCCCTCCTGCACAGCAGCTCGGGGCAGCTTACAATCTAAAAAAACAAAACAAAAAAACCCCACATTAAAATACAAATGCTCTTACAGGGGAGAACTCATAAAAAACAAAACAAGAAACCCTCCCTCCCTCCCTCTCCCTCATCCTTCCATCCTACCCATCTCCCTCGCCAAAAGCCTGACAGAACAGCCAGGTCTTTCAAAGTCATCTAAAAGAGGAGAGGTCTGGGGCTACCCGGGCCTCTGCTGGGAGGAAGTTCCAGAGCCTTGGAGCAGCCACCGAGAACGCCCTCTCCATAGTGCCCCCCTCCCGGGAAACCAGAGGGACCTCAAGAAAGGCACCCCCAGTTGACCGCAGGGACCAATCCAGAGCCCGGGGACTGAGGCAGTCCCGCACGTAAGTAGGGCCCAGGCCATGTAGGGCTTTAAAGGTCAATCAAGCCCAGAAAACTATAGGCAGCCAGTGCAGAGAACAGAGCACTGGTGTAATATGCTCCCGGCGGCCTATCCCTGTAAGGAGATGAGCCGCACATTCTGCAGTAGTTGCAGTCTCCAAGCCGTCGTCATGGGTAGCCCCACGTAGAGCACGTTACAGTAGTCAAGTCTTGAAATGATAAAAGCATGGATGATAGTGGTGATGGCTCGGAAGCTGCAGCTGGTGCAGAATGCGGCAGCCCGGCTCTTAGTGGGACTGGGCTGCCAAGAACACATTACACCAGTGCTCCGGTCTCTGCACTGGTTGCCAATAGTCTTCCGGGCTCGATTCAAAGTGTTGGTTTTGACCTATAAAGCCTTACNCCTTGCCTTTAGTGTGCCAATCAGGCCTAGAGAAAACTCCTTTCCGGTCCTAATTGGCGACCAGATGTTACTTGGAGTGATGCCAAAAGCGGTGTGGGTGGGTGCGTGTCTTCCGCGCTCGCCACTGCAACCCGAACTGAGGTGATGAGCAGAGAACTTAAAATGGCACCCGGAAATCCTACTTATCGTGAGAGTTCCAGGCACTCGTCCTGGTTGCTGGGCAATCGCTCCACCCCCCTCCCTGATCACGCGCGAAGAGACAGCCATCTCCCACCCTCGTTTCCTCCTCCTAGGGGTGAGGGGGCGGTGCCAAACCCCCGCTGCGGCGAGCACAGAGCCTGATTGTAGAGTTGTTCCCTTTTCCCCTCCAGAGGTGCGCTCTTCACTGAGGTCTGAACGCTTTGCTCATTGCTCAGCTCCATCATCCCTTTTAACAATCTTCAGCTGTGTGACATTATTCTTTGCAGCTATAAACCCCCAGTTATTTCACCAACACACTTTAGCTCTTGTCCTTGGTAGTTGGAGGGCAGGGACTTTGCAGCATAAATATCTGCCCGCTGGTGGGCTGAGATGAGAAGCTAATGTAAACATAGGCTGCAAAAGAGCCATGAGATGGGACCAGCCTTGAGACACTGCTGGCCTGGATGAAAGAGAAAGTGCTATCAAAAACTTCTCATGCTCATTACTAATGAGTCCACCTTCCAAGCCAATCAATTGTCTATAAGGCTAACCTTCCACATGTCTTTTAGGTAGAAAAATAGACAAGGGACACTGAGACAGAAGAGTTGGAGCCAAGTAGAATAGAAAATCAACGGGGGTGGGGATTGCTGCCACGCTTGTAAGTATTCCCCTGGAGGTTTCCCTTATCCTTGATTGGCCCTTTTACACGGATGGGGGTGGGTGAGGGGATGGGTGTTTTGGCACGGCGGGTGGAGATGGGTATGTGTCCCTTTACACAGACACACCTCGACCCCCCTCCACCCATGGAGCCTCCTCCGGTTTTCTGGAGGGCTCCGTGGGTGGAGGTGGGTGGGTGATGGGTGGAGGCGGGTGTTGCACGGGAGTGCACAAACATCCCCCCACACACAAATCTCGCTCAGTGTTCACATGGATGAACACTGAGTGGACACCCATCCCCCCACCCCCCACCGACCATTTACACAAACGCCCCCCCCCCCCCACCGCACACCAAGTGGGGAGGGCCGTCTGTGTAAAAACGGTCATTGTGACTAATGATTCCATCTCTCTTTGGCCCTTTTCACACGGGCTACAGTGCAGGGAGGTCCGTGTGCACCGCAGTCCATGTGTGGTGGGTGGGGGGAGGGTGTAGACGGGCGCACACCCATCTATACCCACCTCCACCCATCAACACGCACAGAGAAACTGCCGTTTTCGCTAGTTGGTCCGTGCATGGGGGATGGGTGGAGATGGGTGTGCCTGCGTGTGCGCGGGAGCACACACGCATGCACACCCACCCACCCAGCTGCTGCAAGATTTACACAAGCGACACCCATGCCTGAACACCCTGGGTGTTCATGCGTGAGTGTCGCCCTTGAAAAAAGAGCCATTGTGATCTGCTGCACAAGAGCTCCTTCTAGTGGCTCTGCCACCACATGTGCTTCTTGTTTCATTTGAGCCTCTCCCTTTATCAACAGGAAATGTGATTGTCATTCTTTTCTCTTTTAATTTTATTGGTGGAGTCATCAGTCCATTCCATAATCATTAATTCCAGGTCAGGATTTAGGTAAAGCTTGACTGTGGAGCTGCCCCAAAGCCAGTCAATGAGGGAAATGATGTGGCAAATAATGTAGAGAATAATGGGGGAGAGGGACCTACAGCCTCCCCAAAGTTTGCTATGTTTCCCAAATCAAGCCTAGAGCTGTGAGTGTGAATCCCACATTCCCCCAAGCACCAATGCCTCCCTAGATTTCCGAACAACTACAAGGTCTGGAACTGGCACTGGAGAAACCACACATGGTGTACGTCCACTGTAGTGGCTCCTATACCAACCTTGCCCTTTGGGGAGCAGGAGGAACAGGCCTAGAGAAAAGTGAGCATGAGTGACCCTACACCCTGGTGATCCCTACTGGACAGAATAGCTGTTGCTGTTTGTTTCTTTATTTGAATTGATCTCTTGAGCTTATCCTCATATTACAGACAGAGAGACAAAGAAATTTTGTTTGAGAAATAATATAATTTAGTAGGACTGAGGCATCTGATGGGCCCTTTTAGCTTCTCTGAAAATTCCAGCATAAGTGATTTGCCCAAGGCCACATAGGATAGGAAGTCTGTGGCAGAGCCTGGAATTTAGCATAGATCCCCCGAATTCTGGTCCACTGCCTTAACTGTTACTTTTAGAATGGCTGCTTCCCTCTTATTCCATCCCCTGTCTTCTTTGGAATTCTGCTGAAATCCTTGTAACTCTGGGATTGCAGGAAAAAAGCTCTGGACAGAAATAGAGGACTTTTCCATGGGAAGTTTCCATTGCATTTGGTTTTAATGTTTTTCTAGACATGCAGCAAAAAGCCACACATTTCTTAAGCATGTTTGTCCTCCTAAGCCACTTATGTAATATAAAGCCTCTCCATTTGGTTTGTAACCATTTGTTTGTAACAGTTTATGCTTATCAGTTCCATGCCTTGGAAAAATGAAAGGCCTTGTTTTGTGAAGGTTTGAGCTGAACTGCAGAATGCACTTATGCAACTAGGTGTCTTTCACTCTTCACCTTCCTTTTAGCTGGGCTTCTCCTGGAGGCCTGGTCTCCTCTGCCTTGTACACTGTGCAAACCAATGTAGGATACTCTACTGTACTGTTCTGACCTGGAGTGTTTTGCACTCCTAGCCTTGTCCCTCTACCCCGAAAAGAAGACACAGACACCATTCTTATGGGGTAAATCAGGCCGCATCAAACTTTATTAGACCAGTCAGGGGAGGAGGGGGCTAAGCCCCTCCGGGTCCTGTCAACCTTAACCTTAACTGTTAACTGATAACTCAGGTAGAGTAAACTAGGCAGTCTGATGTGCCTCAGTACCGCAACAGTGGTAACTATAGCTGCTGCAATGTCACGCCTGCCCGGCCGCCCCCAGCCGGATCAGGAGGCCGTTGCCTACCGTGACCCAAGGAAGGAAGTGAGGGCCGCCCGCGATGACCCTGGTTCACCCCTGTCCTAGGGCCCCGCGACCCGGGCCCACCCCTCCTGGGTCCTACGTGACGCTGGCCGGGCAAGCTCTAGCATTCACGTGGACTCCATCTCGTAAGGAGATGACCTGGCAACAGACTATCCCTACCTTTTAACTTAACTAACGCGCAGGACCCCTGCAGTGCGACAACTATTAATCTCACGTATCCCCTTCCCACCAGTAGCCAATTATGAATTAACACTGTGAGGAAGGCGAAAAAACCAACCAGAACCTGAGCCAATCATCCTGGTGATTCAAATTCCTTCCCGGTCCTGAACCCAAGTTCAGTGACCAATACTACCCACAGTGCATAAAGGGAAGGTGAAAGGGTGCTTCTCCGATGCTGCCCAGGTGCAGAATGGCGGGATCCGCACCTGGGGCTAAGATGGCAGCCGCGAGCTCCCGCTCATCACGAGAGCTCACTTCGCGCCGCGTGTCCTCGTGCCATGCACCCCTCGCTCTACACGTGCCCTCTTCTCGGCCCAAAGGGAGGGGGAGGGCAACAACCGCTGGCCCCAAGCCTGTTGGGAACTCACTCTGCCACCCTTCTAACATCTTCCTGACTAAGAAACCCCCACTAGGGGCTGGAAAACCTGCCAGCCTATTATAGAAGGCTAAAGCAGCCAATTTTCCGGATATTGTCCCAGGTGCCAGTCCCCTTCTCTTTAAACTAATGGCAAACTGGATTGACTGTGTCTCTGTGATCAGGAATTGAGTCCCCCATCCCTTCTCTTCCTGAAAAAATTGGAATTCGCCCAAAGCTTGTGAGTAGGCCAATCTTGTGCGGGGCTCCAGTGACCCCTGCACTGCCTGGAACATCTCTACCATCCAATGCTCCAGATCCCCTGAGGGAGTTCTTCCGGTTCCTTTCTGGCCTCCGGCGCCAACTGTCTGAATCGCTCCATCTGCTGGCAAGAGTGCATCAGCTATCCCATTGTTAATGCCTGGGACATGCCTGGCCGTGAATAATATGTTCCTGCCAAGGCACTGTCGGACGAACGCTCTCACCAACCCCATCACCCTCTTGGAATGGGAAGACATTGAATTCAGCACATGTACCACCGCGAGATTATCGCACCAAAACAATATTGTCTTGTTTGCGAACTCTCTTTCCCACAAATGAACTGCTAGTACAATGGGGAAAAGCTCTAGGAATGTGAGATCCATTGTTATCCCTTCCAGCACCCACTGTGCTGGCCATGGTGCCGCGCACCATCGGTCAGCCCAGTAGAGTCCGAAACCCAACAATCTGGCTGAATCTGACTGGACCTGGAGCCCTGCCTCCAATAGCCACCGCTGACGCCATATGCTAATGCTGTTGAAGTTGTGGAGGAAGTGGCACCAAATCCTCAAATCCTCCTTCATTTCTGCTGTGATCCTAACGTGGCAGAGCGCGGGTCGACTGGTACCCACCCTCTCATAGAGTTGCGACAAAAATGCCCACCCAGCGCCACTACCCTGCATGCGAAATTGAGAATACCGAATAATGTCTGCAGTTGCAGAATTGTAACCTTTGAGCACTCTAAAAAAACCTCGATGTCCCTGACTAGGGTTATTAATTTATCCACCGGTAGATGCGACACCTGCTCGATGGTATCCAGTTCAATCCCCAAAAATGTCAAA
Organism: Sphenodon punctatus; assembly: GCA_003113815.1. Classification (NCBI taxonomy): domain Eukaryota; kingdom Metazoa; phylum Chordata; class Lepidosauria; order Sphenodontia; family Sphenodontidae; genus Sphenodon; species Sphenodon punctatus. The sequence goes on along the minus strand of QEPC01011255.1, from coordinate 11,084,681 downwards.
ACTGTCGCTGGGCCAACAGTCTTTTCCGGGGCCAGGGGGACCCCTAGCTCCACGGCCATCTCTTGAAAACTTTCCAAGGCCCTCTCACAATCTCCCAATCCTGCCCCCCCTAAAAAAAGGAAATCAATATAATGAATAATATATCGAAATTGCGTTCTCTGGTGCACCAGCCATTCCAGCAGGGAGCTGAAATGCTCAAAGGCTGAACAAGGTATCGAGCACCCCATGGGCATCTCCTTGTCATAGTAATAACAGCCTCCAAACTGGAACCCGAGTAGCCGGAAGCTCCCGGGGTGAACCAGCAGCAGGCGAAATGCCGATTTGATATCGCACTTCGCCAGCAGTGCCCCCCCTACTGCATTCCTGGGCCATCTCTATTGCTGTGTCCAGGGATGCGTAGTGGACGGAGCACAGCTCCAGGGGAATCACCTCATTCATGGACCGCCCCTTGGGGTAGGAGAGGTGGTGGATGAGGCGAAACTCCCCCGCCTGCTTCTTGGGTACTATACCCAATGGGGACACATGGAGGTCAGGGAAAGGATGGCTCGCGAAAGGGCCCACAACCCGTCCCTCCGTGAGCTCCTTCTGAAACTTGGCAGCCACCAAGTCTTCCTTCCCGCTAACCGATTGAAGGTTCTTCACACAACTCCTCACCCGCTCAAATTTAGCCGGGATGACGAACCCGTCCTTAAATCCTGAGACTACATACTCCACCTCACCCTCCATCGGGCAACCTTTCAGCGTGCACACCAATGCCCTATGGTTGACCGGGGTTGGGGCCCTTACCTCCCCCCTGTGGTTGGGGGCCCCTGCCGCTGGTTTCCCTTGCAATCGGCCTCTGGGGGACGAGCGCACCCTGCTGCACTGAAAACCTGCGTGTCCCCCCCCCAACACACACACACAATGGGAACAAGTGTGCCTGAAGTGGCACGGGGAGTGGGCGCAACCCCTGACCCGTTGAAATCCCAACAGGTTCCTCCCTTCTGGTTACTACAGCGCCCACCTGACCGAAAGGGGTCGTTCATTGGGGCCACTCGCCCCCTCAATAAGGTGTGGCAGCTATCAGTCCTGTGTGTACCCGCCACATTGGCCATACATTCTAGCCAAAGGTCTTGGGAGTATATGTCCTACCTAAGCCCAGGGGTGATCGCTGCTCTTTTCCTGAATCCCTCATTGTAGCAGAGCCACGCCCCCGGGTTGCCGGTGTCATAGGCCCTGCGCACGATGTCCTGATATTTGATTAATTCCGAAGCCCTGTCAGGCATTGCCTGTACCATGACCCCGATCAATACTGAGAAGGCAGCCAACCAGTTGGCCCAGTTTCTGTCCACTTTTGGGTGCTTGAACCGCTCCTTTTCCTTCTCTTTCTCAGTAGCATTGTGGTTGGGCACGGGCTCCGTATATAGTAGGGAAAAGATGTCGACGTATTCTCCACTTCAGATCTTGTCCTGGGTGTGCTGTGCCAGGTGTGCGCTAACTGGCACACCCACAGCCGCCCAGGTTCCCAGCTCCACTCGGACCGAAGCTCCCTGCGCGACTCTGGAGTGGCACATAGATCACTCCCCACCTATCTGGCTTCCTCCTGCCCTCCTCTGGCTGAGCCCTGCCCCTGGCTCCGAGACCGGGCGGGGGGCCTCCGGGACCTCCCCAGGCTCTTGGCCCAGCCATGGGACCCAGGATCCCACCCAACCCAGATGTCTCTGCACTGCCGGCTCCGACTGCGTAGGTTGCTCCTTGCCCCCAGTGTCTCCCCTGCGCCCACATTGGCAAGGGTCACATTGCTGGCACCTACCTGGGGTTTCAAGACTGGTGCTTGCACTCCCAGTCACTGGTGGGTCAATGGCTGCTTGTCCTGGGACCTCGCTCCGCCTGTACTCTGACGTAGCAGCTGTCGCTTGTTCCTCTCTCCTTCCTCACTCCGGAGGTGCCTGTCCAACCACCTCGGCTGGACAACCTTCCGTCAGCTCCACTTCTCTTCCTTCGAGAGCCGCAAATTGACCCATGAAAACGTTTAGGGTCTCGAGGACCGCTGCCAGTTGATCCCTTCGGGCTCGCTGGGTGGGTGGTTCGTCCTCCTCATCCCTAGGGTGCGACAATTGGCGCCTTCCCCCCCGCCTGGGCGGGGAGGGGCCGGGGGTTACCTGGCCTGCGCTGCAGGGGCCTGGCTGCCCGCACTCGTGTGCAACCTCCCTCTGGGGGAGAGTTGACCTGCAGGGGCTGCGCCCCTTGTGGGCCCCATCCCTTCTCTAAACCGGGCCGGCGGTTGGACTGCTCATGTGCAAGCCCTAGCCCCGGCCCTGGGCACTCCTCCCTGCTTGGTGCCGGCGTCCACCTGGCTCCCACTCGTGCTCGCTACGCCTGCAGTTTCACCTTGGACTGGTCCCTCCTGAGCCTCTGTGATTTCCTGACCCTGTGCCTGCACCCTAACATCCTCTTTGATTGGAGAGCCTCCAGAGGGGCCCCCCTTTCCTGCATCTCCCCAGCGCAGTTACCCTGCTCACCACCGACTAAGCTTACTTTGCCCCAGCACCTCTTCTACAACCCAGGAGCTGGCCAGACGGCGGCATTGGCAGCATCTACAGCCAGTGCCACTCTGTTACAGGCAAAGGCATACCTACAATAGGAACAGGAGGTGCAGCTGGACCAGGGCCCATGAGCTTGGAGAGCCCATGTTCCCTGCTGCATTTGTGTCCCCTAATGCTAGGAGGAAAAGCATAAGGACACCATTCCATCTTCTGTACCAGGGCCCATTCCAGCCTAGCTGCACCTCAGGTTACAGGATCACAGGCGCTTTGGCTGGGACACTCCTGCTGCAGATGAAAAGACTGGAGCCTGCTTATCTGTAGACGGTAGCTTTGTTGACAGCACCTATAATGACATTAGAACCATAATTAGAATTGGAGTGGGAAAGTGACCTCACAGAATCTTTTAAAATTAATAAGGGAGAAAGACAGGCTTGCTTGTCAGCCTCCTATTTAATTTTTATATTAATGATATTGTGATAAAATTAGACTGACCTTCTTTCCACCAAAATTAGGAATATATCCTCTCTTTGCGCTTCATAAGGTGGATGATATGATCTTATTATCTCAGATGTGAATTGATTTTAATAGAATTTTGAGACAATTTAGTCTATACTGTCAGGAGGAATCACTTGCCATTAATTTCTGCAAGACCTCAGTTATGGGGTTTTGGCTCTCACAAACCGAAATAGGATTGGTTTATTGATAGAATGGGTTTCCTGTTTGATATTTAGGGTAGTTTTCCTCCAGTGCTGGCAGCTGGGGAAAACACCCTGAGTCAAGGGTGACTTTACTCCAAGTTTATGCATGGAGATTTTAGATTTGCCAGACTTTATGGCAGAAATTTGGTCCATAATGTTAAACATTTTTAAATGAAACATCTACAGACAAGTTTTATAAGGTGCAGAGCAGACCTTGGCTGCAACCCAAAAGCACTTACTCTGGAGTAGCCCTGTGGATTGTGGCTATTGGGAGTACATCCCTTTACTTTCAGTGTTTAAAGTGCTTTACAGTCCTTATCTAGGTCACCGTCACAACAACCCTGTGGGGTAGATCATTATTGTTCCCAGTTTACTAATGGAACTGAGGTTGAGGGTGCAGCCACACAAACTTCCGAGGACCCGATACCTGCACAGTCCCATGGCAGGCAAATGCAGCTGCCGCACTCCAGAGCCAGCGTGGGAAGCAGGGCAGACAGTCATTCCCCCCTTCCTGTGGGGAAGCCGGGCAGGCCTCTGTCAGACTTCCTACCATGGTGCAGGGCAGGCCAAAGTGCCAGCCACATGAGTGGGCACCCGGCCCTGCCCCATCACTATCCTGCCCCTGGCCATGACATGACAGCATGGGACTGGAACAAGTGGTCGCCACTCAAAGTCCCACAGCAGACCTCAAAGTGTGGCAGGGCAGACAGTGACTGGGCAGACAAGCTGCTGTACCTTGGGCAGCTTTATGCCATTTTGAGTAAGACTGCTACACGCTGTGTCCTTGGCCTTTTTCCAGGGACGTAGCATGTAGCAGCCAGGTGCCCGCCATGCCATGCAGCACAGGGAACCACTGCGTGCATTGGGTGGTAAGGCTGCTCGGAGTGGGGTAAGGCTGCCCAAGGCACAGCAGGCATCTCATGTGACTGCACCCTGAGAGATAAGTGACTTGCTCCAAGACCACCCAATCAGTTCATGAATGAGATAGGGATTTTAACTCTGGTTTCTCAGGTCCCAATTGCACTTTAACCACTAGACTACTCTGGCGGTCTTCAGTTGCAGCTCCCCTCTCTAAAACGTCTTTACAAAAAGAATATATATTTCTTAAGCCTTAATGGTATCCCTGGCTAGCTCTGGTTAAGAGCCATTCATCTCCTGGAATTTCATGCAGATTATTTGAAATCCCTATCCATTCCTCACTATTACAGTAAAATTAAACAAAGGAAACATTTCATGTTTCCATGCAGGAGAATTTTGTGGTTATAGGCTGTTCCAAACTGAATCTTTTAAAATCAGCTTTCAAGCCTGAAACTTATCTTTATTTTTTCTTTCCTTCTTTCACAACGCTTTGCTTTTTCAGTAATACACACAAATATGCTCATAGATAGATTTAAGGACACAATAAAGATTGAAGCATCTTGTTTGCCTTGCCATATGGCAAGTCGCCTTTGGACGAGAGGGGTGGGATAAAAATGCCAGAAATAATTTTTTTTAAATGGGAGTATTGGGGGATCTTCCTCATCTCCCTCTGAATTGCCTTTTATTTATTTTATTTATTTATTTTTATTTTTTAAAACTTTATACCCCACCCCTCCTGCACAGCAGCTCGGGGCAGCTTACAATCTAAAAAAACAAAACAAAAAAACCCCACATTAAAATACAAATGCTCTTACAGGGGAGAACTCATAAAAAACAAAACAAGAAACCCTCCCTCCCTCCCTCTCCCTCATCCTTCCATCCTACCCATCTCCCTCGCCAAAAGCCTGACAGAACAGCCAGGTCTTTCAAAGTCATCTAAAAGAGGAGAGGTCTGGGGCTACCCGGGCCTCTGCTGGGAGGAAGTTCCACAGCCTTGGAGCAGCCACCGAGAACGCCCTCTCCATAGTGCCCCCCTCCCGGGAAACCAGAGGGACCTCAAGAAAGGCACCCCCAGTTGACCGCAGGGACCAATCCAGAGCCCGGGGACTGAGGCAGTCCCGCACGTAAGTAGGAGAGGTCTGGGGCTACCCGGGCCTCTGCTGGGAGGAAGTTCCACAGCCTTGGAGCAGCCACCGAGAACGCCCTCTCCATAGTGCCCCCCTCCCGGGAAACCAGAGGGACCTCAAGAAAGGCACCCCCAGTTGACCGCAGGGACCAATCCAGAGCCCGGGGACTGAGGCAGTCCCGCACGTAAGTAGGGCCCAGGCCATGTAGGGCTTTAAAGGTCAATCAAGCCCAGAAAACTATAGGCAGCCAGTGCAGAGAACAGAGCACTGGTGTAATATGCTCCCGGCGGCCTATCCCTGTAAGGAGATGAGCCGCACATTCTGCAGTAGTTGCAGTCTCCAAGCCGTCGTCATGGGTAGCCCCACGTAGAGCACGTTACAGTAGTCAAGTCTTGAAATGATAAAAGCATGGATGATAGTGGTGATGGCTCGGAAGCTGCAGCTGGTGCAGAATGCGGCAGCCCGGCTCTTAGTGGGACTGGGCTGCCAAGAACACATTACACCAGTGCTCCGGTCTCTGCACTGGTTGCCAATAGTCTTCCGGGCTCGATTCAAAGTGTTGGTTTTGACCTATAAAGCCTTACACGGTCTGGGCCCTGTCTACTTGCGAGATCGCCTCACTCCCCGGGTCCTAGACCGGCCCCTGCAGTTGTCCGGGAGCGCCACACTGGAGGTCCCCCAGGTTTTCCAGGGGGGCATGCAGAATAGGGCATTCTCGGTGACCGCACCGCACCTTTGGAACTCTCTCCCGGTGGGGGCCCGTATGACCCTGGACTTCCCAGGTTTTCGAAGGAGTTGTAAGATCTGGCTGTTCCGTCAGGCATTTGGTGAGGGTGAGGGTGAGGGAGGGGGGGTTGTTTTTTATTTTTTATTGATGTTTTATTATGTTTTCTGATATTTTATTGTGTTCATTTTTTATGTTGTTAGCTGCCCCGGGTTGCCTGTGGCAAGAGGGGTGGGGTATAAATTTTTAAAACAAATAAATAAAATAAATAGTGGCCAGGTCAGAGTGTGAGACTTTCACTGCACCAGATGTAATTGGTGAAATGCTCTCCTCGCCACAGCCCCCACCTGGACATCCAGGCAGAGCTGGGAATCGAGGAGCACTCCCAGACTATGAATCTGGGGAAACAGTGGGGGGGCAAACCCCATCAACGATGGGGAATGCCACACCCATCGCTTTCCCCACTAGCATCATCTCTGTCTTATCGGGATCCAGTTTCAGTCGGCTTGCCCTCATCCAGTCCCCCACAGCTGTCAGACACTGGGTAAGCACCGAGACTGCTGGGTCTGGGTCAGATGTAAAAGAGAGGTAGAGATGTGTGTCATCAACCTATTTATTTTATTTATTTATTTATTTATTTATTTAAATATTTATATCCTGCCTCTTCTGCTCCCAGCAGCTTGAGGCAGCTAACAATAAAAACACAAAATACAAAAATACACTAGTAAAAATAAATTAAAACACTACATTAAAATTCAACTAAAACTGGGGGGAATAATCAGCCCCCATGACCCTAAATCATCCCCCTCAGCAAATGCCTGGCAGAACAGCCAGGTCTTGCATCTTCGTCAAAAGGAAGGGAGGTCTGGAGCTAACCGGGCCTCCGCCAGGAGGGAATTCCACAGCCTAGGTGCAGCCACCGAGAACGCCCTCTCCAGAGTTGCCCCCTGGGATACCCAGGGGAACTCCAAGAAGACGCCCCCCAGCTGACCGCAGGAGCTGCTCCGGGGCCTGGAGAATGAGGCAGTTCCACAGGTAGGCAGGGCCCAAGCCATTTAGAGCTTTATAGATCATAACCAACACCTTGAATTGGGCCTGGAAAACTATAGGCAGCCAGTGCAGCAAATGGAGCACCAGTGTAATGTGCTCACAGCAATCCGTCCCCGTAAGGGGATGGGCTGCTGAATTCTGCACCAGCTGCAGCTTCTGGACCATCACCATGGGTAGCCCCACGTAGAACGCGTTACAGTAGTCCAATCTCGAGGTAATGAAAGCATGAATGATAGCAGCCAGGTCGGAGTTTGAGATATATGGCTGAAGCCGCCACACCAGATGTAATTGGTGGAACGTGCTCCTCGCCACAGCATCCACCTGGACATCCAGGCAGAGCCAGGTATCAAGGAGCACTCCCAGACTGCAAACCTGGGAAACCAATGGGGGACAAACCCCATCAATAACAGGGGACATCACATCCATTGCCTTACCCACTAACATCACCTCCGTCTTGTCGGGATTCAGTTTCAGTCGACTCACCCTCATTGAGTCCCCCACAGCTGCCAAGCATCGGGTAAGCACCAAGACTGGGAGGTCTGGGTCAGATGAAAAAGAGAGATAGAGCTGGGTGTCATCAGCATATTGATGACACCGAACATTAAACTGTCTCACGACCTCACCCAGCAGCTGCATATACACGTTGAACAGGAGAAGGCACAAGCTGGAACCTTGCAGGACTCCACACGTGAGGTCCCGGGGTGATGAAAAATGATCCCAAGCACCACCCATTGGGTTCTTCCAGCCAGGAAAGAGAAGAACCATTCAAAAACGATTCCGCCCACCCCAGCCTTGTCCCACAGGTGAGTCACCAACATCTCATGGTCAACGGTATCAAAAGCAGCTGACAGATCTAACAGAATCAACAGGGTCGAATGACCCTAGTCCAATTCACAGTGGAGGTCGTTGACCAAATCCACAAGCACAGTCTCAGTGCCATAACCTGAGCAAAAGCTGGACTGCAAGGGATCCAGATACCCAATGCAGGAGGGATGGGATATAAATTCCTACATAAATAAATAAAGATGCCCCGTAGCTACCAAGCTACTACCCATTCACTAACCTTCCCTAAAAAGGGATTGTTAGAGACAGGCCAATAACTGGTGAGGGAGTCAATGTCAAGTGATGGTTTTTGGAGCAGAGGCCACACCACCGCCTCTTTGAGGCAGCTCGACACTCTGCTCTCCCACAGAGAGGCATTGACCACCCGTCACCAATGGCCCCAATGTCTCCCAGCTGGCCTTAACCAACCAGGACGAGCACGGGTCGAGTTCGCAAGAGGTGGCTCTAACAGCTCCAAGAACATTCTACATGTCAGTGGGTGACACCCATTGAAACTGATCCCACAAAACTGGACATGGCAGGGCTTCCATTACTTCCGGTTCTCCAACTGTGAAAGCACGGTGTCGAAATCATGATAAATATAAGCAATTTTATCTTCAAAGTAATCGACAAACATGTCACAGTGGGCACTGGAAAATTCTAATTCCAGGTGGAGGGAAGCTGGGCCAACCAGTCCCCTCACCACCCACAAAAGTTCCGCTGGACGAGACTTCACGGCTGCTATAAGGGCAGCAAAGAACTCTTTCTTCACTGTCCACACAGCCACAACATAGGCAGGCAAACTAGCTCTATGTCACAATCGGTTGGCTTCAGTGCAAGAACAGTGCCACCATCACTCCAAACGCCGCCCTTCCCGCTTCCTCTGCCACAGCTCCTCAGAAAACCAGGAAGGCCTGTGGTGCCGATGTGCAGGGAGAGGACACCTAGGAGCCGTCCAGTCAATGGCCTCAGTCAGCAAGGTGTTCAAAACCATTATAAGGTCATCGAGCGGACGGCTGTCAAGATCAGAGGGTAATAATAATAATAGCTAATAATGTATTTATTTGCTCCAGTTGAAGGTCATGGCAACAATACAAATACAACTTACAATTTAAAACAATAAAACACATTATCAATGCCATTGACAATGATCAACAACAATTCCATTGACAGATCAGAGGGTAACTCCCTCAGAGCATTCCGGAACCTCTCCGGTTCCATTAGTCTCTGAGGGTGAACCAACCGAACTGGTTCCACACCTCTCCGGAGGCAGAAGTGTGCCGGGAGACAGGCCCGTAGGAGGTAATGATCCATCCATGACAAGGGCACTGCTGACACCTCCCCCAACAATGGATCCCCCGCCTCAAGGCCAGTGCAAAAAGTCAGGTTCCAGGTATGCCTTCCATCGTGTGATTTATGGCTATGATCTTCAAACTAATTACTCCAGAGCAGACTTTCTGGTGTGATTTGTAGATTGTGGCTTCTCTCTAGAACTTGGAAGTAGATGGATTCTCTCTCTGTCTCTCTGTCTCTCTCTCTTAGTAAGCAATAGCTTTGTGGGTGAAAACAGATGAGTCAGTGGCCTGTGTTGAATTCACCCACTCATATGTTCCCGTGCTGCCAGATGTTGGGCCATGTATACCCCAGGGTGGGTAGGTGGCTGGCCCAAGATGAATCCTTCAAAAAATCTCCAAGACACATCCGAGCCAAGGGTGGTCCACCTGGGCCAACACAGGCCGATGCGTCTGTTTGGACCTCCTATCCTCACCATGGAGCAGGGGACACCATGGCTATTTATGATGGCTGGTCACCATGGCTGCATATCATGGTGGGGCTTGAAGAGCTGGGAGAGGGTGGGACCGCCCACCTGCACAATTGTTGTGTTCCCCCCACCTTAACTGGAGCGTGGGGGCAGTGGGACGACTCTCAGGCGACCAGGGATCGCAGGCACATCTGTTCTCTGCTGCTCGCTGACCCAGGAAATGGCGGCCATGCTTTACCTCCCCGGGGCAGGCCAGGGAGCTGCCTCGCTGACAATGCATCTGGTTTTACCCTGTCTCTCTACAACTGAAAAGCTTGTCCTTCTTCTGAGAAGCATAGGAAAACACTAAGGATGTTTTCAGACGGACATTTATCCCAGGATAATTGCTTTAATCCCATGATGGCATGTCCGTCTGAATTACTGTCAACAGTGATTATTATTCTGGGATAATAAAAATATCAGGGTGTTATAAAACCCAATTCGCTGCGGTTTATAACACCTGGTTATTAAACTCAAATCAAAATATGTTTATTGTTTAACCAATGGTCATAACAATGAAAATCAAGTAAAACACACATACCACAGTATTAATACACATTCCAATTCCGTGCTTACTTTAGCACGGGGTTCCCATACAATCCCATGAAATGTCAAACACTCATCAACTTCCCCCCTACATTCTAAAATCCCTAGCTCTTCAACAGAGCTTGAGCATGGGAACTCTTGACCCCTGAGCATATTTGCCATACATTAAATACGTTTAATTGCACTTAATCGCAAGAAGATTTGACAATATTTGGCAACAGTCCTGGTCAACACTGAATCTGAACCATCCATAAACCTTCTTTCCAAAACCCCTAGATCAGGTGTGTTCTGAATATATCTGCCCAGAAGGCAACCTCTGGGACCCTCAAGGGCTGGGCAATAGAAAAAGATATGTTCACGAGAATCTACCACCAAAAGATTGCATAGCTGCCAGAATCTCTCATCTCTGGGGATACCTCTATAGCGACCTTCTAACATGGCGGATGGGTAAACATTACACCGGAAACATGTAAATGCCCTGCGTTGGTTAAAACCCTGCCATGAATAGAGATAGTTATTCCTTAGGCCAAAGAGGCCTCCCAGGGGATAATCAGGCGCAACCGTCTGCGCAGACAACAGGGATCCCTCCCCTTGTAACTCTTGGTCCAAGATTCTCCTCTTAATAAGGGACAGGGCTGCCCTGGGGCCCAAGGGCCCCAAAGCACCTTTTGAGAACCCCAACAACCTAACTTCCTCCTCCACCCGACCGCCCCAATCATTAAGAAGCCCCATATCCCCAGCCAATGTCAGGAGAGAGCTGTCCCGGGGAGGGAAAAGAAAGGTCTTCACCCAATACATGATTAATAATAGGAGAGCCCACAATCGCATGGTCTGACTAGCCGTTTCCTGCCTCAAGATAACCTGGGGGTACCCCTTGGGACCCCTACGATGGATCAGAGGACCTGGTTCTGAATAGGTTCTAACCTAGACAAAAGGGAGGGACCCCAGACAGGAAAAGCATACAAGGACTGCGTAATAACCTTGGACCTAAACAATCAAAGGGCAGGCAGAACTAATCTCCCTCCCCGTGTGTAATAGAACCCAAGAATAGCTCTTGTTGAATTCCGTGCTTGGGACATTACAGCCTTAAAATGGGATGTCCAGCTCAACGAGGAGGAAAGAATTACGCCCAGGTACCTGAACTCATTCACCTGGGCAATAGAATTCCCTCCAATGGTCCAACGATTGACTTCTCTGCATTTATGCCTCCCCATTACCATAGTTTTAGTTTTAGAAAAATTAATCTTAAGGCTCTCATTGTCGCAATATTCACCAAACCTCTGTAATGCCCTCTTTAACCCCACCAAGGTCTGGGAGATCAAGACTGTGTCATCTGTGTACAGGAGGGCCTGGACCCTCCTTGTACCAATCCTGGGGGCATGTGTATCCACATCCTTCAAAAAGGAGATTACATCATTTAGAAAAAAATTAAATAAGGCTGGAGCCAACAGACAACCCTGCCTTACCCCCTTATCGAGATGGCTACTTCCTCCTTGCCGCTGGACAGACATCTGAAGCAACGCAGGATGGAGAGCTTCTTGACTGGGACCTGTCCCAAAACTGACGGGTGTGCTGATCTCCCTCCAAGGAACCGTTTTGCAGTCTTGTCCTCATCTGTTTTGCCACCGGAGGATAATTCCCATGATGTACTGTCTTCTACCCCCTTGGGGAATTTTACGGCTATGGGGAGATGGTCCCCGGTGGTTGCACGACATAGAGGTATTTTGGAAGAGGGTGGTCCAACCGAATTGACTGAATTTCTTTTTACTCATGTTGCTCTGACATCAGAGACAATGAAGTTTATGTTTTTACAGTTAAATCAGTTAAATGAGAAATTGGAAACCCTAAATTTATTTGTTTGTCAAGGGAATTGGGGTGATGGGGCTACTAAGCCTTTGAATTGTAATCTGATTGCTGCTCCACCCAGAGCCTCTACTAGTACGAGGACTGTTAAGGGGGACACACGATGTGGGGTAGGGGATTCCCAGTCGGGAGCTAAGGTCCCGACTCCTATTATTCTACTGGGAAATGGGAGCTACCTTCCCCAGGGGGGCTCAAGCAATAATTTCGGGCAACCTAAGGAATCCCATTTGTATAGGGTTTCGTCCAAAGAATTAATTTTTACTATTTGTCCATTGGCAAGTGGGCAGCTTCCTTTATGGCGCTCGCCCTTAGATGCTGCAGAGCATTTGCGACTGCTGACTCGCAAACCCATTATTAGCCACAATATTGTTTCTATTACTGTTATTTCCATCACAAGGGATCGTCATATGGTAAAAATCCTTTTTGATTCCCCTTGGTGGGTGGCTACAATTTTCCAAAGTTCCGAATTGTTAAAAAGGAGAGCAGTTTTTGTTTCTAGAGTACCTCATGTAGGCTCAGACTGTTTTCAAGCAGTTCAGGCTCTATGCTGCTCGCAGGGGAACAGAACCTTCCTAGTGCACCCCGACTCCCAGGAGCCTTCAGGTATAGATAGGGGAGGCGGGGCTCCACCCCTGGATAAGGATGTGTCCATCGAGGGGGTAGGTAAGAGTGATGTGGGGAGGAGTATGTTAACAGGGAAAGTTAGACTGGGTTTATCTGGCCCTGGGATGCCATGTACAACTTTGGCTACACAACCTTTNGTCCCAGTCGGGAGCTAAGGCCCTGACTCCTATTATTCTACCGGGAAATGGGAGCTACCTTCCCCAGGGGGGCTCAAGCAATAATTTCGGGCAACCGAAGGAATCCCATTTGTATAGGGTTTCGTCCAAAGAATTAATTTTTACTATTTGTCCATTGGCAAGTGGGCAGCTTCCTTTATGGAGCTCGCCCTTAGATGTTGCAGAGCATTTGCGATTGCTGACTCGCAAACCCATTATTAGCCACAATATTGTTTCTATTACTGTTATTTCCAGCACAAGGGATCATCATGGTAAAAATCCTTTTTGATTCCCCTTGGTGGGTGGCTACAATTTTCCAAAGGTCTGAATTGTTTAAAAGGAGAGCGGTTTTTGTTTCTAGAGTAGCTCATGTAGGCTCAGACTGTTTTCAAGCAGTTCAGGCTCTATGCTGCTCACAGGGGAACAGAACCTTCCTAGTGCACCCCGACTCCCAGGAGCCTTCAGATATAGATAGGGGAGGCGGGGCTCCACCCCTGGATAAGGATGTGTCCATCGAGGGGGTAGGTAAGAGTGATGTGGGGAGGAGTATGTTAACAGGGAAAGTTAGACTGGGTTTATCTGGCCCTGGGATGCCATGTACAACTTTGGCTACACAACCTTCCGACTTAAAGATTCTGTCGCGAGGGTTGGATTTTGATCCCCTGTTGCCTCGGGGTATGGGTGCCAGTCAAGAGGCGGGAAGTATGGAGATGGATCAAGCTTCCATGGAGGTGCGGCATGTAGTAAAATCTCGGTCTACAGTCTCCTGCCTGAATAGCTCTCAGTTAGCTGGTCAGACTGGTCAGAAGGGGTTTTTGGATAGGTATGGACTTTTATCTAAGAAATTGGGAGAATTCAAATCCCGGAAGGAGTCGTTAGGTTCCCTGTCGGGTTGGGATGGGGGTCGAGGTTGTGGGATGGTGCCCAAGACCTCTGAATCCCCTTCCTTTCACCCCCCAAATTCTTCCTCCTTGGTAGAGATTGTGGAGGGTGTAAGAATGGGTGATGATGGTGGGGGCCCGCCTCTTTGGGATATTATGGTAGCCCCATCCGTTGACTTGTCCACAGCACAGGCAGTACAGCTACCCCTGGCCCTGGTGGAAGAGTTGGACAACGTCCAAGTAGGAGGAGGGGTAGGGAATAAAGGACCGATTTCATCTGGTCATGTGGCCCAGGGTGCTGGTCCAGCATTAATTTCATTACAATCTGCCATTAGAGATGACTCAAGGGATTTTGGTCATCAATCGGGTAGAGGGCAATCTCAGGGGGAATGACTTGTAACATCTGATCCCCCTCCCTTAAGATTCCTTAGTTGGAACATTGCGGGGTGGAAAGCCCGCCAATTGGATACTGATTTTCTTTCCTTTATATCTGAATTTAATTTTGTCCTGTTACAGGAAACGTGGGCTTTGTCTGACTTTTCATGCACAGGATTCTCAGTGTTTACCTTGCCGGCTACCCCCGCTGTTGGGCCTGGTAGGCCAAGTGGGGGTCTTGCGCTTTTGGTCTCCTTAGACCAAAATGTACAAATACAGTCCTGTGACTCACTTGGATCATATTTCTCCCTGTATTACTGCTTGTTTTCTTCTGGATTTGAGATATTGTTGGGGAATTTGTATCTTCCTCTGACCTCTTCCCCTTTTTTTTCTCCTGACCTCTGGGCCCAAATAAGTGGGAAATTACACCGGTCATGTAGTCTTTACCCCAGGGCTATTGTGGATTTTGGGGGTGACCTCAATATAAGAATTGGAAGTTTCCCTCCATCTATGGAGTATTTGAGGCTCGATTATTCTGCTTATTTTTCAGGAAAACGAGCCTCTAGAGATTGTATTGTTAGTTCTGAGCCTGGTCGTTTAAGGAAATTTCTGTCCAAATTTGGACTTATGGTTTTGAATGGTTGTTCTAATGGGGATTATGATGGGGCCTTTACCTACCATTCAGATAGGGGGTCCAGCGTCATAGATTATTTTTTATTATCAGAATCCTTTTTTCGGAATGTCTATGAGCTGCAGGTGGTCCCCAGGGTGGAGACAGACCACTTTCTGCTTACATTGATGTTAACTGACCCGCTGAAGCCCCAGGTATTAGGGAAGGGGCGCGGTATTACTATGGAAGGGGAGGGGACAGGGTTGGTGCGGGTAAAGTGGTCAGATGATTTAAGAACGGCTTTTGCAAACTTCACTCTGCGACCAGTAGTCCAACAGTTGGTAGGCAGAATCATGGCTCCAGGAGGAAACCATCTCGTGGATTTTGAGAAATTGATGACCCTGCTGTACCCTCTTTTAGTATCAATGGAGTCAAGTGGAAATGGATTAGGGAGATCAGCCTCCTGGTTTGATACGGAATGTAGGGACCTAAGGAAGGAGGTGTGTCGATTGGCCACTAGGCTTAAGGGAAATCCTTCCACAATCTTAAGATTGGACTTTCTTGCCTCTAGGAGGCATTATCGGCAGAGGATGGCACCTAAGAGAACTCAGTACCAGAAGCTTAGGTGGGATCAGTTGCTGGAAGCGGCCTTGCAAGGCGACCAAAAATCCTTTTGGAAATTGGTTCGTCTGGGTCGATTTAAGAATCCAGCATCAGCAATCTCTTTAGCTTGTTGGGCAGAGTTTTACTCTGGGATTTTTTCTTCCGTTCAGGTTGATGGTATTCTGTTATCTCCATCAGTATGCCTCCCGGAGTGGCCTCCTGTTTCCAAAGAGGAGGTGATCTCCTTTATTACTAAACTGAAACTGGGGAAGGCCCCTGGTGAGGACTTTATTCCGCCTGAGTTGTTGAAAGTTGACCCCAATTGGTGGGCCATTTTTTTGGCCCCCCCTTTTCACCAGAATAAACTTAACCGGGGAAATTCCCAGTGCTTGGCGTAATGGAATTGTAGTTCCTTTGTATAAAAAAGGCGATGCTTCCCAGCCTGGGAATTATCGCCCCATTTGCCTTTTAAGTATAGTGGGGAAGTTATACACTCACTTTTTATTAGGGAAGCTGTTAGAATGGATGAGGGAGAATGGCATCATAGAGCCTGAGCAGGGGGGATTCCAGAGTGGGAGGTCCACCCTGGAACAGGTTCTTATTCTTTGTTCCTTGTCAGGCCATTATGTTATTCAACAGGGGAAGTTTTTTCTTTGTTTTGTTGACCTGCCTATGGCCTTTGAGTCCATTAGTAGGGAAAGGCTGTGGGCAAAGTTGAGCGCAACAACAATTGATCGGAGGCTTCTATTCTTACTGATCCAAATTCACATGCATAATACAATTCGAATCCGTTCAGCATATGCGCAGCCACTTTCGAAGGAGGTAAGGGTTAATAAGGGGGTTATTAAACTATCCTAGGATAATGTCCATCTGAATAACTATCCCGGGATAGTCACTATTCCAGTGATTAGTGCCACAGAGTCCAACGGCAAGACCTGACAGACTGTCTAGACATTTTCTGCCTCTATGGTGACTGTGGGACGATTATATTACCACCGTCATAGTTCCATAATGCATTGCAGAGCACCAAGTTTAAATACCCGCAGAACAAAGGGATGGGTTTCTATTTTCTTCAACTCAGAAATTGGAAAAATTAAGAAAATCAGATTTTCTTCAATTCCAGAAATCAGTGCACTGAGCATGGACAAAAAGCACTATGGGATTGAAATTCATCCAAGAGACTCTAATCACCGGGATAAAATCACATGGCTATCCTGGAATAAAGTTATCTAGGGATAGACAAGTCCGTCTGTATTATCCCAGGATAATAATCACCAGAGATTTTTCTAATTGTCCCAGGATAGTTTGTCCATCTGAAAATGCTCTAAGTCTGAGGCTGAGTATTATTTTATTAGGTTTTTATTTGCCTGCTTTTTGTGTGGTGTAATTATTAAATATTACTACTAATTGTAAATGATATTTTATCTTGTATATGCTTTTGTTGCATGTAGAGTTTTTGGTTGGAGTTATATCTTTTTATATTCTTTTATTTTGTGACAGCAAACAGCTAATAAAATTTACAAAACAACAACAATGTTCATTTTAAGTAATAAATCTGAACTGTCACAAATTTATTTATTTATTTATTTTTCAAATTTATACCCCGCACCTCCTGCGAATAGCTCGGGGCGGCTTCCAACAATAAAATATGCATAAAAACAAATATAAAACAATTTAAAATACATCAAAAATACAGGGCCCCAGGATACATTAAAACAATAAACAATAACAGGGTAGGGGAGATAAAAACCCTAACCCACTCCACCACCTGGGCAAAGGCCTGGGCAAACAACCAGGTTTTACAATACCGCCGGAATATCAACAGGCTTGGGGCCAGGCAAGCTTCCTCCGGAAGGGAGTTCCAAAAGCGCGGAGCAGCCACCTTGAATGCCCCTCTCCATTGTGGCCCCCCCGCTTCTATTGATGGGTCAATAGAAGATGTTTTAAAACAAACTGATAAATTAAAGAAAGAGCAATAAGGTCCTGGAACCAGATTCACCCAAGGGTTCTGAAGGAATTCATGTATGAAACTGGAGAAATTCAAACTGACCAATGTAAATTATCGCAATGATCAGCCTCTAGACCAGAAGACACTTAGTAAGCAGGGGTGAGATCCCACCAGTTCAGCAGCACTGGTTGCAAAAAGCCTACCAGGTTGCACATAGTGGGGTGGGGAAGGGGTGGTCAGCTCTTAAAGAACCAGTTGTTGAATTTGGAGTTAGAATGTCACCACTGGTAACAAGGCAGCTGGTAATCACTAAACCGGTATATACTGTGGGTGTCATAATGGCCAGCTAGTCTTAGTAACAAATAGTTGGAGACATTACTTTGCTTATGGGACTCAGGATGAAAACTGAGGGCTAGATCTTCAGCATGTATAAACTGGTGTAACTCCTTGGGCTCCCATGACATTACGACAATTTAAAACAGGTGTGGAAAATGTGTTTCTAGTGCCCTGAGTAGTCCAGTCCAAATGCAGTTAAGTAGCTTTACTGTGGGGATTTGGCTTTTTGGTTTTTTCTATCAGTAAGCACTTGCATTAACTTTATTGTCATCTCTCACAAAATCTGTCAATCTTACCCCATCATTAATAACATTTTATCCACTATGTAGCCAAGGACAAGGCTACAATTTCCAACAACATGTGATAACAGTATAGAACTGCTACAGGAAGATTTAGTAGACAAAAGGTAAGGTTAGGAAAGTAAGATAGTTGGATATTCTTTCCTCTCCTTTAAGATACCTCCAGTTATGGGAGGAAAGGTATAAGATTACTCATAAAAGAATCTACAGGGAAAGGCACAAAGGAAAGACATCTATATTTATATTAAAGTGTACCTTCCTATTAGAAGTAGACAAATATTCAATGCAAATATCTTATCCATTGAATTCAGACACTTCAAATTGAATCCCCAGACCAGATACTTGCTCTGCTTTGTTGGCACAGTTCATTCGGTTCTGACGAGTTTGTCTGGTCCAGTCTGCAATTTCTAGCACTATTGCGAACGTGCAATACACCAAATAACCAAACTAAACCATTCACACAGACATTGCTCAACTATTCAGCTGCCTATTCAGACATCCATGAATACCAGACTACTTATTTGCTTCACCCCTACTTCCTACTTTCTTCTAATAGATGGAGCAACCCACTTGCATGCATCAAACTTTGCTTTCTAGCTGAGCTAAAAGCACTTCCTTTAGCTCACTGGTTGGCTAGAAAACTTTGATTTTTGGTGCCAACAGTTATGAATTCAGTTCCCAGTGCTACATGTCACTTTGGGTGTCTTCACACGGACAGCACCCATGCTTCTGCCTCGCCTCATCTCCAGGCAGGCCGTCCATTTAAAGGCAGCCTGCCAGACGTGCAGGCGGAGCAGAGGCAGGGCAGGCTGTCCATGCTCCGGAGCAGCCCCACCACCAGTGTTCAGGAACATCTAGGAATACCGCCAGCAGAGTGGGCGGTCCAACCCCAGGGCATCAGCCAGAGGCGGGGCTGCGGTCCATCTGCTCAGCAGACGGCAGCTGCAGCCCAACCTTTGGCCAGGGGTTGTCCCGGCAACACCATAGAATGTGGAGGAGGGGGACACCATGTAGGTGCATTGTGGGGTGCAGCAGCCGCCAGGTCCATTTAAAACAGACCCAGGTGGGACTGCAAGCGAGCAGATGCAGAGGTGCACTCTGGGACTTGCTCTGAGGTTGAGCACCCCCACGTCCATGTGAAAATACCCAATGAGCTGACCACAGCAATGTCTATATGTGTTTTCACACAAGACACTCTCCACCCACTACTCACCTACTATACATGTTACAGGGAACACATAGAGCAACACTGCAGCCTTGCAACATGTATAGTGGGTGGCTGGTAGGTGAAGAGATTTCTGTGTGAAAACAGCCCAAGAGTCAGTTAAACTTATGTCCACCCACTCACCTTTCTGTCCATCTATTGGTCCAATCATAGATTGTTTCATGGGTACCAAATTGCAAAACATGAGTGTTAAGAAGTGGAAAGGAAAAGCAGTCTGGAAGGGGTAGTAGAGGACTTTTAGTATATTTTATATGTAATTTCTTTGCTAATAATATCTCCCCATAACATATCAAATAGAGTCAAATATCCTGTATGACTTTGGTATTGTTCAAACAAAAGCAACATTGACAAGGGAAATCCTATTAGCTCTCCTTTTTCTGACTAATCTAGTTTCCATTTCATCAGTTTTATCCATTTACAGAAGATCCCTTTTTCTCTTTTGTTGAAGTGTCCTTCATTGTTCCCAGATAGCTGGGCATGGGAGACAGCAGGACAGGACAGCTAGTAGCCACTCTCTGAGAGGTATCCTCTGAAACTGTCAGACTCGGCAGTCATGGGCATTGCCGGAGGGGGGGGGGAACTCTGGGTCCCAGGAGTGTGACGGAGACCTGCCCCCCCCCCCCTCCCGTCCAAGCCGCAGCGCCACCAGCACGGGAAACAGACGTTGTGGCACCGGCAGCTTCGCCGCAGCATCAGGTTTCTAAGGCAACCGGCCCGGATGCCGACAACAGGAAGCCCCAGCCTTCAACCTGAGCCAGTGCGGCGCTTCGCACGGCTACAGGCACGCAAGGGGGCGGAGCCTAGAATATAAACTCTGGCAGTGTGAGACACACAGCGCCGGTAATCAGAGCCTGAGAAGCTGGCCCCAAGCAAACTAAGTGTGATCTTTGTTGCCTTTTGCCTATTTGTGAGAGTTAGAGTGTTGTAGCAGATTGTGTTCCCTTGTGTCCTTCCCCTACGACTGAGGGTGAAAACAGACATGACGCTAACCACCCTTTAATCACCCTTGGTGGTTATTTATGCATGTTGCAGGGCTGTATTGGTGCCCTATGCAGCCCTGTAACATGCATAAATGACCACCAAGTGTGGTTAAAGGGTGGTTAGCGTCATGTCTGTTTTCACCCTGAGTGTGTGGTGGGTGAGAAAAGAGCAAGTCCCCTCCCCCTTCCCTGGGGTTCGTTCCTCCCCCGCCCCCCCCCCCCCCC
>QEPC01011255.1:11040674-11064317 GCA_003113815.1 Sphenodon punctatus | reverse complement strand
CCCCCCCCCCCCCCCCCCCCCCCGGTAGAATGAAAGTCCTACCACTCTTCTCCCTGGACCTGGCTCCTTATCCCCCGAACCTCCACGTTCCCCTCAACCATCTCTCTCCTCCCTTTTCCCTTTTTGACCTATGTGAGTGAAGACAGCAAAAGTGTGTGGCATGAGGCCATACTGTCGAGTAAGAGCTCTGCGCCCTATGCTGATAGGGGCCTGGTCTCATTGAGATCTTTAGGGGCCACAACACTATCCTGATGGGCATTACCTCCCAGGTGTTTCCCAGCAGAGTGTGAGTCTGGTTTCCCTGTGTGGAGGGGTGGGGGGGGGCGCTGGCCCATCTTCCCCACCAGCCCCGTGACAGAAACAAACTAGTCTCCAGCTCTCTTTTCTGTCTCTTTTAGGGGTTACAGTTTTGTCTATCATCATAAATAGCAGCTGGCATTTTCCAGCTCCGCCATCATGGCTGTAAGACCTATTTTCAGAACCACCAATTTTGATACTGCTGAGTCTCTATGGCAGTATTTTGCTGCCATTCCTGAGACTCCTGGGACTGGGACTTTCTGTGGCAGTGTCTCCTTTCGCAGGGCCCAGAGCATCTGCCCTGCCTACTCCATCCTAAGGTGGAAAAGTGGCCGTTCTCAGATTTAGACCTTGTCAAGAGCAATGTTCCTTGCTGCATAGACTCATGAGGACAGGGCCTTAAAGACAAGCCGTTCACTTAAAATCACACTCTTTTGCCAGCCTCCTATTGTTCCAAGTAACACCTAAAATGATTATTCCTATAATTGGAAGAGATTAAAAAGGGAAAATGTTTCTCTGCATTTTGGAGTGTTTACCAGGTGCATTTGACAGCACTTCATGGCTAGCCCTGTTCACTGTTTCCCTGGGTAGACAGCTAGTCAACTTTCCTCTGCTGTTCATGCCAGTCGTTCACAGAACAACAAGGGAGAGAAAAACAGTTAGGAAAATGTGATTGGAAAATTACAAAAATTGGCCAGGAGGAGTGTGTATGTGAAACTACTTTAAACTGTCTTTAGAAATTGACTATGTGTCACAGGGGTAGGGGGAACAAGAGGGAACAAACGGGTTCTAGCACACTCCCTGGTCTTGAGACTTATAAGAAGACTCTCATGGGAAAAAGGCACATCAGGATAGTACGTTGACCCTTAGATTCCACAGGAATCAGGCCACTATCATCACTGGGTGCAGAGCCAAGCAAGACCTGAGACATCCCCACTCTCTCTCTCTCACTCAGGGTGCAAGGGGGGTCATGAGTTGAGGAGTGGGGAGTAAAGGGGGGCAGGGATCACAAGGACTGGAGGGTAAGGGAAGGACATACGATACAAGGATGGGGGAAGAGAGATCAGGAGCCCAGGACGGGGGGGAACTGCTACCACACCACACTCCACAATCACTCTCTAATCACACAGTAGGAAGGAACGGGTCCACTCAAGGGTCACAAGGATATCCACTGATCCAACAACAAATACAATAGTCGGACCCCGGGGCAATTACCGGATACCAGATTTACCGGTTTCCGGTTTCCAAAAAACCAGATTCTCGGATTAAATCCGGTATACCGGTACCAGATTTATTCCATTGATTTCAATGGGGCACTGTGTCCCCATTGAAATCAATGGAATAAAATTCCTCCCCCGCTGTGCGGGTGGAAGGGGGGACACCCCCCACCCACCCTGCCCAGCCTGGATTTTTTTTTTTAAAATCCCCTCTGGCGGGCAAGTTCAAGGGTGGGTGGGGGGTGTCCCCCCTTCCAGCTGCGCAGCCTGGACTCGGGGAGGGTTTTTTGGTGGGTTTTTTAACTTTTTTACATTGCAGCCATTCATTTAAATGGCTGCAATGTAAAAAAAATCTGGTACCCGGAATCCGGTAATCGGACCGGATTTACCGGGTTGAATCCGATAATGCCGGTTACGCCGGTACTGGGCGTACCGGCATTATCGGATACCGGAAATGCCGGTGATGACAATAAGATAACACTTAGCTTTCTCACAAGACCAGTCTCTCAGTGGCTCTGATCACCAGCACTCAGGTACAGCTGGTGCTGGCTTTTATGCTCCTAGTCCCACCTTCCTGTTTAGCCTGCAGCCGCGCTGAATGTTGCTGCGGCTCTGCACGTCCTTCACTGTTCTCAGGGCCCCACCCCTGCTGCACTGAGGGGACGGCAGCCTCGTTTGTGGTTGCCTTGGCAACCTGCTCTAATCCAGGCCATGCCACTCTTCCAGTTGGCAGCGTGGCCTGGGAGAATCCCTGAGCACCCCTTGGCTCCTGGGGAGCGCCTGACCCCCCGATTGCACCATCGGAGGAGGTCCCCTGCCCCCCTCACCTACTGGTTCAGCGCTGGAGGAGTGGGGAAGCGTTTCGCGGGCCACCCAGGCATGGCTCCAGTGGAGGCATCCCCGTCCACGGCCTCTGACATTATGATTAAAATAAGAACAGCTGCAAGGTGGAGTGGAGGAGGGGGAGGGGAGCATGTCAGCCTTCGTTTTCTCAGATGTCCCTCTCAAAACTCACAACTTGAGAGATGGCTCTTGAGTGGTTCTGCTCATTCCTGTCAGGGAGGTTTCAGCAGATAGTGATGGGCTATTTGTTCATTGTCCTCCCACCCCCCCTCACCTGTGGGGTACCGCAGGGTCCCAGCCTGGCTCCTTTCCTGTTCAATGTGTATCTAAATCCGCTGGCTGAGATCATGCATAGATTTGGGGTGCCCTGCCATCAATACGCAGACGTTACTCGAAATTATTTATCTTTTTCATCCAACCCAGGTCCTGCAGCAGTGCTTACTCGGTGCCTGGCTGTCATACGGGGTGTGGCACAGTAAATCCACAGAGGGCTGGGAGCCCTGAAGACAGCTTGCGCCAGCACAGGGGGCTGTGTGTCAGTGGGCAGCCCCGGCGCCGCCGTTGGACTCCCGCGCCGCGGCACCTGGGGAGTCGGCGGGGAAGACTCACCCCTGAAACAAGCCCGGCTGCAGAGACACAAGGGGATGCCCCAGACAGCCCGGGAACTTCCAGCAGCCTGACATCAGCCCCGCAGCAGCCCAGCAAGACAGAGCTTCCCCCGGCAAGCTCACATGACAGGGAGGCGGGGCCAGCGCTGCCCAGATGTTTCCTGCGCTTGCAGGCACATCGGGGGTGGGGCCATCAGTATAAACACTGGCGCTGCTTGCAGGGCGGCGCCAGTGATCAGAGAGACTGGCCCCCTTGCAGTGAAAGCGTTTAGCATTTTGGAACCCCTTAGTTGTAAATCCCTTCCCTTCCCCATTGGAGTTGTGTGGGCGAGTGAAAGAGATCTCCTTAGAATCTGGTGAGTATGTGAACCTTCTTATTTAACCCTGGTTTGAGTGTTGTAGTGTCTGCGAGAGTGTTAGTGTACATTTGCCCTTGTCCCCTTCCCCTTCTGGGTTCCCTGTTCCTCCCTGCAGTACAAGTGCTCCCTCCTTCCCTCTTTGTAACCCCTGGATCCCACACCCACCTCCCTCACATCTCTCCCACTAGTGTCCCACCCTGGAGTGGTGTGTGTGGAAAGGGGTAGTGGGTACAGGAGAGGCCTGGACACTCCAGTATTCCCTGCTCGGCGCCCTATGATGATAGAGGCCTGAACACCCACTCTATCCTGACGGGCATTCAACCTCGTGAGTTCCTTCCCAGTGGGGTCTGGAGCGTCCTTGCTTGTATTCCCCTTGGGCCCCTTCCTTTCCCTTCCCGGGGAGAAATTCCCCCTCCCCGTAACACTGTGTGAGCAAAGCTGCAGGCACTAGAGCAGCAAGAGGACTGTGCCTAATTGGGCAGGCACTTGCAGAAGGGCGTGGCTCAAGCCAGCCTTTGGAGTCAGTTCTCAGACAACTGCAGCGGGCAGCTCAGTATGAGAAAGGCTGCTGTCTTGCCCACGTTGCCTCGGGTGGGGAAATCTCCTGGCTGGGAATCTTACGGCGAGCTCTGCACATGGGCGCGGGGGTAAAAGTGTCATTAGCTAGGGCCTGCGGCTTTTTTTCTTATGAATGACAGGGTTGATCTTTGAGCCCTGTCATTTGTAAGAAAAAAAGCCGCAGCACCTGGCTGATGACACTTTTACACCCCACGCCCATGTGCAGAGCTCACTGTAAGATTCCCTGCCCGAGGTAATGTGGACAAGCAGTCAGAGAGCACAAAAGGGAGAGCTCTGCCCAGAGCCAAGGTACAAGGGGGTTGGAGCCTGGCTAAGAACACTAGGGTGAGAGGTAGGAGCTTAGGAAGGAGCTCTGCCTCCAAGTAGGCTCAGATGAACTGCCTGGGCCAAGGCCTTGCAGAGCCCTGATGGTGTTGACTGGAGGAGCCCTAGGGATTAGAGAGACTGCTGAGAGCAGCTGGGACACTTGGAAAGCCAAGGGGGCTTTGTGAGAAGCAACTGGGAGTTGCCTGAACTGGGGGAGGTTGGGAGCCTGTTGGGTGTGTTACCAAGTAGACAGGGGCTGCTTGACCCCAGGGACAGAGACACACACATAGACATGGTCGTCTGTCAAATAAAGAGACTTAAGAGCTGATACCCTGGAGACATTGATTTTTGGTCCCCGATCCTGTGAAGCACACCCAGCAAGCCCTACCCTGGGTATTTTCAGACGTGACGAGATCACAGTGAACCATGCTGAATACCTACATGTGGTCACTGTACCCTGCACGTCTGTTTGGCGGCCGCCAGATGTTCGTCACACTGAATACCCACATGGGGTCAATTTCAACCACACTTCCCGGGCTACCGGCGCGAAAATCGGCTGAAGCGTGGTGAAAGTGATTCCAGGTGGGCATAAAAAAAAAGTAACGTCTGGTCAGCTATCACAGCCCGGAATCCCCGGCAGGATTCCGGACCGTGGTGAACTCGGCCAGACGCTCTAGTTAGGACCTCCTTTCTTACCACCCCTGGAAGTTTGTGGGAAAGGTATTCCTTTGATAATCCCATCTCCCTGAGTTGTCCCTCTACTTTAGAAGCCCATGGGCTGACAAAAGCGTCTTCACTGACCTCCTCCAATAGACCCAGGGAATGGTCAAAGAAGATGGTACACCAGAGCTTTAATGCATGCTCCAAGGCCACCTGATGCCAGCTTTTTTGTCCAAGCTCCAACCTGGCAACATGTGGGGTGCCTTTTGGATTGCCCAATAGTCCCATAAGAAACCTATTTTGAATTGAGTTTATGTTTGGCAAGGAGAAAGGGGCCCAAAGCTCTACCCCATACAGTGCTTGGGCTCTAACCTTGCCATTAGGGGTCTGGACTGCTGGCCTTTTGCGCTTCTTCCTTGCCGCCTGAAAAAGCCATGTATGGCACTGGAGGAACCCTTTGCCGCTACAACCGCTCTTTGGACATGCTCCTTCCAGGTGCCACTTTTATGGAATAGTAATCCTAGATATCGAAAGGAAGTTACCTGTTGGATAGGGTGTCCCTCAATGACTCACTGATGAAGCTTCTTCTTACTGGAGAAGACCATAACCTTAGATTTACTATAGTTAACTGTTAGTTTATTAGCCTTACAAAAGTCAACAAAGGTATTCATATAGAGAGGGTATGTGGAGAATTTTGGAAAAGCTAGTGGAAGATCTTCGTTATAAATACCCAGAGAGGTTATTTATAATTGCAGGTAACTTTAATGCTCGATTAGGGTCCGGTGACCATTCTATAGACCCTTATTGCGACATCCCCCTGGAAATGGTAGCTGTGTTACCTAATCCTAGGAGTTCCAAGGATACCTGTGTTAATTCATCAGGGATTAGATTGATAAAGATGGCCATAAACCATAACTTTTATATTCTAAATGGCTCAGGATATGGTGATCCTGCTGGGGAATTCACCCACATTGGGATATGTGGTACCAGCGTAGTGGATTATATCCTGGTGTCGGCGATGGTTCTCCCCCATGTAACAGATTTTGTGGTTGGGACCACTTTGGTAGGTGACCATTTCCCGCTGGCACTCAATCTGTTTTCATGTGGATCTAATCCAGGACGGGATTCCATAATAGATTTTGAAGTAACCCAGTTGGCCACTTGTAAATCACCAAGTTGGGATGACTCTCTCTGCTATGCTTATGGAATGGACTTTGCAGTCCCTTTGTAATGACCTACGGGAGAGACTTTTCTTATCTAGAGATAGTACCGAGACTGTACTACTATACAACCAACTTAGCCTAGCCCTGAGTGAGTATATACAGTCTTTGAATAAACAATCGGGAACTGTTTATGCTCCCAAAAGGAAACCTTGGTTTAACCAAGAATGCCATTTGATAAGAACTAGGCTTAAGAATATGTATAGGGAGCACAGAGCAGGTTAATCCCCTAGGCCTCACCCTGATTTTCTGGCCCTGAAGGTGGAATACAAAGGGTTGCTTAAGTTAAGGAAAAGAGAACATGCAGAGATGCAGTGGGGAAACCTACTGCAGGCGGTAGATAAGAAGGACACAAGGAGAGTCTGGAAGCTCGTTAATGGTGTAAACATTAGGGAGTCGGGCCTGGCAATTCCCTCAGTTGACCCGCAAAAATGGGTCAGCCATTTCCACGAGCTATCTCCTGCAGATGACAGGGAGGGATCACGGGATCTTTCAGACTTTGGTCAGGCAGATACCCCTCCCTGGCCTCCTGTCTCAGGGAGTGAGGTAGAAGCTTTGATAGAGTCTTTCCAAAATTATAAAACTCCAGGCCCGGACCTTGTCCACATAGAATTTATCAAAACCCATAAAGAATGGTGGATCCCTCTTTTGGCCACTTTGTTTACAGCAATTAACAACTCCGGAATAATTCCAGTTCAGTGGGGCAAAGCGGTTGTTGTACCTATTTATAAAAAAAAAGAAGCAAAGAGCAATCCAGCTAACTATAGACCTATTAGCCTATTATGCGTGGTTGGCAACATATATGCAAAGTTTCTGCTGACCAGACTTATAGAATGGATGCAACAGGAGGAGGTTATAACTGTGGAGCAGGCTGGCTTTCAGAAAGGCCATTCGACCGTGGAGCAGTGTTTTGTGCTGTACCATCTTGCCAGCAAATATTGAAGTCGGAATGGGAAATTTTACATGGCTTTCTTAGACCTAAAGGCCGCGTTTGATTCGGTCGATAGAGGGATCCTCTGGGAGAAACTCCGGAGGACCTCTATCGACAGAAGATTCCTCAGCCTCATCCACGCACTATACTCCAATTCTTCGTTAGTGGCTAGGGTGGATCATCAGGGCCATGTCACTCCCCCAGTTAATACATGTGGCGTTAGGCAGGGCTGTGTCCTGGCTCCAGCCCTTTTCAATCTATACATTAATGAGGTAATCCCATTAATGGCAGACCAAAAATTTTGCCCCCCGCGATTGGCCTCTAGGGCAATCGGATGCTTGTGCTATGCAGATGACGTAGCCTTAATGTCACGAATGCACATAGGGCTGATTAAGCTGGCGAGTGCGTCGACATCCAAGGATGGCTTCTTCAGCAGAGAGCGCACCACAGCCTCCTTGAGACTGGGGGGCAGCCTCCCTTACCGAAGGGACGCATTGATTACCCTCGCCAGCTGTCCCCAATGTCTCCCTGGAGGCTTTCACCAACCAGGACAGGCACAGATCTAATTCACAACTGGTGGATCTAATAGACCCCCAGGACATCCACAGCATCGGCTGGTGTCACTTCCTGAACTCACCCCACAAGGATGGACCAGACGGAGCCTCCATCCCCTCACGCTCCACCTCTACTGCCCCTAATCCAACGTCGAAGTTGCTCTGGATCCGAGCAATCTTGTCTGCAAAGTAGATGGCAAACTCCTCACAGTGGGCCTGGGACAAGTCTCCATCCAGGCGGAGGGAGGCTGGACTGACCAGCCCCCGCACCACACAGAACAGCTCCGCTGGACATGACTTTGCAGACGCTATGAGGACGGCAAAGAAGTCGGTCGGATTCAGCATGAGTCCGACGCCAGTGTCACTCTAGTCGCCTGCCTACCTACCTGCTTCATACCCTGCAGCCCATCAGTAAACCAAGGGGCCCTGCGGTGACGAAGCAGAGGTAGGGGACGTCTCGGAGCCACCCTGTCAATGGCCTCCCCAAGCAAGATATTCCAAGCCTGAACAAGTTCATCCACAGAGTGGCCGTCAAGGTCTAAGGTTAAATCCCCGAGAGCCTCCTGGAACTGTTGAGGCTCCACCAGCCATTTGCCTTCTGAAGGTGATGCGCTGAGAGACTAGCCTGTAGGAGGTAATGATCCAACCATGACAAAGGCGTAACCCTCACATCTGCCACTACTGGATCACCCACCCCAAGGCCAGAACAGAACACTAGGTCGAGGGTATGCCCTCCCATATGGGTCGGGCAGTTGACAACTTGGAACAAGTCCATGGTTGCCATGGCGGCCATGAACTCTCGCTCCACTCCCACATGAACGGCATCGGCATGGACACTGAAATCCCCCCAGGACCAAAGTCCTGGAGGAGTTCAACACCACCGCCAAGACGAGCTCTGCTAGAGCAGCAAGGGATGCCACTGGGCAGGAAGGGACCCGGTACACCAGCAGCACCCCAAGATTGCCCCCGGCCAAACTGAACACCACATGGAGGGCCTCGATCCCTGGAATTTCCTGGACTGGATACCTCCTAACAGGTCAGGCCTCTCTAGAACAAGATCAGCCAAAATTGGCCCCGCTTCCTCATTCAGACAGGTTTCCGTAATACATACAAGGTCCGTTACCCTGTCCATGATCATATCCCAGATTACTGGGGCGTTATTCATGCATTTAGCATTTTGATTTAGCAGCATCAGCCCCCCACTGGCGGACCTTAAACCTTGTTCCTCCTTCACCCCCAGTGGGGGCGGGGGTGCTCTTTTGATCTCCACAATGGACCTAGGTCCCCTGGGAGCCCGAGCCACACACCTCCATGGACCATACTGTCCCCATCCCAGAACCACCCCTATGGCCGCTCCTTCCTTCCCGTCCACAGCATCCTGTCCCCCTCCTCCTGGCTGCCCCCTTCAAAGCCCTCCGAAATCTCCCTCCCCTCTCACCCCCCCAAACGCCCACTCTATCCTCTCACCCCCCCATTTTCTCCCAGGACCCCCTCTCTCACAAAGGGTCCCCCCATCCTATCCCTCAGACAGTGCCCCCCCATCACACCAGGGAGCAGAGTCCATGTTCCCTCTTCCCTCCCCCCACATCTTTTGAGCAATGCCCCCCTCGACTACGGGTAGGCAGTGCCCATCCCTCCCCCTTCCCCCTGGAACTCTCACTCACTGAGAACCCCCTAACCCTATCATACGGGCCATGCCCCCCCCTTCTCACGGGGAGGCCTAGCCTGCCTCCCCCAGGGTCACCCCCTGTCCTCACACCACAGGGGGTAGCCCTTTCCGCCCTAACCCACTCCCGTTGCCCCCCCCATCATGAAATGCATACCCCATCCTCTCAACCAACCCCATAAAAACACAAAAACACAAACCAACTAAAACACACACATCTCCCGCCCCTAGTCCCACTAAGGGCCACGCCTAAGGGCCTTTGGGTGCAGCCCTTAGGCACGCTGCCCGCGGCACACGCAGGACAGCAAGCTGCTTTTAGCCCTGCCGGGGAACCTGGAAGTCCAGGCTGTTCCCGCCCAAGCCCCACCCCCTCCTCCAAGTGGGGTAGGGGGAAGCTAGTACCTGAGAGGGGGACAGAGCTGGGCTGCGCAAGTCCTTGGAAGCCGGGTCCACTTGGCAGTGGCAGTAGCAACAGCAGAGGCAGCAGCAGCAGTGATGTCAGCAGCGGTGGGGGGCAACAACAGCACCCCCAATAAGCCCCTTGAAGATGGGGGGGGCAGCGACTGCCCAGGCCGGGCGGAAAGCTGCTTTTAGCCCTGCCGGGGAACCTGGAAGTCCAGGCCGTGCCCACCCAAGCCCTGCCCCCTCCTCCAAACAGGGAAGGGGGAAGCTAGTACCTGAGGGGGGGGGCTGGGCTGCGCAAGTCCTTGGAAGCCGGGTCCACTTGACAGTGGCGCCAGCAGAAGTGATGTCAACAGCGGTGGGGGGCAGCAGCAGCACCCCCAATAAGCTCCTTCAAGATGGTGGGGGGGGCAGCCTCGGGGAGGGTGTTCTCGGTGGCCACACCAAGGCTGTAGAACTACCTCCCAACAGAAGTCAGCTTGGTCCCTAACCTTCCCTCTTTCCAAGACAGTGTAAGACCTGGCTGTTCCCTTCTGTAATTAAAGGGAGATTCAGACAGTAAGTATATTCATGGCATCAACCTGTTTTTCTGCCAATAGCTGGAAGCTCCATATCTTCCATAGGAGCACTTCATCCTGCTGTGGAGAGCCTTCTTCATGTTAGACCCATCTTGGACACCTCTCCTATTATTTTTAGTCTAACGTATAGGCTCTCTTAACCTCAGTTCTTATTTTACACGCTTTTCTCCAATGGCATGACACCACACCATGCCCTTTTTCAGACCTCCATAGCCATTCATGACGTTGGGTAAAAACAGACATGACAGTGGTCCACTGTGGCCCGCTTTGGCCCACAGGCCACCAACATGTCTGTTTTGGGGCCACTGATGTTGGTTTGGATTGCCCCAGGCTTTCACCCCTAGACTATGCCCAGGTCACAGCCCAGGCTAAAGTCTGCCAAATTGGAACACAGCAGGCTGCCAAATTGTGGCCCAGCAGACACAGTCCGGATTGGGTTCGCTATAGCTGGCTGTCATTGGCTGCCATGACTGTCCATCATAGCAGGAGGGCAGGGCGCTGGGTACATCACAGGGGCAGGGATGGCCAGACGTTCATGCATCTCCCCACCCTCTCTAGCCATGGGAACATTTGTTGTGCAACCCAACCTAGTCCGGACTGTGTCCATCACAGCTTCCTGGCCCACCTTGGGTCAGGCTGCTGCTGAGCTGCCGTCATGTCTGTTTCCACCAGTTGTCTGTAAATTATTTCTTTAGACCCCAAACCTGCAAATATTTACATACCAATTTAACTGTTGGAATAAATGGTCCTACTGGTTTCAGTGGGCTTATTCATGAGCTTAAAGATAATCATGTCCACAAGTGCTTGCTGGGCTGGGCCTTGAGCTGATATTTTGGTCACACTATCATATTTCAAAGGGAATTATTAATAGCAGAGTTTCAAAGAATGAAAGCAACATTTGCTGGTCTATTTGAAAAAAAGACCTATAATTCATAAAAAAATAAAGCTCATCTTGATAAATGGTTGCAACGATCACATCCAGAACAAAACGTTTAAATGTAACGTGCAGTATAATCTTCCATATCTGTCTCCTTCGTTCTGGACATGCGTTATGCTCTGCCCATACCCAGACACCTCTAATAACAGCTTTTAAAGCTTTTTTTCTGAGGTGTCTGGATCAGGCAGGCTACACTATATTAGATATGCAGGTGAAACATGGGCAACTGGACATATAAATAATTATTTCAGTCCAAATTTTAACAATGCATTATTCAAGCCTCTCAGCTTCTATGATCAAACAGTGCCCCCAAGTGAGGTAACATGGACTTGGGTGTCAAATTTACCAACTGGAGCTTAAGCTTAGGCACAAACATGTTATCACCTCACACTGTACTGTCAATTCTGGCTTCTTCTTGAAACATCCTTTCCCACTAAATAATTTGGACCAATTTTCTGCCCCTGATAGTTTAGGAGAAATTTGCATCTCACTGATCATGCTTTCAGAATTACCAAATTTTGGCATAAATTTTTCTGGAGGGAAGTAAAAGAATTGTTTGAGAAGAGTAAAAAAATTTGAAAATATTTGGCTTTTAAATGGGTTTTTAAAAACAAAACACCGCAGAACCCAGGCATCATTGAAGTAAAGCTTAATTCATCCTAGCAGCAAATCTCCATAGCCCTCACTCTGAACCCTTGAAAACCTGGGGAGTCTTGCTAAAGGATACCTGGATATCTAGAAATCTGTCAGACCAGTTTGGTGATCTTCCAGGCACAGGTGATGCTCATCTTTGCGGACAAAATTATTGTCATGGAAGGTTGTTTCACATCTCCTGCACTGGGATAGATGGTTATTGCTATACAATGTGAATGTGTACAATTTTGTGAATGTGTTATGGTTTATGTGATTTTATATTTGTATTTTAGCAGATTTTTAGATGTTTGTTAGCTGCCCCGAGCTGCTTTTGCAGGAAGGGGCGGGGTATAAATTGCTAAAATAAAAAAATAAATGTAAGTAGCAGACTGGCCTTTTATTTTATGGATTTAGTCTTTTCTCACATACAGTGGTTTATTAATTATTTCAGTAGCGCTAATCCTAAATTATTCTGGTGCAAGAAAGGGAAACCATGCTGTTGACGATGCATCCACAGCTTCTAGCAGTGCAGAATAACTTATGGCTGAATTTTACCCCCACTCCTATTTATTTATTTATTTATTTATTCATTCATTCAAAAATTATTTATTTATTTATTTTAAAAATTCTTATCCCACCCATCTTGCCACAGGCAACTCTGGGCAGCTTACAAACAATAAAAACAATAACAATAAAAACAACTTTAAATTTAATATCCCACCCCCTCCTGCCTAGGCAGCACAGGGCACCATACAATATAAAACATTAAATATAAATATAAAAACAATTCAAACAAAACTTCATACGGGTCATAAACAACCCCCCCACCCCAACCCTTCGACTACCCATCTCCCCCACCAAAAGCCCAGTGGAACAACCAGTTACACTGACGCCTGAAGGAGGGGAGATCCGGGGCCCAGTGGGCCTCCGCTGGAAGTTCCACAAACGAGGTGCAGTGATCGAGAACACCCTCTCAATTGTGCCCCCCCGCCAAACAAGAGGGACCTCCAAAAGAGTGCTCCCGGCTGACCGCAGAGGCCGCTCCAGAACCCAGGGGGTGAGGCAGTCTCGTAGGTAGGTGAGACCCA
Source organism: Sphenodon punctatus (assembly GCA_003113815.1). Taxonomy (NCBI): domain Eukaryota; kingdom Metazoa; phylum Chordata; class Lepidosauria; order Sphenodontia; family Sphenodontidae; genus Sphenodon; species Sphenodon punctatus. The sequence continues at coordinate 11,051,439 of QEPC01011255.1, read as the reverse complement.
AGCCGTGTAGGGCTTTTATAGGTAAGCAGCAACACCTTGAATCGGGCCCGGAAGGCAACCAGCAGCCAGTACAGCGAATGGAGCACTGGAGTGATGTGCTCCTGGCAGCCCGTCCGCATAAGGAGACAGGCCGCCGCATTCTGCACCAGCTGCAGCCTCTGAACCATCACATGGGGTAGCCCCATGTAGAGCACGTTACAGTAATCAAGCCTCGAGGTGATGAAGGCATGGATGATGGTGTCAAGGTCACAGTCAGTTATATGGTCGTAACAGTTGCACCAGATGTAATTTAAAAATGCACTCCTCACCACATAATCAATGAAGGTTGGGAATTTTATCTTCACTTAATCTGTGGGAGTGGGGATAATGCAGAGGGTACAGAATGTCCATCTCCATTTAAGGGAAAGCTGGGTTGGAGACACACTGTTGTTTGTACTGTCCTCAGAAGTTGCCCAGAAAAATAATAATACATTTCCACTTTTTTATGCCCCTATCTCCCTCCACCATAATTGGGAGGTCCAATTGCAAGTACAGTGCTGTCTTCATTTAAGACAGTAGCTCAGTTCACATTCATTTTAATGGGGGAGGATTGTATCATAGTAGTTAAGAGAGGTCCCAGGAGAGACCCTGATAACAGGGCTCTGACTATGTTGTGCTTTTGAGAAGAAACAGAAGAGCTGCCAGAAGGACAAAGCTTCTGTGCAGATTGTCCCTTGGGATTACGTTCCTGGAGATCCTTCAGTGGGCGTTTTCAAACAAGCAAGGCAATGGGGGGTGTCCATAGCTGCTGCATGGCTGTCACAGAGCACCCACGCAGGTGAAGGTGAAGTGTTTGGGGAGCCATTCAAACAGGCACCTCCCAGTATGGCTACCATGGCCACATTTGGCAGGCCCCACACGAAGCACGCCGGATTTCCTGGCATGGCTCTGTGCGCCGCCATAAGTGGGTGCTCCGTGACTCAGGGAACATGCATCTGGCTGCTCTGCCTTTAGATGGGTGGTCAGAACTGTGACTCCTGGGTGGCCACACAGGATACCATATAGTCTGAAAACAGTAAACACCCATTTTGAAGATGAGCCCCTCCCACATTTTAAGAAAATTGATAGTACAGCAAGGTTCCCCTCTTTTCTTTGCATTGGACAAAGGAAGAGTGAATTCTGTTGAGCACTGCTTGGAGTCACAGCCCAGGCTTTTGTGTCACTAAGCCCTCATCCGATAACGAGAATGAAAGGATGTGCCTGGTGTTGAGGCAGCTTTGCTCCAGCAGAAACATGTTGAACCCATGTACCAGTGGCTTCTGCTCTCTCTCTGCACAGCTGAGGAGAGCCATTTCTATTTCATTTCAAATGCTCTCTGTAGGCAGCTTGCGAGTGCAGACAAGAGTGTATGTACCCACAGCCCACAGGCAGTGCTCATACAAGGAAATCATTATTATAGACACGCAGTGTTGCTGATGCCACTCACGATATTCAGTGTTTGGGTTTTTCCCTTATCCCAAGTTCCTGGAGCTGAGTATAGGAGAATTTCATCTTCCACTTTTAAACCTCCTGGCTTGCAAAAGCCTTGCAATTACACACTTCTGCCAGCAGAGTCCCAATGATGTCCATGGGCATCTACCAATGCAAGTGAGGCTCTCAGACTCTGGTTGCTGGGAAAAGCTCCGAGGCAAGATCCAAGATGTCTTCAGTGATGCAAACCAGGAGACAACTGCAAAAACGGCCAAAATACTCGTGTGTGTGTGTGTGTGTGTGTGTGTTTTAATCACAGGCGTTTAGGACCAATCTCTTAATGTTTTTTTCTTTCTTTCTTTTGAGGCCTGACATGATTTCTGAAGGCTGGGACTAGCAATACAGAACGTGGCACTATAGGCGGTGGGAGTTCCTTAGGTGTCATATCCCTACCCCATACGGCTCATGAGGAGAACTCTTCAGGCAGCCCTCATGAGGCAGAGGCCGGTGCTGTAGTCTCTCAGAGGGGCACACTGATACCTTAAAGGGGAGCTGAGTACAGTGACTCCTACTTCTCCCTGCCCGCATTGTTCCTCGTTCCTATCCCGATAGCCCTTCCTGCTGCTTTCACTTGCCCCCGGAACCTTGTTGTTGACAGTGCCCGTTTCTAGCCGGATGTGAAGTGAACTCTTCTCTGTCCGTTCGTTCCCACTTCCTGATTTCCCAGAGTGCTTTGCAGCAGTTTCTTTCTCTTCCGGTTTGGCCACTGAGATTGTGGAAGCGAAGGTGAGGGGGGCTGAGTGTAATCTGGGTTCATCCTGTCCAGGGGAGTTCGCGGGGGGCTCAGCAGAGGACTCAGTGTGTAGCGGGGACTCCCCGCTCTGTTAGGACAGGGAGGAAACGGACTGGAAGCACTTGGGGAACACACTCAATGGGAGACCACGGGGCGCTTGGGGTTCTCGGGGATCGGGCTGCGAGGTGGGAGGCTTGGCGCCCCCGGGGCTGGCGGTAGTCTCCGGAGGGCGGGGAGGGAAGAAGCACGAATTGGGGGTAGGTTGGAGACCCTGCGGCCGAGCCTAGGAGGACGGGATAGAAGGAGGCGATTGGCATCCCCGGGGACCAAGCTTGTGGGGGAGAAGGGGCATCTTGGAGCCTCCGGATCACGTCTGGTGAGGGGAAGCAGACGCCTCTTGGGTGTTCAGGAAAGCATAGTATTGGGGAGGTGGACTGTAGAATGGAGAGAGAATCAGGACAGTAGGTTCTGTGATAACGAGTGGCAGAAATAAATTGAGATACTTTTCCTTTTGGCCACGCATCTCTCCAGAGCATCTGAGATCCTAGTCTAAAGTTAAGGAGCTTAGAGCCTTTCCCATTTTGTTTTCCTTCTAATGGGAATGTACCTGTTTCTTGCAGGTTCAGCCATGGCAAAGTCCAAGAACCACACCACTCACAACCAGTGTAAGTTGGATGGAATGACCTTTTTGGAGTTGGGGATATACTTTTAGGGTGTGATTTTTGGCCATTTACAAATAGGCACATAAGAACATAAGTTGTTATTATTATTATTAACAAACATTTATATAGCGCTAGCAGTGTACCTGGCACTTTACAAAGTAATAAAATAGACACGGTCCACATTAAATCTCATCTGCCATTTAGATGCCCAGGCACCCAGTCTTGTAAGATCTTGCAGCACCTCCTCACGGTCTGCTCGTGTTCTGACTACTCTGAATAACTTGGTGTCATTTGCAAATTTGATCACCTCACTCTTAACACCCTTTTCCAGATCATTAATGAATACATTGAAAAGAACTGCTCCCAGTACAGATCCTTGGGGCACACCACTTTTTACATCCCTCCATTATGAAAACTGGCCATTTAGTCCCACTCTTTGCTTCCTATCCTTTAACCAGTTACCAATCCATAGCAAAACACTACCTCCTATCCCATGGCTTTTTAATTTTATCAAGAGTCGTTTATGTGGGACGTTATCAAAAACTTTCTGGAAATCCAGGTACACTATATCTGCTGGGTCTCCCCTGTCCACATGCTTGTTTACGCCCTCAAAGAATTCCAAGAGATTAGTGAGGCATGACTTGCCTTTGCTAAATCCATGCTGACTCTTTGCCATTAAGCCATGTTTATCAATATGCCCAGTGATTCTGTTCTTAATTATAGTTTCCACCATTTTGCCCGGCACAGACGTCAAGCTTACCGGTCTGTAGTTTCCAGGATTACCTCTGGAACCCTTTTTAAATATTGAGGTTCATTTGCCACCCTCCAGTCCACAGGCACAGTGCCAGATGCCAACATTAGGTTACAAATTACTACTAGTAGGTTTACAATTTCACATTTGAGTTCCTTCAGAACCTTGGGGTGAATACCATCTGGCCCTGGTGATTTGTTCATATTAAGCTTGTCAACTTGCTCTAGAAACCTCTTCCAGGGTCACACTGATTTGTGACCGTTCATCCAATTCATCACCTACAAAGTAGGGTTCCGGCGTGGGTATCTCCCCAACATCCTCCGCTGTGAAGACCGAAGCAAAGAACTCATTTAGCTTCTCTGCAAGACAAGGACATTGCAATGTTCTCTGCAATGTCCTTTTACTCCCTGGTCATCTAATGGCCCAACTGACTCCCTGGCAGGCTTCTTGCCTCTGATATACTTGAAAAAGGTTTTATTATTTGTTTTTGCCTCTTTAGCAAGTCTCCTTTCAAATTCTTTCTTGGCCTGCCTTATTAGCACCTTACAGTTACGTTGCCAGTGTTTATGCTCCTTTGTATTTTCCTCATGGGCGCTAGCTTTCCATTTCTTAAAGGATGCTTTTTTGGCTCTAATAGCCTCCTTTGCGTCTCCATTTAGCCACAGTGGTAGACGTTTAGTCCTCCTGCTACCTTTTTTAACTTGTGGGATGCATGTAATCTGGGCTTCCAAGATGGTGCTTTTCAACAGCCTCCATGCCTCTTGCAAACATGTAGTCCTTTCAACTGTGCCTTTTAGTTTCTTTCTAACTAGCTTCCTCATTTTGGCATAGTCTCCCTTTTGAAAGTTAAAAGCCAGTGCTGTACTTTTAATTATCTTTCTCTCTCCAGCACCTATGTCAAATTTGATTATATTATGATTGTTATTGCCTAGTGGCTCGGCCACAGTTAGTCCTTACGCTAGTTCCTGTGTGCCACTTAGGACTAGATCTAAAGTAGCTCCTCCCCTCGTTGGTTCCGGAACCAATTGCTCTAAAAGTAGTCATTTATGGCATCCAGAAAATTTGCCTCCACATCCCGCCCCGAGGAGGCATTCACCCAATCAATATTGGGGTAGTTGAAGTCACCCATTATTACGTTCCCAGTTTTAGTAGCCTGTTTAATCTCTGTTAGCATTACATAATCAGTCTCTGTATTCTGGTCAGGGGGGCGATAGTATAGGCCCACTGCTATACTCGTCTGATTGATGGCTGGAATTTCAATCCATAGGGATTCGAGGGAACAATTTGCATCCTGTAAAATTTTTATTCTACTTGTCTCAATGCTGTAAATACTGGTGTAGTATTTACAATGCTGTAAATACTACACCAGCAGTAGTATTTACAGAAGGGTTGGGGTTAAAATGCCAGATGCAGTTCAGGTATATTTTCTAAACTACCACTCTGGTGCTTGTCTTGGGGATGATAAAGTCTTGCTTATAGTGCTCAGCAAGTAGTTGGGACTGGTAAATAAGTTGATATTCTCTGCTTTTGACAATAATCCTAGGCATGTGCTTCTGCTATGATAATACTTTGAAGGAAGCTTCATCCAAGGTTACAAAACTCCTTTTTTTTTCAGCAAAAAAAAATCTGATTATTTCTCTTCAAGATCAGTGGCAGAGGTTCCTGCCCTGTGGTTCAGGACCACAACATTTCTTAAAATGTCAGAATCATCAAGCTCCATTTCTGCCTTTCATATGATGAAAGTGATAGAAAACCCCTTTGGATGGACTGGATTAATTGAAACAGATCTTTTTTCAGCAGCTAAAATCTTACGTGTTGTGTTTAACTTCGTAATTCAGAGTAGTGGTCTTGTTGAAATTGTAGTGGTAAAGTTAAGTGCATAAAGTTAAGTATGCAAGTCTGCAATATCTGCATCTAAGGGTAAGAATCATTTATTTTCATCTTGTCACCCATGCAAAAAATTAGATTCTTCAAGATCAAATATGCCACTGAATACATCATCCACTATTGTGGCAGACAGGTAGAAGAACATTAATGTTTTTGTTCCTGATGAGGCTTTCAGTGCTATCATTTAGCCGCAAAGATAATTGAAATTCTGCTCAAGACCTTCCAGTAATTCAAGATCAGTGTAGTCCCAGGGTACCTTTAACACCCAACCATCACTCTTCAAGAAGGCGATGCATTTTGCTTTGGATACTCCTAGATGAATATAAACTCGCAAATGCACTGCTGGATGCAGCAAAGAGCAAAAGCTAGAAGATGGATTGAAGTCCTTCCCACATAGAAAGAGCACACAACAATAATTAGTTTTATTTTAATTTCCAAACTTTTACTACCCTGCCCCTCCTGCCACAGGCAGCTCGGTGCGGCTTACAATTCATAAAAACAACAATTACAACAACTAAAAGGAGGAAAAGGAAATAACCCCATACCCCAAAAAAACCTCCATCCCCTCACCCATCTCCCCCGCCAAATGCCTGGCGGAACAGCAGGCCTTACAACTTCTCCGAAAAGAGGGGAGATCTGGGGCCAACCGGGCCTCCACCGGAAGGGAGTTCCAGAGCCGTGGTGCGGCCACTGAGAATGCCCTCCCCTGCGTGGGCCCCCGGAAGACTTGGGGGACCTCGAGCAGGGCGCCCCCAGATGACCGCAGGGGTCAATCCAGCACCCGGGGTGTGAGGCAGTCCTGCAGATATGCAGGGCCTAGGCCGTTTAGGGCTTTATAGGCCAAAACCAGCACCTTGAATCGGGCCTGGAAAACCACTGGCAGCCAGTGCAGAGCACTGGTGTAATATGCTCCCGGTGGCCCAGTCCTACCAGAAGACAGGCTGCCACATTCTGCACCAGCTGCAGTTTCCGAGCTGTCACCATGGGTAGCCCCACGTAGAGCGTGTTACAATAGTCCAACCTGGAGGTGATGAAAGCATGGATGATGGTGGCCAGGTCAGAACCTGAGACAAACAGCCAAAGCCGTTGCACCATATGTAATTGGCGGAAGGTACTCCTCACCACAGCCTCCACCTGGACATCCAGGTGGAGCTGTGCGTCAAGGAGCACCCCCAGACTCCGTACCTGGGATACCAATGGAGGGCAGATCCCACCAATAACGGAGGCCACCATCTCTATCACCTTACCGACCAACATCACCTCTGTCTTGTCGGGATTCAGCCTCAGTCGTTTAGTCCTCATCTAGTCCCCCACAGCCGTCAAACACGGAGTAAGCACCAAGACTGCAAGGCCTGGGTCTGTTGGAAAAGAGAGATACAGCTGGGTGTCATCAGCATATTGATGACACCGCACGCCAAACCTCCTGATCACCTCGCCGAGTGGCTGTGAAAGACCAAACTTGTGTATTAGCACATAAATTGGGTCATATTCTGAGTCTTGTTTTAATTTGCAAATGATTTCATCTCCCAACAGCCCGTAAATGGCACAGAAATGGCATCAAGAAACCCAGGTCACACAGATATGAATCTCTGAAGGGGGTGAGTATTTTTTCACTCATCAGGTTCTTTATTCTTGCAGTCAGTACAGGTACACTTGGGACTCCAGTACTTGATCTGAAAATGGGTTTGACTTTCACATTACCCCACAGCTTCATCGCTAGTTTCAACTGTGTCTGTGTCACCACTATCTAATCCTGCTAGTCAGGGCAAGAAGCTCCCAGACCATATATGATCGTCCCAGATTATTATTATTATTATTATAAGCTTTTATATAGCGCAAGCAATGTACCTGGCGCTTTACAGAGAATAAGATAGACACAGTCCCTGCCCGAGAGCATACAATCTAAAGACGGTGAGGGGAGACAGGGAAGGGGGAACAGAGGGAGACACAAGGGATGCAACATTCATGAGGTTGCGAGAACTCAGGTACACGTTCTTGGCTTGGTTCCAGTGAAGGCTTGGTTCCAGCAGACTTGACACTAGCCTGCTGGCCAGGACTGATTTCAGCAGTCTCGTTTTATAGATACCTATAGGTGGGTAACTGAGACGTAGCTGTCCATTATGGTCAGGATTCAAACCCAAGACTCCCAACTCAATGGCCAGCATGCTGGATCGCAGCGGCTCTCCATTCTGGTTCCAACTGTACCATAGGTACGCTTGTTGCTATTTTGAATTTGCCTGATCTGGGCTGTCCATGATCATATGTTGTATTGCATTATTTTAGACTTTGAATCTTTGCTGTTTACCTTTTTTCTACCTGTGTCCTTTGCATTCTTTATCCTTTTACTGAGGAATCTCCTTCACTGGATGCCAGAAGATCTTGGATGATAGCTTGAAAGTGGAGTGAAGGAGAAGGAACTCTGTTTGCACTGCTATCCAATGTGTTCTCTAATCTTAATTGAAACTGCTCGTTTAGGTCCAGAAACTGTCAGATTGCCTTTCTGTGTACTTTCAAATAGACCCTGATCTTGCAAACATACTTATTTATTTATTTATTGGCATTTCTATGCCACCTCCTCATGTCCACAGCATCTCGGGGCGGCTAACATACAATAATACATTAAAAATCGACATCAATTTTAAAATTATTTAAAAGCCCCTAACCCTACCCTCCAATTCCCCCAAATTCCCCACCCCACCAATCTCCCCCATTTACCCCTCCCTCTCCCCTCCAAAGGCCTGGGCGAAGAGACAAGTCTTGCATGCCCGCCGAAAGGCGGGCAAACATACCTACTTACGTGTTTGTAGGTTCAGGGCCTAATTCAGAAATAGTTTCAGATTTAAATGATAGCAGTTCAAATAATTCTTGAGGATAAATTTAAAAGCATAACGTGTGTCCCTATTGGACAATACAGGAGATTTTTCCAGGCAAGTGTGTATATTAGTTATCCATAAGCTAACCTGCTCTGGTGTGTTAAGGAAGTTAATGCCTCCAGAAATGCTTGTACAGCATTATAAAATGGATTTTTGTTTTCTAGGTTGACCCCAAGTTTCTGAGGAACATGCGATTTGCAAAAAAACACAACAAGAAGGGGCTGAAGAAAATGAGGGCCAACAATGCCAAATAACCAGTTTTCCTCTGCTCTGGGAAAGGACTGATTTGCTTGGAACTCAAGCAGCAGTTCTGTTGACATTTATTCTGCTGAAGGCATTTTGTACAAATAAAATCAGACATGCAGTTCTAGAACTATGTCGTGCCTTTTGAGTTTTGAAGGAGCGTTCATCATGAGCTCAAAGTCTGGTTAGAATTCACTATTAAATAGACTTGGGGCCTGGTAGAGTTAACCATAACAACTTGTGTGTGCATCTTTGTGTCATGGCTGGAGTTCAGGAAATATTATAGCCTGGTATGCTGCTGGAATGGCAACAGTTTTGAATCTTAACATTTGTGTTCTACATTAGGTGAGGTTCTCGCATTATGCAACAGATCATTTTAGTTGCTAAAAGTAAAGTTCAAGGTGACACTTTCTTTTAAATAAAATGTATAGTGTTTGTGGTGAATACCTAAAGGTATAGTCTCGTTAAAATGTTTTCAGGGTGCCAGAACTCGTGGATCTCGAATTTATGACCTGCTGTATATATGCATACACAAAGGTTTTCATAAAAGTATGCTGATTTGTGTCTCCACCCTTAGGATATATCAGTTCAACAAAATTCAATAAACTGGTTCAAGTTTCCCTGTAAAGTGACAAAATTTGGAGAAGCACTTTTATATAACCCAAGTACATTCTCTAATAAGGCTCCAATCAGCATCAGATCACTCTTCCAAAAAAGTAGTCCTTTAAAAAATTCTGTAGCATTTCTAGCTGTATGTCTTCTAGTGCAGAGAAGGAGACAAAGGTTCTAGTGTAGAATGGATTTTTAGATATGGTTATTGTTGTATATGTTATATTTTGGATATGTAAGCCACCTCAAGCTGCCTGAGGCAGGAGGGGCAGGGTATTAAGTGTGGATAATAATAATAATATAATTAATAATAAATAAAATAATAGTGCAGGGAAGAATGAAATAATAGGTATATCTAAGAGCTATTCTAGGGTCTTTTAAGTCTGGTGCTTTGGTCATGTCTTGTACATATTTACAACCCAGTAGTGACATTAACTTCCATGAGATTACTGGTTTCTAAGATTTTTGCTTCATCGGGGCCTTGGTCCTGAGGTTACCCTTTCCCAACATGTCAGCAGCCAAAGGACCATTTAAACAAAATGGGGTAGGTGATGCATGCACTGCTTTTTTTATAGAGAGAGAGAAGTATGCCTTGCAGCAAGTTTAGACTAGTGTTTTTTGTAACTGTGACGGAGTATATTCCTGCACTGCAGTATACAACGGATCTGTCTTTGGTAGCCACTCCCAAGAGACCGAGATTGGCCACTGTGTGAGACAGGATGCTGGGCTTGATGGACCATTGGTCTGACTGAGTACGGCACTACTTACGTTCTTATGACCTAGGTCTTGAGATGTAGAAGAAATATTTTTGAATTCTACAAAGCTGTAGAACTGAGAGAATGTGAATGCTTATATGTAATGTTTGTACAAAATATTTCTTAATACAGGTGAAGGGTATGGCCTTCTAGGGCATTCACCCCAGAGTTCTGAAGGAACTCGGATATGAAATCGCAGACCTACTGTTAGTAATTTGTAACCTGTCACTAAAATCTGCCACTCTACCCGAGGACTGGAGGGTGGCAAACGTAACCCTGATATTTGAAAAGGGATCCAGAGGCGATCCTGGAAACTACAGACCAGTAAGCTTGATGTCTGTGCATAGGAAAATGGTGGAAACAGTCATAAAGGACAGAATTACAGGGCATGTTGACAAACATGAGTTAATGGGGAGGAGTCAACACGGATTTAGTAAAGGTAAGTCATGCCTCACTAACCTGTTGGAATTCTTTGAGGGTGTAAATAAGCATGTGGACATGGGAGACCCATTAGATATAGTGTACCTGGATTTCCAGAAAGCATTTCATAAGGTCCCTCATGAGAGACTCTTGAGAAAGTTAAAAAGTCGTGGGATAGGAGATAGTGTCTTACTATGGATCAGAAACTAGTTAAAAGATAGAAAGCAAAGGGTAGGACTAAATGGTCAGTTTTCACAATGGAGAGATGTAAAAAGAGGTGTGCCTCAGGGATCTGTATTGGGACCGGTGCTGTTTAATGTATT
>QEPC01011255.1:11002767-11018196 GCA_003113815.1 Sphenodon punctatus | reverse complement strand
GTTTTTTTTAGCAGAGGCCACACCACCGCCTCTTTAAGGCGGCCCGGCACTCTGCCCTCCTTAAAGAACCCCAGCCAGCAAACAGCCATAACGTCTCACGGCAGGCCTTAACCAGGCAGGATGGGCATTGATCTAATTCACAACAAGTGGCTCTAACCTCCCCAAGGACATCCGCTGCAGCAGCGGGCAATACCCACTGAAACCAATCCCAGGATACCGGACAAAGCGGGGCCTTCATTACCTCAGGTTCTCTCCCACTGCTACAAATGCGGAGTCAAAGTCATGGTGAATCCGGGTGATTTTATCCACGAAAAAGTCAACAAACATGTCACAGTGAGTACTGGAAGATTCCAGTTACAGGCTGAGGGAGACCGGACTGACCAGCCTCTGCACCACCCGGAAAAACTCAGCTAGACGAGACATCGCGGATGCTATGAGGGTAGTAAAGAACACCTTCTTTGCTGTCCGCACAGCCACAGCATAGGCTCTTAAACTAACTCTATAGTGCAATTGATCGGCTTCAGCACGAGTATGGCGCCACCATCACTCCAACCACCATCACTCCTGCTTTATCCGTTGCAGGTCCTCTGTAAACCAAGGGGACCTGCGTTATCTGCATTCAGGAAGCGGACGCCTAGGAGCCATTTGATCGATGGCCTCAATGAGCAAGGTGTTCCAAAAAGCGATGAGGTCATCGAGTGAACGGTCATCAAGATTGGGGGGTATTTCCCCAAGAGCATTCTGGAACCTTTCTGGTTCCATAAGTCCGGGGACGAACCAACCAAACTGGTTCAGCACCACTCCGGGGGCAGACGTGCCAGGAGACCGGCCCAGAGGAAGTAATGGTCCATCCACGACAAGGGCACAGCTAACACCTCCCCCACCACCGGATCCCCTGCCTCAAGACCAGTGCAAAATATCAGGTCTAGGTATGGTATGTCCCCCATCATGTGTCAGGCCAACAACCCTCTGAGACAGTCCCATAGTTGTCATGACAGCCATGAACTCACGCTCCGCTCCCCCAAGAGTGGCATCAGCGTGGATGTTGAAGTCCCCCAGGACTAAAGCCCTCGGAGACCACAAGACCACTTCCAACACCAATTCTGCTAGAGCATGTAGGGATGCTGCTGTACAGGCAGATGCACAGTATACCAGCAACAGCCCTAATCTGTCTCCAGCCAAATCAGTCACTAGATGGATGCCTTCTGTACCTGAGAGAGTTTGCACTGGAACCTCCTCACAGACAAGGTATCCCTAAAAATAATGGCTACACCGCCCACCCCCACCCCTCTGGCCGGGGCTGATGCTGTACAGAGTAACCAGCCAGAACAAATCAGTCAAAATTGGCCCCAACTCTGTGTCCAGCCAGGTCTCTGTAATACACATGAGGTCAGCTGATTGGTACAGGATTAATTCCCAGATTGTTGTGGACTTATTAGCCACTGACGTCGTGTTAATCAGCAACAGTCCCAGATCAGGGGCCCTCCCATTCTTGATCAACACACCACCTGCCCGGGGGCCAGTGAGAGGGACCAGCACCCAACACCTGACCTTTCTCACAAATTTAACCAGCCTCCTTGAGGGACAGTAATTGCCCCAGCCCATCACAACCCCAATGACTGAGGAACCCACCGACCCCTGGTCCAACCTCCTCCCCGATGGCTGCCTCGGCCGACGAGGGAGACCCCTCTTCCTCCCAACCCCCCCTCCCAGGGGAGCCAAAAAACCCCAGCCCAATTGGGTAAGACCCCTCCCTCACACCAAGGGGACGGACCCTTCCCTCCCCAACCCAGTCCCCCCTCCCCCTCACACTAGGGGAGGGAGTCGTACCCTATCAAACCCAACAAACCTCCACCCCAAACCCCCTTCCCCCCAAATACTAAACCCCAACAATATCCGGCCTATAATACCAACCGCCCCAGTATTAAGCCCCTCCTCTCACAAAAAATAACCAGTCTTAACCATGTTAAGATGCAATGCAGGCATGTCCTGTGATAAGACCTGAAGGCCAAAGCCTGAGGTGAGGCACCTCGGGTCTGGGGGCCAAATGTGGCCCACAGCTAGCTTTTGTGAGGCCCCTTTCCAGTTCCTGGATCTGGCCCTGGATCCAATTCCTACCCTCAAATACTGAAAGACAGAGCTCAGGGTAAGGGAGCAGAGGTGAGGGTGTACACACAAGGAAGAGAGCAGATCAATGATCCGTCCCCTCCTCTTGCTAAGTGCACCCATTGAGCACCCCTCTCCCAATTTCTATGCGGCCCTTGAAGCTTGTACTAATTTTCAAAGTAGCGCCTGGGAGGGAAAATGTTCCCCAGCCCTGATCTAAGCCCTGAAAAGAAGGCTCCTTCAGAAGATGGAGGGTTGGTTTGGCTAGTTCAGTTCTAAAGCAAGAGAATGGGAATTTTACATGAAAGAAAGGCAAGCAAGTGTTCTTTGGTGCAACATTCCTCTGCTTACCATAGTCCTGGGAGGAAAAAACTCAGTTTTAATTTTCAACCCTCCCAGGAAGTCAGACTCCAACAGAACACTGATTAAATTGGATGTCTGTGGGGGCCCGGAACATGCACAAGGAGCTCTGGATTAGCATTACGTGTGAGGGAGTCAATGGGGGTTCCAGATCAAATCTAAACACCAAATCCGCATTTAAAGCAGGGCTGGACCTCCCATTGACTCACTCACAGGTAACACTAATCGGGGGCCCATGATGTATATTCTGGGGGCCCACGGACATTTGAATTAATCAGCATTATGTGCGAGTCCACCCTCTGTTTTGAACCAAAGTGATAGGTGTTGAAGACTGCCTAGTCATCTGGTAACTTTTAAGACATGAGGGCTGACCCCTTCCAAATCACCCCATAGAGCTCCTGATGCAGGGGGAAGGGGGGAAGGGGACTCAGTACATATCAGATGTGAGGCATTGAAATTGTATCTGCTTATGTGTTCATATAAAGTATTTATTAATCTAAATAATTAATTAATATAAAGCCACCCAGAGCCTTNACTCCACACAAGAGGTCCCGGGGAGATGAATAGCAATCCCCGAGCTCCACCCGCTAAGTTCTTCTGGTCAGGAATGAGTGGAGCCATTCGAGGACAATTCTGCCCACCCCAGCTCGGTCCTGCAAACGAGTCACCAACATCTCGTGGTCAACAATATCAAAAGCAGCCGACAGATCTAACAAGTTCAACATGGTCACTCGACCCTGATCCAATTCCCGGAGAAGGTCATCGACCAAAGCCACAAGCACAGTCTCAGTTCCATAACCCAGGCGAAAGCCGGACTGCGAAGGATCTAGAAAACTGATGCCATTCGGATGCTCCTGAAACTGCCAAGCCACCACCCATTCAATAATCTTCCCTAAAAAGGGAAGATTAGAGACAGACCAATAGCTGGCAAGGGAGTCAATGTCAAACGATATTTGTTGTTAGCAGAGGCCGCACCACCATCTCCTTGAGGCAGAGGCATTGACCACCCCTGCCAGCAACAGCCCCAACGTCTCCCAGCTGGCTTTGACCAGCCAGAACGGACACGGGTCCAGTTCTCAAAAGATATGAAAATATTGGTATGTAACTCTTGGGCTTGGGGATTTTTCCCACCTCTGCTCTATGGCAAGTGGATGTGGTCATTAGAACAACAATCAGAGTACACATAAGAGACACTGAGTCTCCACCCTCAAAGTGCATTAGGTTTGGGGCTACTATGAGGGAGAAGCATTTTGTAGAGGAATGAAATGCACCAATTTTACTGAGAGTCTAGAAAGAATGAGGAGCTGATCCCTGAACTCTGTTAATTGAAAGAGACTGCTGGCGGGAGATACTATTTACCTGGGGCCTTATTCAAACAGGACTTTTGTCCATAATCACCTGGGATTGAGGAGGGCTGTGTTAAACCCTAAAGCCATGAACTATACAGGTGGCCACTGGCTGAGGATAAGGAAAATGTTCCTGTTTGCAGGGAGGCCTTATATCTTGACCAGAGTGACTCTGAGAGATTGGCATGCCCTAGAGATGTTTTGTGGAAGTGAAACTTCCTTACTAGGGACTAATTTACAAATAAGTGCGTAGACAAATAAAAGTTCCAATGTTTGTAAACAAGCATTGGTGTAATTATAGTGAGTTATGTGCCCTGCCACCCCGCCAATGTGCGCGCACACATTTCCTCACCAGTTCCAAGGTCATGGGGCAGGCCTTATATGGGTCAAAGGAATCTGGCCTTAGAGGTAGGTCTTGCCTGTGCTGCCAGAGGAAAGAGGCATTTTGCCTGACAAACTTCAGACTCCCTAGTCGATATCATTTAACCAAGTGTTTAACAGCATCTTTTATTTCTCCTCCCCTCCTTTGTGTTTGTTTCAGAATAGGTTTAATGAAATCAAAGTTTTGCAAATAAATTGAGACCTTTTAGTTGTGAGCTATTGAACTATGGTACCAAAATTCTGTTAGTATAGTTCTGAACCAGATGACATACTTTTGTGACTGAAAAGCAGAAAGACACAGCTGATTTTGTGTATCTGCAGCCACTCAGCGAGGTCGTGAGACAGTATGGGGTGCAGTGTCATCAGTTTGCTGATGATACCCAGCTCTACCTCTCCTTTTCATCCAACCCAGACCCAGCAGTCTAGGTGCTTACCCGATGTCTGGCGGCTGTGAGGGATTGGATGAGGGCGAGCCGTCTGAAACTAAATCCTGACAAGACGGAGGTGATGTTGGTTGGGAGGGCAGTGGGTGTGATGTCCCCCATCATTGATGGGGTTCATCCCCCACTGGTCTCTCAGGTCCAGAGTCTGGGGGTACTCCTTGATCCGCAGCTTCACCTGGATCTCCAGGTTGAGGCTGTGACGAGGCGTACTTACCGCCAATTACATCTGGTGCGACAGCTTCGGCCGTATGTCTCTGACTCCGACCTGGCCACTGTCATCCATGCCTGCATCTCCTCAAGATTAGACTATTGTAACGCGCTCTATGTGGGGCTACCTTTGGTGATGGTCTGGAGACTGCAGCTTATCTGTATACATTCTTCATGACTTGTCCCATTTTCCATTTCTTATACATGTTCTTTTTCATTCTCATTTCATCAAAAAGCTCTTTATGCAGCCACATTGGTTTCTTTAGATGTGTCTCATTTTTCTTTCTCATTGGAATTGTTCGTGATTGTGCCATCAGTATCTCATTTTTCAGAAACTCTCACCCACCTTGAACTACTTTTTCCTTTAGTTTATCTAGCTATAGGATCCTGCCTGGCATTTCTCTGAGTTTCATAAAATCAGCTTTCCTAAAGTCCAAAGTACACAGTTGACTATGGGTATTTTCAGACGTTACGTTGGCCATTGGCCCCGTACCGGCACCAACGGCTTCGTTCCCCGCCGGGGTCACCCCGTAACGGCACAACAGACGTGCCGGGGGGATCCCGGCGGGGAAAGTGGGAGGGGCTGGGGCCGCGCGGCGCAACGTGCGGCCGCACGGCCCCGCTCCCTCCACGCACCCCGCCGCCCGCCCTCCGAGGAGACGGGCGGGCGGCGGGGCCAATGCGGCCGCCGCGTCCGGCCGATCGTGCCACGGCCCGGGATCCCGCCGGGGATCCCGGGCCGTGGCACGCGGCCAGACGTTACTTTTCCTTGGCCACGGCCCGGGGTCCGTTTGACCACGCTTCCCGGGACCTTCCCCCGGCTAGCCCGGGAAGCGTGGTTCAAACGAACCCCATGTGGGTATTGACCATGGCCAACATCTGGCGCGCCGTGAACAGACATACGGGACACGGTGACCACAGGTGGGTATTCACGGTGGTTCACCGTGTTCGCGTAACGTCTGAAATCACCCTATGTTCACCTTTACTTTTTCTTAGGATCATGAATTCCAACATTTCATGAACACCTCCCCCCAAAATTCACACTACTTTCACCTCATCAACTAAGTCTTCCCTGTTGGTTAGGATCAAGTCTAGGATAGCCAATCCCCTTGTTCTGTTCTCCACCTTCTGAAAAAAGAAGTCAGCAAGGCAAGAATTTACTGGTTATTCATTACTTAGTAGAGTTTGTCTTTCAACAGATATCAGGTAAGTTAACTAACTTATCAATCCTTTTTTAAACCCACCAATACTGTCTTGACCACATCCTCTGGCTACAAATTGCACAAGTTAATTGTGCATTGAGTGAAAAAATACTTGTTTTATTTGTTTTAAATCTGCTGCCAGTTAGTTTCATGGAGTGTCCCTTAGTTATAGTACTATTTGAAAGGGTAAATAACCATTCCCTATTTACTTGTTCCACACCACACAATTTTATAAACTTCTATCTTATCCTCTCTGTCATCTCTTCTCCAAGCTGAAGAGCCCTAACCTCTCAAGCCTCTCCTTGTATGGATGCTGTTTCGTGCTCTTTATCTCCCCCACCCCTTCTCTGGTTAACCTACATTCAAGGGGGTATGTTCAACATGTTAGTATATACTTACTAACACATTAAAATCTTCTTGAAGAGAAGCTAAACACATTAACAATCATTTTGCAATATATAAGGTTTACCTCAACTAGTTAACCCCTGTTAAAAACATGTTAACCAGTCTACCTGAGGATTTTAACATGCTAGCTAACACACTTTAGGTAACAAGTCTTATTTATTTATTTATTTATTTATTTATTTGGAACCATTTTTTAGCACGCTCCCTCCTGCTCACAACAGCAGCTCAGGAGGGTGGCTCACAACAAAATTTAAAAATATAAAATAATTCAGTAATTAAAATCAATTACATAAAATTTATAAAACTCATTAAAAGAGCGAAACCAAATCCTCCCCTACCCAACCCTTCCCCACCCCCAAAAAAAAATCTCCCTCCCCAAAAGCCTGGCGGAATAGCCATGTGTCTTACACTGTCTTCAGAAAGAGGGGAGGTCTGAGGCTAGGCGGGCCTCCATCGGGAGGGAATTCCTCAGCCTAGGAGTGGCCACCGAGAACGCCTTCCACATCGTTGCCACCCGGCGTCCCTGGCCGACTGCAGGGGCCACACCACGGCCCAGGGTGTGAGGCGGTTCCGCGGGTAAGTGGGGCCCAGACCGTTTAGGGTTTTATAGGTCAACAGCAAAACCTTTAATCGGGCCCGAAAGACAATAGGCAGCCAGCGCAGAGAACAGAGCACTGGTGTAATGTGCTCACGACAACTCGTCCCCATGAGGAGACAGGCCGCCACCTCCGGACCGTCACCAAGGGTAGCCCCACATAGTGTGCGTTGCAATAGTTCAGTCTAGAGGTAATGAAAGGATGGATGATGGTGGCCAGATCAGAGTCCGAACCATACGGCCGCAGCTGTCGCACCAAATGTAACTGGTGAAAGGCATTCCCCACCACAGCCGCCACCTGGGAGTCCAGGAGGGACTGCGAATTGAGAAGCACCCCCAGACTATGAACATGAGTAGCTAAAGGAGGGCAAACCCCATCAATGACAGGAGCCATCACTCCTTCAACCCTACCAACCATCACCATCTTGGGATTCAGCTTCAGACTGCTCGCCCTCATCCAATCCCCCACAGCCACCAAACACCGGGCAAGCACCGAGACTTCCAGGTCTGGGTCTGCAGAAAAGGAGAGGTAAAGGTGTGTATCATCAGCGTACTGATGGCAACATATGCCGAACCCTCTCACGACCTCACCCAAAGGTTGCATATACATATTGAACAAGAGAGCAGAATAGAACCGTGCGGGACTCTGGGGAGATGATGAATACTCTCCAAGCACCACCCACTGAGTTCTCCCAACCAGGAAAGAGTGGAACCATTCAAGAACAATTCCATCCAGCCCAGTCCCACAGACGGGCCACGAACATCTCACAGTCAATGGTATCAAATGCTGCCGACAGATTTAATAAAATCAAAAGAGACGATCTGCCCTGATCCTATTCATGGCGCAGGTCGTCGACCAAAGCCACAAGCGCAGTGTCAGTGCCAAACCCAGGACGAAAGCTGGACTGCGAAAGATCAAGAAAACTGATTCAATCCAGATGCCCCTGAAGCTGCCAAG
The DNA here is from genome assembly GCA_003113815.1 of Sphenodon punctatus. Classification (NCBI taxonomy): domain Eukaryota; kingdom Metazoa; phylum Chordata; class Lepidosauria; order Sphenodontia; family Sphenodontidae; genus Sphenodon; species Sphenodon punctatus. The sequence continues at coordinate 11,010,193 of QEPC01011255.1, read as the reverse complement.
CCACCACCCGTTCAATAACCTTCCCTAAAAAGGAAAGATTAGAGATTGACTGGTAGCAGGAGAGGAAGTCAGTATCAAGCAATGGGTGTTTTTTTTAGCAGAGGCCACACCACCGCCTCTTTAAGGCGGCCCGGCACTCTGCCCTCCTTAAAGAACCCCAGCCAGCAAACAGCCATAACGTCTCACGGCAGGCCTTAACCAGGCAGGATGGGCATTGATCTAATTCACAACAAGTGGCTCTAACCTCCCCAAGGACATCCGCTGCAGCAGCGGGCAATACCCACTGAAACCAATCCCAGGATACCGGACAAAGCGGGGCCTTCATTACCTCAGGTTCTCTCCCACTGCTACAAATGCGGAGTCAAAGTCATGGTGAATCCGGGTGATTTTATCCACGAAAAAGTCAACAAACATGTCACAGTGAGTACTGGAAGATTCCAGTTACAGGCTGAGGGAGACCGGACTGACCAGCCTCTGCACCACCCGGAAAAACTCAGCTAGACGAGACATCGCGGATGCTATGAGGGTAGTAAAGAACACCTTCTTTGCTGTCCGCACAGCCACAGCATAGGCTCTTAAACTAACTCTATAGTGCAATTGATCGGCTTCAGCACGAGTATGGCGCCACCATCACTCCAACCACCATCACTCCTGCTTTATCCGTTGCAGGTCCTCTGTAAACCAAGGGGACCTGCGTTATCTGCATTCAGGAAGCGGACGCCTAGGAGCCATTTGATCGATGGCCTCAATGAGCAAGGTGTTCCAAAAAGCGATGAGGTCATCGAGTGAACGGTCATCAAGATTGGGGGGTATTTCCCCAAGAGCATTCTGGAACCTTTCTGGTTCCATAAGTCCGGGGACGAACCAACCAAACTGGTTCAGCACCACTCCGGGGGCAGACGTGCCAGGAGACCGGCCCAGAGGAAGTAATGGTCCATCCACGACAAGGGCACAGCTAACACCTCCCCCACCACCGGATCCCCTGCCTCAAGACCAGTGCAAAATATCAGGTCTAGGTATGGTATGTCCCCCATCATGTGTCAGGCCAACAACCCTCTGAGACAGTCCCATAGTTGTCATGACAGCCATGAACTCACGCTCCGCTCCCCCAAGAGTGGCATCAGCGTGGATGTTGAAGTCCCCCAGGACTAAAGCCCTCGGAGACCACAAGACCACTTCCAACACCAATTCTGCTAGAGCATGTAGGGATGCTGCTGTACAGGCAGATGCACAGTATACCAGCAACAGCCCTAATCTGTCTCCAGCCAAATCAGTCACTAGATGGATGCCTTCTGTACCTGAGAGAGTTTGCACTGGAACCTCCTCACAGACAAGGTATCCCTAAAAATAATGGCTACACCGCCCACCCCCACCCCTCTGGCCGGGGCTGATGCTGTACAGAGTAACCAGCCAGAACAAATCAGTCAAAATTGGCCCCAACTCTGTGTCCAGCCAGGTCTCTGTAATACACATGAGGTCAGCTGATTGGTACAGGATTAATTCCCAGATTGTTGTGGACTTATTAGCCACTGACGTCGTGTTAATCAGCAACAGTCCCAGATCAGGGGCCCTCCCATTCTTGATCAACACACCACCTGCCCGGGGGCCAGTGAGAGGGACCAGCACCCAACACCTGACCTTTCTCACAAATTTAACCAGCCTCCTTGAGGGACAGTAATTGCCCCAGCCCATCACAACCCCAATGACTGAGGAACCCACCGACCCCTGGTCCAACCTCCTCCCCGATGGCTGCCTCGGCCGACGAGGGAGACCCCTCTTCCTCCCAACCCCCCCTCCCAGGGGAGCCAAAAAACCCCAGCCCAATTGGGTAAGACCCCTCCCTCACACCAAGGGGACGGACCCTTCCCTCCCCAACCCAGTCCCCCCTCCCCCTCACACTAGGGGAGGGAGTCGTACCCTATCAAACCCAACAAACCTCCACCCCAAACCCCCTTCCCCCCAAATACTAAACCCCAACAATATCCGGCCTATAATACCAACCGCCCCAGTATTAAGCCCCTCCTCTCACAAAAAATAACCAGTCTTAACCATGTTAAGATGCAATGCAGGCATGTCCTGTGATAAGACCTGAAGGCCAAAGCCTGAGGTGCGGCACCTCGGGTCTGGGGGCCAAATGTGGCCCACAGCTAGCTTTTGTGAGGCCCCTTTCCAGTTCCTGGATCTGGCCCTGGATCCAATTCCTACCCTCAAATACTGAAAGACAGAGCTCAGGGTAAGGGAGCAGAGGTGAGGGTGTACACACAAGGAAGAGAGCAGATCAATGATCCGTCCCCTCCTCTTGCTAATTGCACCCATTGAGCACCCCTCTCCCAATTTCTATGCGGCCCTTGAAGCTTGTACTAATTTTCAAAGTAGCGCCTGGGAGGGAAAATGTTCCCCAGCCCTGATCTAAGCCCTGAAAAGAAGGCTCCTTCAGAAGATGGAGGGTTGGTTTGGCTAGTTCAGTTCTAAAGCAAGAGAATGGGAATTTTACATGAAAGAAAGGCAAGCAAGTGTTCTTTGGTGCAACATTCCTCTGCTTACCATAGTCCTGGGAGGAAAAAACTCAGTTTTAATTTTCAACCCTCCCAGGAAGTCAGACTCCAACAGAACACTGATTAAATTGGATGTCTGTGGGGGCCCAGAACATGTACAAGGAGCTCTGGATTAGCATTACGTGTGAGGGAGTCAATGGGGGTTCCAGATCAAATCTAAACACCAAATCCGCATTTAAAGCAGGGCTGGACCTCCCATTGACTCTCTCACAGGTAACACTAATCGGGGGCCCATGATGTATATTCTGGGGGCCCACGGACATTTGATTTAATCAGCATTATGTGCGAGTCCACCCTCTGTTTTGAACCAAAGTGATAGGTGTTGAAGACTGCCTAGTCATCTGGTAACTTTTAAGACATGAGGGCTGACCCCTTCCAAATCACCCCATAGAGCTCCTGATGCAGGGGGAAGGGGGGAAGGGGACTCAGTACATATCAGATGTGAGGCATTGAAGTTGTATCTGCTTATGTGTTCATATAAAGTATTTATTAATCTAAATAATTAATTAATATAAAGCCACCCAGAGCCTAGGGGGAGGGTGGGGTAAACATTTAAATAAGGAAGATTTGCTAGCAAGGCTGAGCTATAGTTGCAACTGCATTTCTTGCATTTGTTGTATGTAAAAAGTAGTAGCCAATGCCATAACATTGCATTAGTTTTGCATTTTAAATCTTGAGATCTAAAAGGCTCAGTGCTTTCAACTTACTTGTCCTTGGTCCTCATAATTTTTCCTCAGAGTATTTTAGGCCATGCATATGTGCTAAAAATGTATATGTGTGTATGTGGTGGTGGTGTCAGTGCTGGGGGTGGGGAGGAGAAGGGTTAGCTTGAGCTAAATCCTAGTACAGGTGAGATACGCTGAGTTAGGCTCAAGAAAGCTAAACCTGATGCAAGGAAAGGGTTTCAGCTCACCTAGTTAGCTGAGTTTAACCTACTCTTAAGTTTGTCTTCTAGGATTTTAGTTTGAGCTAAAAAAAAATATCTCCATTGTTTCCCTAGCAAAGACAGGAGCTTAACTGAGCAACATGCTCAAAGTCCCTCATATATAGTGGCAAAAAGAAAGCCCTGAAGTTATTGTTAGAGGGCGGGGGGGCCTAAGGGAAATTTTACTTCCTGTTTTTCCACTGTGATTGCAATACTCTGCCTTTTTGAGGAGCCTTTTGTCATCACTGACCTTCACACTGCCCTTTGATGTGAGAGTTGTCCAAATATGGGCTCAGCTACTTCCTGACCAAAATAGCCCCAATGTGACACAATGCAGCACAGAATAATATACCCTTAATCCAGGGCTTCATTGTGTGAGCAGAGATGGAGACTCGTGAACTTTCTCAGCAGCTCAGTGTCAGGTTTTCTGTTGTCCACTTACCCATTTTGACTCTGCCACACAGGCTTGGCTGCCCCACTAAATAGTCTCGGCATGAGAATGACACTTGATTCCTGAACCCTGAGCAGAGTCTTCTGGAGTCGAAGTCCCTCACAAATGTATCCTTCACTCTCATTCTGACGCAGACATGCATATTCCCTCGAACACTCAAACGCATGCATGCAGATAGCAAAGAATATATAAGGCATCAGATAGAGTATCCAGCGAGAGGCCTAGAGCTTCCAATCTAATTCTAGCCTGTATGAACATCCAGTGTGTAAGAAACATACTCCCCAGTGAATCCAATGCAATTAAATTCCTAATTTCAGCCATTTCCTGTTGTTCCTTCTCTGTTACTGAACATCCCCCCCTCCCCCCCAACCAAAAAAAAAGGTGGTATTGCCAAAGGCCCAACTCAGGCCTGGGCTAAGGTGTTTACATGAGTCTTGGCGCTTTATGCATGCTGCCTGCAGCAGACAACTGTTTGTGCCAAGAGCTTTCAAGAGACGGCAGGAAGCAGCATGTGTATCATAGAGAATAAGACTCATCGTCGTCATAGTTCATGTTTGGTAGGAACATGTTCTTGCTGCTTATGATTCCACCTTGAGGGGATATTCTGTTTGTGTTGGGGCTGAACCTGTTCCCCTGAAACCTCTTCACAACTGCAGTCCAAGCATTTGGACCGGGGCCCTTCTTAGATGTGATAAAGTTTCTCCTCAAGCAAGGCAAAGAGGCTGCAACCTGGTCCCGATACTGAAAGAGAAGAAATATAAATAACCTCAGAGACCTCTGCTTCTGTGGGGGCAATTTTCATACGTGGGTATGAAGACTGGGTATCTGGAACCATCAAGTAGCACACATTCTCATGGTCAGGCCATATTTCTGTGGCCCTCCTCCTTCCTTTCCTCCCAGGGACTTGTCCAGTGCCTCAACCATGCAAAGTAGCCAAAAAGCTGAGCATACCTCCAATGCATGAATGTAAAGTTAGGATAGTTAGACCTATGCTACCTACTCCCCAACCTCTGTATGGGAGCAGGAGGTGGTGAAACAAAGTGTACGTACTCAGTGGGTGTTTGTAAATGAGCAGCATGTCTGGGGGATGAGGGTCCATGGCTGCTGACTGGCACATCTGCGGAGCAGCCACTCAAGTGGAGTGAGGGAGGAGGAATTTTAACAGGCAGCTCCCAGTGTGGCTACCGCAGCAGCCACGTTGCACTTTCCCTGCCACGGACCATGGGGGAGGGAGAGGTGCGCCAAGCTGGCCTTTGAAATTGACATTTCCTGGCATGAGTGCTCGGGAACCCGGGCTCCCCAGTGCTTGTAGCTATTTCCTGTGACTTGCAAAGGCCGTGTCCCCTGCCCAGAGTGCCTATGAGTGATGGACCTATCTGCTGGCATGGGTGGCTGCCCCAGCTCATATGGGCAGGGGATGTGTGTACGCCAGTTGCCACATGCTTTTTTTGGTTTACCCCACACAGCGGACTCCAGATTTCTCAGCAGTGCTCTGTGAGCGACCCTGAGTGGGTGCTGTGTGGCTCACAGGAGCACACATACCCCCACTCCACCTTCAGACAGGCGGCCGGATGAGTGGTCACTGGGTGGCCATGGGGAGTGGCATCTTGTTTAAAAACACCTCAGCATCAAGGAAGCAAAATAGCATTTTACAGCCACTTTTGTTTACTCCTGAGTCCTTATTCCCTTCTCAGCTGTCAAGCATCTGGGGTCAGCAGCAGATTCAGCTGTCAGTGCTTGGTGTGTGTGTGCGCTGACAGACATTAGCTACCACCACCACTACTGTACTTTAACACAAATGTTCTACTTTTCACATTCCTAAAGAAGCATAGCCAGGGCTGGTCTTACCACAGGGTGACCAGGGGCAACTGCCCTGGGGCCTGCTCTTTCTGGGCGCCCTGCAGTGCCCCCCGTTTTCACCAGGGCAGTGGGTAAGAGCCTCACTGCCTCCCAGAAGGGCCCCAAACATGACCCCATCAAGGGGGCCGCACATTTTATCTTTGCCCTGGGCCCTACAAATTCTAAGGCTAGCCTTGGACATAGCCATGTAAACAAACACTAATCTGCAAGAGTCCTATCTTCATTCTACAGCTGGCGAAACCGTTAGGTAATCTGGCCAAGGAATCCGACGATATCATTGTCAGGAATAGAGCTCTGGACTGACTTGCTTCTGTTGTAACATCTCACAAAGTCCCACCCTGAGTGGTGTTGGGTGGAGTGTGCCATGATAATACATCCAGGATGGCTTTATGTGACTTACCTGTTTATTGAGACATATGTAGATAACTGGATTGTACACGGTGCCTGTTTTTGCCATGTACATGGGAATGCTCTGAACCTTTGGGCCCATAGCCACTTCTGGCTTCAGCACTTTGGTCATTGCGAAGGCTGCATAAGGTGCCCAGCTGAGAAGAAAAGCTAGAACCATAGTGACCACAGTCTTTGTTACCTGGGACTCTGCTCTTTGGGTTGAGTCGCACTGAACCAAGCCACTCTTTGCCACCTAAGGAGAGAAAGTAGAGCCCACAATAAGAGTTTGTTGCATTTGTCTCTTCTCTGCCAAGGTCAGGGATACCACCTTGGGGCTGGATCCAATGTTCATCCAAGTCAGACTCCTGTTGACTCTGGTGTGCTTTGGATCAGATCATTGGCATTTAATTGCCAATTACTGAAATATCCTGGTGTAACAGGGTATTTATTTATTTGTTTGTTTCAAATATTTATTATCCCGCCCCATCCTGCCTATGGCAGCTCAGGGCAGTGTGCAAATAGAATTAATAAAACCATAAAACATGCAATAAACAATCATCATATAAAAATTAATAAAACATCAGATGGAGCTATGAAACCCCCCTCAACGCCCCTCACCCACTACCCATCTCCCCCACCAAAGGCCTAGCGGAACAGCCAGGTCTTACACTGTCAGCAAAAGGAGGGAAGAGCCAGGGACATACGGGAGAGAGTTCCACAGCCTCAGAGTGGGCACCAAGTACGCCCTCCCCATGGTCGCCTGAGATTGCCGGGCCTGGGTCAGCTGAAAACAAGAGGTGAAGCAGGCGCAGCTCCTCCTGCAGGGTGTTATGGGCGTTGCCCCCCAAAGCCCGCGGCTTTAGTTTAAAAAACAAAACAAACAAAACCGTGCTGCCGTTTATGACAGCTACAGCAGCGTCTGAGCTGCTGCAGAGGCTGCTGTAGTTGTCACTGAACCTGTTCTCCCTTCGGGGACCCACCCACTCCACTGGGAGAGGGAGTGGGTCCCCGAAGGGACAAAAAGGTTCAGCAGCTCAGCCGCCCAAAGCGTTTTCCTATTGGAAAACGCGATTGGGGCGGCTGAGCTCCTCTGTCCACAGCACGTACGGGACGTGCTGTGGAGGGAGGGGCTGAGCCTTCCATTGCGCTCAATGGGCGCAATGGAAGATCTCGCCAGGGCAGTCGGGCTGACAGCCCTGGCGAGATAGCTTGGTGGGGACTGGGTAGGGAGCAGCGCGCGTGCGC
>QEPC01011255.1:10972717-11001356 GCA_003113815.1 Sphenodon punctatus | reverse complement strand
CCTACTGTTGCCCTGGCTCCGCCTACCGTTGCCCTGGCTCCGCCCACCAGCTCACCGGCCCGCCGGCGACTGCCCCTCCAAACTAAAAAGCCACCAGCCGCCCTTGAGGTGAAGTTGGGTGTCATCAGCATATTGATGGCACCGAACACCAAACCCTCTCACAACCTCACCCAATGACTGCATATACATGTTGAACAGGAGAGGGGACAGAACAGAAGCTTGCAGAACTCCACACATGAGATCCTGGGGACACAAAGAACAGCCCTCCAGCACCACTCGCTGAGTCCTCCCAGCCAGGAAAGAGCAGAACCATTCAAGAACAATTCTACCCACCCTGACCCAGTCCAACAAGCAGTCACCATCTCATGATCAACCGTGTCAAAAGCAGCAGAAAGATCTAACAAAATCAATATGGTTGACCGTCCCTGATCCAGCTCACAGCGAAGGTCATCAACAAAAGGCCACAAGCACAGGGTTGAGAGAGGCGTGAGTATTTTATTTATTTTATTTATTGGGCTGCTATTGGGTGATCATGTGGTGGCAGTGCAGCATAATTGGCTGCTTAGTGGGGGAGGCTTGGTTTGTGAGTGGGGTAAAGTGAGAGGTGGGTTGATTTGGTTGGGTCTGTGTTTTTTGGTGGTTGTGAGATGGGTGGGTGGTGATGCCCCTTTCCCTGGTGAGAGCAGGGGAGGGGAGGGAATGGGTTAGGGTAGGTGGGACTGTTTCCCTTAGTGTGAGGGGGGATGTGGTCCCAGGGAGGGGAATATGCTTCACCCAGTGAGAGCAGGTGACGGAGGGGGGGGAATCTCCCTCTCCGGGGAGGCGGGACAACCAGGGAGAGGATGGTCCAGGAGGCAGACCCGCATGGGGGATGACCACAGCCATCGGGGTTGTGACAGGGCAGGGGAGGTATGGTCCTAGGGAGGGGGGGTACTAACAGGGAGGCAGGACAGGTGCTTGGTGCAGGTCTCCCTCTCCTCCCACCCCCAGGCAGAAGGTGTGGTGATTCATGATCAGAGGGCTCCCGGCTTGAAGCTGTTGCTGCTTAACACAAGGTCAGGTGCTAACAAATCATCAACTATCAGGGAGTTGATTCTGGATTGTGCAGCTGACCTTGTGTGTATTACAGAGACCTGGCTGGACATGGAGTCGGGGCCTTTTTTGGCTGACCTGGTGCCAGCCGGGTACTCTGTGCAGCATCAGCCACGGCCAGAGGGACGGGGAGGCAGTGTAGCCATTATTTTTAGGGATTTGTGGTCTGTCAGGAGGTATCCAGTGCAGTTAATGGCAGACTGTGAGGGTCTCCATCATGTGGTTGATTTGGCGGGATTTGAGGGTGCTGCTGGTATACAGCTACTTGTACAGCAGCATTCCTACACGTTCTGACGGAGTTGGGGGTGGGGTTGCGGTCCCCAAAGACAATAGTCTTGGGGGAGTTCAACATCCATGCCGACGCCAGTCTCAGTGGGGCGGAACATGAGTTCATGGCTGCCATGGCAACCATGGACCTGCCTCAAGTTGTCATCGGCCCAATGCACGATGGAGGACACACACTTGACCTGATCTTCTGGACTGGCCTTGAGGCCTTGTTAGTGGGGGAGGTGTCTGCAGAGCCTCTGTAGTGCACAGATTATTACTTCCTGCGGGCCTGTCTCCCGGCATACATCTGCCCCCAGAAGGGTGTGGAACCTGCTCGGTTGGTTCACGCTCAAATACTGATGGAACCTGAGAAGTTCCAGAATGCTCTAGGGGAGTTACCCTCTGATCTTGATGGCCATCCACACGATGACCACATGGTTTCGTGGAATACTCTGCTGACCAAGGCCATCGCCCAGACAGCTCCTAGGCATCCACTCCCTCGGCATCGGCACCACAGGCCACCATGGGTTGTGGAGGGCCTGCGGAAGCTGAAGCAGGAAGGGCGGCGGTTGGCGTGCTGGTGACACCGGTCTCACGCTGAGGCTGATTGATTGCAACATAGAGCCAGTTTACGGGGCTATGTCATGGCTGTCAGTGCAGCGAAGACGGAGTTCTCCGCTACTCTGATAGCATTTGTGAAGTCTCGTCCAGCGGAGCTTTTCCAGGTGGTGAGGGGGTTGGTCAGTCCAGCCTCCCTCCGCCTGGAACTGAAATCTTCCAGTGCCTGCTGTGACATGTTTTTTGAGTACTTTCCAAATAAAATCGCTCGGATTCACCATAACTTCGACTCCGAGCTTATGACAATAGGAGAACCAGAGGTTATGGAGGCTCCATCTTGTCTGGTTTTGTGGGATCTGTTCTGGGGGCTGTTAGAGCCACATTTTGTGAACTAGACACATGCCCGTCCTGGCTGGTCAAGGCCAGCTGGGAGATGTTGGGCCCATTGCTGGCAGGTATTGTCAGTGCCTCCCTGCAGGAGGGCAGGGTGCCGGACTGCCTCGAAGAGGTGGTGGTGCGGCCCCTGCTTAAAAAACCATTGCTTGACGTTGACTCCCCTGCCAGCTATCGGCCAGTCTCTAACCTTCCGTTTTTAGGGAAGGTTATTGAGTGGGTGGTGGCTCAGCACCTGCAGGAACATCTGGACCGCACCAGTTTTCTTGATCTCTCGCAGTCCGACTTTCATTTAGGTTATGGCACTGAGACTGCATTAGTGGCTTTGGTCGACGACCTTCACCAGGAACTGGACCACGGTCGTTTGACCCTGTTAATCCTGTTAGATCTTTCAGCTGTATTTGATACCATTGATCATGAGATGCTGGTGACTCGCCTGCAGGACTATGTCGGAGTGGGCGGAACCATTCTTGAAGAACTAAGCGGGTGGTGATCAGGGATTGTTCATCCACCTCACGTGTGGAGTTCTGCAAGGCTCTATTCTGTCCCCTCTTTTGTTCAATGTGTATATGCAGCTGCTCGGCGAGGTCGTGAGATAGTATGGGTTGCGGTGTCATCAGTACAACAGCTTTGGCCATATGTCCCTGACTCCAACCTGGCCACTGTCATCCATGCCTTCATCACTGTCACGGGTTTGGGGGTCCACTACCCCACCTTTCTGGGTTGGGTGACTCAATTTCCCTCACTTGCAGCCCACCTGAACCAGTTCTCTCTCTGGCTGATTCAGTCCTGCAAAGGGATAATCCTTTTGTCTCCCAAACTCCCAGAAACTTCCCATTTACACACTATCTCTCTGGGTTCACCAGTGCTTGAAGGCACCAGTACTCAGATTGCATCCACAATGCTAGCCAACAGACCCTCGTAGTAAATTAGAAAGTGTATTGATTACATAAGCAAAGATAGTTTGACACAGAGTGGCTAATAAAGTAAACAGTAAAATAACGCATTCCTGATCTGTACTGGGTGAGTCCCTAGATAACTCTTACCCTACAAAAAGTTCATTCAATTGAATTTCTTCTCAGCCCAATGTTGGAGAGCTGGGTTCCAATCCTAGAGACTTTCCAAGAAAGTCTTTACTTCATAGTTTGCCTGGTACAGCCTTCCCTGGCTGCAAGATGTAGATGAAGTTCTTGGCTTCCAGAGATAGAAGGAACTCTCCCTTTGTCTTGTCTCTCAGTTTAAATAGTTTTCCAGAGTCCTTTGTTCAAGTTTCCCGCTTGGTAAGTGTCCATGTCACGTCCACAGGAAAGATGCATTTGCAACTGAATGGCTTCTGTCTGGCTCTTTGCAGAGGTGTTAAGCTTTGAATACACATTCTTTTGTCTCTGTCCCTTGCATGAAGTGAGTTTCCAGTTCTTAGCTTTTCCATTACATGATTACATGAAGTGAGTTTCCTGTTCTCAGTTTTAACATTCCATACATGTTTAACCTTTAGCTTTGGATATTTGTTAGACCTATAGTCCAGTATCTCTTTGTGACAATCACCTCAAGATTAGACTATTGTAACGCGTTCTTCGTGGGGCACCTTTGGTGATGGTTTGGAGACTGCAGCTGGTGAAAAATGCGACAGCCCATCTCCTTATGGGGACAGGTCACTGTGAGCACATTACGCCAGTGCTCTGAGCTCTGCACTGGCTGCCGATAGTCCTCCAGGCCCGATTCAAAGTGTTGGTGCTTACCTATAAAGCCCTATACAGTCTGGGCCCCTCTATCTGCAAGACCGCCTCACTCTCCGGGCCCTGGATCGACCCCTGCGGTCCACCAGGAGCACCCTTCTTGATGTCCCCCGGGTCGTGCGGGGGGATACAATGAAGAGGGCATTCTTAGTGGTGACACCCAGGCTGTAGAACTCCCTTCCGTTGGAGGCCTGGGTGGCCCCGGACCTTTCCTCATTTCGGCAACAGTGCAAAACCTGGCTGTTCCGTCAGGCCTTTGGTGAGGGAGGTGGGTGAAGGGTGGGTGGGAAGGATGGTTTTTTAATTTTTTATTTTATTCTTACGCTTCCCTTTTATGTATATTTTAAAATATTTTCATTTTTGTAAGCCACTTCGAGCTGCCTAGGCAGGAGAAGTTGGATACAAATAATAAAAATATATAAATTAAGTTATTTTAACAATTTATACCCCACCCTCTCATGCAAAAGCAGCTCAGGGTGACTAACAAACATCTAAAAGTCTGATAAAATACAAACAATATAAAATCATATAAACCATAAAACACTCATAAAATATTTAAAAAAATACAGGATAAATATACAACATAAATAATGGGGCAACAAAAACAACCAAAACAACAACAACAAAACCCCCTCCCTAACCCCCAAACGCCCCACCCTCACCCATCTCCCTCGCCAAACACCAGACGGAACAGCCAGGTCTTGCACATCCATCAAAAAGAGGAGCGGTCCGGGGTCACCTGGACCTTCGCCAGGAGTTCCACAGGCTCGGTGCGGTCACTGAGAATGCCCTTTCCATCCTCGTCCTCCGAAAAACCCAGGGGACCTCAAGGAGGGTGCTCCCTGATGACCGCAGGGGCCTATCCAGCACCTGGGGAGTGAGGTGGTCCTGCAGATACATGGGGCCTAGGCCGTATAGGGCTTTATAGGTAAGCACCAACACCTTGAATCGGGCCCGGAAGACAGTAGGCAGCTAGTGCAGAGCCTGGAACACTGGTGTTATGGGCTCTTGGCACCCAGTCCCCGTAAGGAGCCAGGTCGTCATATTCTGTACCAGCTGCAGCTTCCATAAAGCGCATTGCAGTAGTCCAGGCTAGAGGTAATGAAAGCATGGACGATGGTGGCCAGGTTGGAGTCCGAGACATATGACCGAAATCGCCTCACCAGATATAATTGGAGAAATGCGCTCCTCGCGACAGCCTCTGTTGTATTAGGCTTCACACCAGCAGGTAACTTCAAGTGCTTTATTGATAGTAATTAAGTTACACAAAGTCCCACAGAGGTCTTAGAGAACTCCTTATGTATATAAACATCTCTACTTCTCTACTAACTGCCTTTCTGCTTCTGATTCCAACTTCAACTGAACTTTTCAGCAAGCAACTCTTAAAGAGACAGTAGTCTTTTTAGAACACATTACATACACCACAGCCTCCACCTGGACATCCAGTCGGAGCTGGGAGTCAAGGAGTACCCAAAGACTCTGAACCTGAGGGACCAAGGAAGGAAGCACTCCATTAATGATGGGTACCTCCACCCCTCCCCACCAGCATCACCTCCATCCTGTCAGGATTCAGCTTCAGACAGCTCGCCCTTATCCAGTCCCCCACAGCCGCCAAACACTGAGGGCATTTTTAAACGAGACAAGAAACGCGGCTGATCCTTTGATCAGCTGCGTTTCTTTGCACTTGTTTAAATTGAAAACTTACATTTAAGCCAGCTTTTCCCCACGTCAGACCGGGCAGGTGATCCTGCCCCCTCCGACGCGGATCACCGCTGTGCCGGCTTCACGGCACACTTCCGGGGTATTTTGCCGAGTGCACATGCGCCTGAGGGTGCACATGCGCCTGAGTCTCTACGCCGGGTCTGATGCTCTTCTGAGCATCAGACCCGGCGTAGAGAGAAAGGCGGGTGCCCGATCCCGCCTCTGAACGAAAAGCGCCCTGAGTAAGCACCGAGACTGCAGGGCCAGGGTCAGATGAAAATGAGAGGTAAGGTTGACTATTGGGAGGACACTGCCCACGGAGTCATTCCCCTCTGGATTTCACTTTCCCAATTTCTTTATTAACGCATACAATTCACCCACAGTTATATACCATCCTCACAATCCCTTGAGACCCCTGGTTGGGCACCAACCCTCTGACCCAGGTCCAGTCCAGTAGGCAGTTTTCCTAGCAGCTGCACTCCCTTAGTTTCTTTATTTCTATTATAGGCCCTTGCCAGGCACAGACCCTCTGGTTCAGGTGCCTCTTCTGACAGAGGTAGCTTCCTGGCTATGGACTGGCTCAAACCCTCATAGGCAGGGCTTTACTCATCTCTGCCACTTGCCCTGGTAGGTTCCCTTAGGCAGAGCTCTCCCTAGCTCTTACCTCCCCAAGGTCTGTCCTCTCACTGAGCCTAGCTCAGGCTCTTCAGACTCTGGGCTGACATAGCTACACCCAGCCCAGATTTGAGGCACTCAGGCATGATCCTTTGCTCCCTTCAGCACCTGTACCCCCTTAGCACCTGCACTCTCCTTACTGGTGCTACTCTTTTAAAGGGCCTGTGCCCCAAACAGCCTGCTCCCTACTACACCTGGCATGGAAGCCCCATTTCTCTTGCAAAGCCTGCCAACACATTCCTGGCCTCAGCTTTACCTGGCTGGCACCCTATATTGTTGAAGGTGAGTAGCCTATTTCGCCCCCATGGTAGCAACTAGAACTGGCTGCTTTCCAATGAGATTGAATGCGCTGCCTTTGGTGCCACAGGATTCTGTGAGAGTCAAATGACGCGCAGCTTCTGTCTCAGCAGAAAGGCGGAAGTGCAGGTCTTTGCCAGAAAACATGCACGTCCAGGAGAGTAGAATTTCACTATTCTGCTGGACACACATTTGCTGGCAAAGACCTGCACTTCCATTTTTCTGATGAGATGGAACCTGCACATAATTTGACTCTCATAGAATCCTGCAGTACCATAGGCAGCACAGTCCGTCGGAAAGCAGCCTCTATGGGAAACGACTCAAGTCTTTGTGCTTCTTAGTAGGTTTTTAATGAGACATGAAAATACCTAAGCTCTTTCTCCTTTAGCAGCTTAGCACTGGTACTGACCCTTGCTAGTAGGTGCTTAAATACAGTTGCTAATTTAGTAATGTACAATACTAGGGATGGGCAAAGTTTCCTTGTCCTAAGAACTGCATCCATTTACCACAATGGGAACAAAGAACTCTAAGAGTCTAACGCTGTTTTTAGATGATTGCACTAAAACATTCTTAACACACAGAACGGTATGACTTATTGTCATAACAAAAACATTTTATTCTGTTTAGATGATCTTTACTAAAACATTCTAAAAAGTTCTATGAATTGTGCATGTAAACATCTAAAACATTTTAGCATTATGCTCAAAACATTCAGTTTACATGATTAAAAGGACTTCTCTGCAACGTTTCCAAATTGAAACGTTTCAGTAAAACCTGGAGAAAGGTGTTTTAAAAACAAACAAGCTATAACTAGGAAGTATTTTAAAATGAAACGTTTTAACTGTTTACATTATTACATTCAAAACAGACTAAAACATTTTTAATGTATCGTCTAAAAACACAAACAGTTTGCTCACTTCCAGTATATGCTCTGAAATTCACCTGGGAATAGGTCGGACTCAGAAACAGAAGGGGAAAGCAAGGTTTCTCAGAAACCCCTTCAGAAATCTTGAGCTAGTCATTTAATCTCTCCTTCTCAGTTCATCATCTCTGTAATGAGGGCCCTCGCATTATTTCCCTGCCTCACATGGTCATTGTGATTAAAAAGATAGTTGAAAAGTGTTTGAAAATATTGTCATTCAATACCAAATGGGAACCTAAAATAGAAAGAACAATATCTGAGTTTGGTGGTGGTGGTTTTTGTTTTTTGTTTCAGTACTGTTAAACCTGTGAAAACAATACTTTGAAAAATAAAATGATTGCCCTTATGTTATGAATACAGCAGAAATCCATGTATCTGCAGACGTCAGGTATGACGTTTTTGTCGAGAGTAGAGAGATTTCTGGATTAGAGGGGTGGGGGGTTCTACTGCAAGAGTACTACGGTGTGTTTTGGAGTTGTGAGGATCCAAAGACATGCCTAGGAAAGGAAGGATTGGGATTAGAGAGATCCAGATATGGGCATTGTTTAAGCATCGTTTGAGGAACTCCATATCCAAAAAAAGAGAAAAGAAGCCAAGACCTTTTGATTGGCAATAACACACTGTAGGTTGGGAGATTGCCACTCGGGGTGATATAACATCAAAATCATCCTGTTGTTGATAACAGTAGAACCTTTGGTTACATTCAGATATTTTTGTTTAAATGAAACAACCTAGGTGAGGGTTTGCACTCATTTCACTAGGACCAGAGCTTGGTCCAAAGTGATTTTCAAGATACAAGTTCCCTGTCAAGGGATTCCTGAGATCCCTTTTATATATTGACTCTCAACCAGTGGAGAAATGACAGAGCATCGCAAGAAAGGGAAAAGTCCACCCCCTGTGCACCCCAAAACCACACATCATAAAATGAAGGGGTGGAAATTAAAAAGAGGGACCAAGTGTGCCCCAAATTTAGAAGAGGGGGAGGAGGGAGTGTCCCCTCCTTACTCCTGCCCTTTTTCTACAACCCTGTTGTGATGGGTGAGGCCTCTCTGCCCCACTCTAGGCTAGCTGTGACTTAGGGTACTTTCAGACGTTACGGGCGGCCGGTTCACCACAGCGAACCACCAGGGGGGGCGAACAGCGCAACCACGCCCGGGGGTTGGAAAACGACCCAAACAGACGTGCCGGGAACGGGACCACGGCCCGGAACCGGGCCGCACCATCACGGCCCGTGGCAGCACAACAGACGTGCAGCCGAACCCCCGGCGGGCGCTAAACCCCCACAAGGCACCGGGCAGGGGCGGGACACAGACATGGCCGACTGAGGGCAAACGAAGCCACAAGGCACTCAAGGGAACGCCCACACAAGGGAAACGGGAAGGGAGGGGGGAAGAGCGAGAACAGGCTGACAGCCGGCTCACACAGCGGTCCCGCAGCAGGGCACAATGCACGGCCACACGCCCGGGCACACACACTCACACCAGGGAAAGGCCGGGAAGGGGGGAAGGGGCGCCCGGAACGCCCCACCCGGAACACCGGCAGGGAGGGGGGGGGCACCACCACGGGGCAAGGCACGGACAGCAGCAACCCCCACACCACCCCAGTCCAGTCCAGTCCAGTCCAAGGAGGTGCCCCCACAGGAACAGAGGCAGTCTCGGAGGGGGGGGGCGGACCCCCGGAGCAAGGCACGTTGGGGGCCCCCAAAGCACAGCGAGGCCGGCGGAGGGGCGCCAGGAGGAGGAGGAAGGGGGCCCCACAGTCAAAGGCTGGCACAGGCAGGGCAGCCGGGTCCAGCGGTGCTCCTCCGCAGCACCAGCGACGCTCAGGCAGCACCCACGGAGTCACGGGGATGGAGGGGGCCCAGGACCACGGCCAGGGGCAGCAGCAAGCAGCGAGGCGGGCGGGAGCTCACCGAGGTGGGGTCCGCAGGTCGGGAGCGGCCAGCGGGGACCAGGCCCCCCCCCCGGGCCGGGGCGGGAGCCCACACGGGGGCACCACGCCGGGGGGGGCAGGCCAGCGACGCGGGGCTCACGGGCCGCTGCCGGGGGCCCCGCTGGCCCGAGGGCCCGGGTGGCCCGCCCGGTGGACCAGGTGGGGCCAGTGCAGCATGCCCCGGCGGTACCCCTGCAAGGACATGTAGTGGGCGATCAGGTAGTAGGCCTCGAAGGGATCGGGCATGGTGAGGGCCAGCTGCACATCCACACGCGCCCACACCGCCAACAGGGATGACATCTCCACCGCGGAGGGCTCCGGCACACAGCAGGCAGCAGAAGGGGGCCACGGAAGATGCCCCAGCTCCAGAAGCCGCTGGAACGCCGCCCCACGGGTGCGCTGGTACCCACGGGCCCCGTGAACACAGGAGAAGTAGCTCACGGCCAAGGCAGGGCCACCCTCGGCCAGGCACTCCGAGTAGGCGCCCAGACCACACACCACCAGCGCTGACACGGTCTCCGAGGCGCTCCAGGGCACATGGGCGCACAGCACCTCCGGGATGCGCCCCTCGGGGAAACGAGCCAGCCCCAGGGCCTCCGCATGCAGCCGGCAATCACGGGCGCTCACCACATGGCCAAAGTAACGGAGCCCGGAGCTCAGGCTCTCGTAGGCACCTGCACGGCTCCCCGGCCCGGCCAGGAGCAGCTGCACGGCAGGGGTGTGCCACAGGTCGCACAGAGACATGGTCTCGCGGAAGGCCCAGATATGGGGGGCCCCTTGGGGGCCGGACAGCGGGAGCCCCATGGATGGGCAGCCAGCCATGGTCCAGCACAACAGGGAATGGGACACGGAGCCCGGAGGGCACACAGACTGCCCAGGGCCGGGAGAGGCTCGGCCCGGCCCCCGGGACAGGGAACACGGGCCCGCACCGCAACATTGTAGCACAACAGAGCGAGGCGTGGGGTGCGGGCCCGGCACAGCTGCAGAGAACAACAGCGAGCTCTCTGTCTGCCTAATCGCACCTTCAAGGCCATCCCGCTACAAACAGCGAGGGGAGGGGGCCCGGGGTGCTGGGGGCGGGAGCAGCCGGAACGCACCGGCACAGGGCGCGCGCAGGCCCGCGAGGCCGACCCCCGGGCGGAGCCACCAGCACCGGGCCGCCATAAGCGCTCCCAGCCCCCACCGGGGCCCCAGCACCATGGAGCGCGATAGGGCAGGTGGGAACTGGATGTTCCTCGCGCTCGCGGCTGAGTGGCACCGTGACCACACTGAGCAGCTGTGCCTCCTGACCGAGAGGGTGCACCTGGCCGTCCGCCTGCGCTATGTCCTGGCCCTGCGGGCTGGCGTGCGCCTCCGGGGCCAGCAGGCCCGCAGGAGAGTCCGTGGCCGGCTCAGGGCTCGGCGCCGGGCCTGGGGGGCGTGGCTGGCCGCCTGCCGGAGCCTCACCCGGCCCGCTGCGCTCCGAGGGGCCGCGAGGCGGTTCCGCTGGGCAACGCAGACCCTCCGCCGGGCAGCGCTGCTGGCTATGCCCATAGCGCGGAGCCTATGGGTCACGGAGCGGCCCCAGGCCTGGTGGGAGCGGGCCCAGGCCCACTGGGGGGAGGCCGAGTGGGGGTCCCACTTCCGGATGGGCAAGGCCACCCTGCTGCGCCTAGCGGAGCTCCTCACGCCCTGGCTGGAGCGGCAGCACACCTCCATGCGGGAGCCCATCCCCATGGTCCAGCGGGTGGCCATAGGGGTCTGGGCCCTCGCAACGCCCGACTCCTGCCGCTCCGTGTCCCAGCACTTCGGGGTGGGGCTCAGCACGGTCGCCTGCATCGTGCGGGATGTGTGCGAGGCTGTGGAGGGCGTGCTCCTCGACAGGACCATCCAGCTCCTGGACCAGGGCGCTGTGATGGCTGGCTTCGCGGCCGGGGGCTTCCCGAACTGCATCGGAGCCGTGGACGGCACACACATCGAGATCCTGCGCCCGGCCGCGGGGGAGGCCCTGGAGTATGTGAACCGGCACGGATACTACTCCCTGCACCTGCAGGGGGTGGTGGACCACCGGGCCCGCTTCATAGACATCTACACGGGCAACTCCGGCCGGAGTCACGACGCCAGGATCATGACCATCTCCCCCTTCTATGCCCGCATGTACCGGGGGGACTTCGCGGACATGGGCATGAGGTGGATCGAGGGTGTTCCCATGCCCCCCTGCATCCTGGGGGACCCCGCCTACCCCCTGACCCGCTGGCTGATGAAGGTCTACCCTGTCCCGAGCACCCCTGCGGAGCAGGTATACAATACCCGCCTGTGTGCGAGCCGGACCGTGGTGGAGCGTGCCTTCGGGGCCCTGAAGCAGCGCTGGAGGAGTCTAGCTGGCCGCCTGGACTTCACCGTCCCCACCTCCGCCCTGGTGATCGGTGCCTGCTGCGTTCTGCACAATGTGTGCGAGACCGAGGGGGCGGCCCTGGAGTACCCCGAGCCCCACCGGCCCCCCGGTCCTGTTCCCCTGTACGTGAACGCAGGGAACCCCCGGGAGTACCGGTATGCCAAAAGGATCCGGAACGCCCTTGCAACCCACATCGCCCGGGGGGGCCCGCTGTGAGGGCCTTCCCGCCCCTGGGGGCCCCACCCCCCGTTCCGTGCCCATGCCCCTGTACACGCGGTCCCACAGCCCTGTCCCCCCCACAAACGGGCCGGGGACAACTGTCTCTTTACAACACTTTATTGCCCACACAGTGCACACAATCACCCTGTGCCCCCTCCCCACCCCCGTCCCCGTGACCCCGTCCACCACCCGCCCTCATGTGGCCCTCCCCCTCCCCCCCCTTCCCACCATCCCCCCGCGTTTCCTGGGCCGACCCCTCGTGCGGCCGCTTGGGCCCACCGAGCTCTGGGAGCTCCCCTCCCCCCCACTGTCCGTGTCCCCTGCCGTGTCCTGGGCTGGTCCCGGCCCCGGCAGGGGGCCGGGCGGCGGATGGGCAGCTGTGCCCGGTGCCCCGGTCGCGCCCCGGGGGGGCTGGACCCTCCGGAGGCCCGGGGGCACTGGGAGGCGCATGCGAGGGCCCTGGGGCCGGGGGGGCGCCAGGGGCGGCAGGGCTGGGCCCGGGGGCGCCGAGGGGCCCGGCATGGGGACCTGGGCGGGCAGGGCGCCCGGAGGTGCGCCGGCCATCACGTAGGCACACATGGTGCCCGCATGCAGGAGCAGGGAGGTCCCAATGTCGTGGGACCTGTCCATCTTGGCACTGTGCTCCCGCACCATGCCCTGTATGTCCTGCCGGAGGCCCCTGAGCAGCCCCTGCTGCCGCTGGTGCTCCCGGCGCTCCCGCCTCCGCTCCAGGCGCACCTCCGCCTCCAGCCGGCGGTCTGTCTCCAGGGCCTTCTCCATGGACCGCTCTATGGCCGCCTCCATGCGGTCCACGGAGGCGATCATGCGCTCCCCCTGTTCCTCCGCCCTGCGGACGATGTCCTCCGCTTGCTCCTCCCTGCGCCTGCGGACCCGCGCCCGGTACTCCCGCATCCGCTGGGCTGGGGCTGCGGCCGGCGGAGGCGCCGCGCGCGGGGGCTGCCCTGTGGAAATGGGCGGGTGGGTCAGTGCAGGGCCCTGTCCCCTAGCGGGGTCGGGTCCCGGGGCCCCCTGCCCCCCCTCCCCCACTGAGGCCAGAGGCCCCCCTGGGCTGGCGCCCGGGGGGCCCTCCCGCAATCCCAGCCCTCCCGCCTTACCTGGGTCCGGCACCTGCTCTCCTGTGCCCTCCGCGGGGGCCTGCACCGTCTCGCTGGCCCGGTCCTGGGGCTCCCCATGTCCTGCGGGCGGGAGAGGGGGGAGCGGGTGAAGGGGGCTGGTTGTGGCCCCTGCAGCAGGGCCCCCACCCCCGCCCCTGCCACCGGCCCCCTGGTCGTGCCCCCCCCTGCCCTGGGGGCCCGCTTACCCTCTATGTCCGTCTCCGAGCCTTCGGAGCCCGGCGCCTCACCCTGGGAGTGCTCCCCCAGGGACCACTGGCTGAGGGTGGTGAGGGTGCCGACCTCCGACTCCGCCTGGCCGGCCCGGCGTTGGGATGTCTCCGGGCTGCTGCTGGGGGGGGGCCTTGGGGCTTCTGCGGGTCCCGGGTGGTCCTCCTGGGGGTGGGGGTCCCCTGAGCTCGTGTCTACCGGGCGGGCGGCGAGGGGAGGGGGTACCTCGGCCCGCTCCCTGCCCTGGACCACAGCGCTGCCCACCAGGCGTGGGGCAACTATGGAGCCCTTCATGTGAAGGATGCGGTCCAGGGCATCGTAGTAGGGGGCGGTGCGGGCCCCGTGGCCGGAGCGGCTGTTATTGTCCTTGAGGGCCTTGTACCCCCTCTTGAGCTCCTTGGCCTTTGAGCGACACTGGTTGACAGTGCGCTCGTGCCCCGCCGCCTCCATGTCGCGCACGATGTCCCGGTAGACATGCTCGTTGCGCTGGTTTATTGCGAGCTCCACCTGGTACTCTAGGGTCCCCCAGATCCGTATGAAGTCCCGGGTCTCCTGGAGGCCCCACTGTCCCCCTCTGTGATAGGCCTTCCTCCGGCTGGGCCCCTGCTGTTCCTCCTCCCGGTCCAGCTCATGCTGCACCTGCCTCTGCTCCTCCTCCACCTCCTCCTGGGGGTGCGCCTCCGGGGGCCGGGGGCCGGGCTCCTCCTGGGGCTCGTCCGCCCGGGCCGACTTTCGTGTCTGGGGGGGGGAAGGGGGGTGGTTGGTTGCTGGGTGAGGGTGTGGGCCCTCTCGGGGGCCCCCTGCCCCCCTGCCCTCCGCCCGGGGTCCCCCTGCCCCCCTGCCTTCCGCCCGGGGTCCCCCCGGCCCCCTCCACAGGGGGTTCCCCTGTGCCCCCTGTTCCCCTCCCAGTGGGTGCCCTTACCCGTTTCCTGGGTGCCTCCTGTGGGCCTGTTCCGGCCGCTGTCCCCGGGGCGGCGCGACCCGGCTGCAGCTGTGGTTGGTGTTCCCGGGGCGCCTCCCTGGTCGGGTGCTCCCGTGTGCCCCCTTCCTGCACCTGTGCCCCCTCCGCCTGCATCGCTGGGCCTGGCTGCACGTCCTCCGCCTCCTGTGCCGCCGCTGTCGCTGTTCGTGCCTCCGGTCTCTTCCGCTTCCCTCCTCGCTCCATCCCGCCACGCTTGCTTGCTGCTGCTCTCGCTTTAAATCTCCCTCCGGTGTTTGTGTTGGTGCTGGTTGCCTGGCAGCGACGCTGCGTGCCTCGTCCCCGGCCGGGGCTCCATTTTTTTGGTTCCGCTGGGGGATTGGCGTCCAGACGTTACTTTTGCTTGGTTCCCTGTGGGGGTTGGTTTGACCACGCTTCCCGAGACCTTCCCCCGGCTAGCCCGGGAAGCGTGGTTCAAACTGACCCCATGTGGGTATTGAGCGTGATGAACATCTGGCGCACGCCGTTCAGACGTTCCGGGCCCTTTGGCCCCGCGGGGGGGTTGAGCGTGGTTCAGTGTGGTTCACCGTGATCTCGTAACGTCTGAAAACACCCTTAGTTGCCCCATTTACATCTCCTACTGGATTAGCTCTCCCCAGAACTGTACCAGCCTATAAGGGGTTAACTCTCTTAGCCACCTTTGCCTCAGAATTTCCCAAAGCACAGAAAATACTTCATCAGGTTTATCTGAGTATGTTGACTCAGAATCACCCAAAATTGTGTCACCCTGAAGTTAGGAATTCACTTAAATGCACTGGCTTAGTTAAAGGAAGTTTATTATAAGAAGTAAGATTAATAATATTATGTAAGATTGTGCTCAGAGTGCAGAAAATCAAATAAACATAAAATATAACACGACTACCTAACTGTGAATTCTATGTTGAGTCTTACCCTATGCAGTTATATGCTTACATGTTCAGTTCAGTCTTTAAATCTTTTCTCTCAGCTCTGATGTTACCGGAGCTGGGCATTAGATTCTTGCTTGATTGCAATTCAAGAGTTTTTTTCCCAGAAAATGCTGGGTCAAAGAAAATCTCCTTTCCTGTCCTAAGCAAGCATTTTTACTCTGTCAGTCTGCTTGCTGCTTGTAGCTACTGTATCCTGTCCTTTTGAAATACAATTTGCCTGGCTAATGTTTATCACTTTGAGTGAATTGTCTCTGCAGTATATTGTCCTCTGGCGATACCATGCATTTTGCATACATTCCATGGGAAAGAAAAATATCTGTAGTATCATGACTTTCCCTCTATTGCCTGTAGAAATTTCATGAAGTTTCCTGTTCCAGTCTCTAAACTGGAACTATCATGCCAGCTTGAACTATAACTTTCATTCCAGCTTGTACACTATAAAGTTTTCATACAATCTTTCATATCACAGTTACATTCCTTTCTTAATACTGAATAATATGACACCAAACATGATTGACTATACAATACTAATACAGATTAGTCATTTGTGAACATGTATGTAACCTGTATGTTGGTTTCCTGATCTTTACCACACCTGTTCTCCAAACATTTGTCTACAAGGGCTTAAAGTTGGGGTGTACCTCCCTTGCCTTTTGCAGTAGCTCCTGCAAAGGTGCTAACTTTCCCCTCCCCTGAGGACTAGTCCCAGAATAACTTACCACTCCCCACAGCAACTCCTGAGCAGTCACACAAAAAGACAGGCGTAGGGAGTGGAGGGGATGTTCCTATGATCATTACTTCCAGGCTCTACTTGTGGTTCTTTACCACAGAAGATTCTTTATACACAGATCATTTTTCATGTGAACACTCCCCAGATGCTCTGACTAACTCATGACTGAGACATACAGATACAAATATGTAAACGAGGGGCTCGGGGGGACAACAATAAAGGGCAAAATGACCTGACAGCTGCCCAGTGGTGCCTGCACTGAGTAATCCCAGCATGCCAGGAGTAATGTGTCTATTAATAGATGCTGTCATAATAGCACAGGACATACCTAGCCTGACTAGTTTAACATCAGGCAATTGTCCCTGCAGCCTGGTGAGCACTGAAGCAAACCCAGAACCTCAAAGCATAGCACAGCTGGAAAAACCTCCAAGTTTTGCCTAGTTTGCTCACCTTGTCCAGCTCTTTTAAAATGTAGGCTAGTTTCCTGTGGTGAAATTGTTAGTGTTTTGTCTAGTTCTATTTTCAAAGCCTCGAGCAGTGGTGCCTGGCCTGCCCCATTCCCCACATATTTCTAAATGCTAGGAAGATTTCCTGACACTCAGCCTGAACCGGGACCCTCCCTTTCTTAATTTCATCCCGTTGTTGCTTTTTGTTGTAACCATCAAAGCCACAAGCCAGTCATAGGCTGGATTGTGATTCTGTAACAACAGAAAACAGTGAACACACAAGTTTTACATCTTTCTAAGTTTCTCGGCACAACTTTCCTGTTAATTCAGTTGCTCTCTAAAAATGACCCTTCCAGTCAATCTTGAGGGTTAGGGAAGATGAGGCATTCAGCACCTGGCAGGTTCCACTGACTTGGTGGGAGACCTTAGGCAAAATCCTTAGTCTTGTTTCCTCTCTGTGCCTCAATTTACACCACTTGCCCGAATTACAGGGGAGCCCAATCCCTCTGCCTTTTTTGATGGCCCCCCTACCTTTTTCCTTATAATTTGAACCCTAGTTTACACCACTGTAAAATGGATAAATACACTTACAAGGCTGCCCAGAAGGGAAGAGAGAGGAGAAATTTGGCCTAGGCCTCACACAGAAGAGGGACCCACAATGGCATGCCAAATTTAAAATCCACCATGCCAAGGTGAAGATCCCTCCATTTTGCAAGGTGACTGCTGTACTATCTATTGCTGTCACTGTTCTCCCAGAAATCAGAGCTGAAGAGTACACTGAAATCTGGTTGTGCTGCACCATGGGATTTTGCTGACTCCTAGTCCGAGTTAACCTGTTCACAATGCAATTTAGTATTCTTATTCCTGATTAAAACTAATTGTGCAAACAGTTAGTCCTGAATAATAACCCTAAATTAATGGATCTGGATTAAAAACTAATTTGGATTAACAGTGATCGTGTAAAACAGCCTATATCTTATCTTTTTCTTTAAAACATCTCCTGGGCAGTCAGAGGAGACTCACCTTTCTCAGGGTGTGAATAAGTTTGCCATAGGACAAAAGAATAAGGATCAAAGGAATTAGGAAGCAGCAAATGAAGAGAGACAGGTGGTAGCTGCGGCTTTTCCAGTCCCGTCTGTGCCAAGCTGGAGCACAGTTGGATGCAATGCCCTCCAAGTCATAGCTGCTCCAGCCGAAGAGTGGTGGAATAGTCCACAGCAGGGACCAGAGCCAGATGAACAGGAGGGCCAGCACAGCGTGTTTCTTCCCAAACCGGAGGGCTTTGAATGGTCTGCACACCACCAGGTACCTCTCCACTGCACACACCGCAACTGACCAAAGGGCCACCAGCCCTGAGACAGGAAGAGGAAGCAAAGTGCACTAGTGCCGATTCTCAAGGTAAGAGTTAACCAGACAAACCCTGCTGAGATGTTACTGTAAAGGGGACAGCAGAAGAGACACTGTATGAAAGTGAAGTGCATGTTGTTAGAGATGGACCTGAGCCACCCTGCAGGCTCAGACAATTGGAGGTGGGAGTGATGTGGGATGTGTTCCCTCACTTTGTCAGGCACCCTTTATGTCCCACTCAAAATTAATCACCAGTCCAGACACATCCCTGCCAGGTGAGCTTGAGGGTCCCCTGCCATTTTTGTCATGGTTGCACCCATTACTCTGCTTGAAAGGGGAGCCCAATTTGAAGACAAGCCCAAGTCTTCAAGTTTGGATCTGAACTTCCCTACAGTTTAGGAAGTGGAGTTCAGATGTGAGGTTCCAGTTTGGATCCATCTCTACATGCAAAGTGGTTATTCACACTCCCAGTGCAAAGGATTTGTGGATGCCTATTGACTGGCTATTGACTTCAGTAGGTTTGGGATTGCAGCCTGTAGCACAATCTGAACCAAAAGACCTCCATGTTACAGTAAATGTGTATAGACCATCAGCCTAGGATTCAACAAAGAAGCTTCTGAATGTGAACAGGTTCACCCAAAACAAAAAGGGCTCCAGATGGTTTGCTCTGTAAAATAGAGCAGAGATTCTGTATGAAGATGTGGGGGTGGGACCATCAGAAAGTCTGGCTGGTTGAAATAAGCATCAAACACTTCAAAATTAATCTGAACTGAACTGCTGAACTTTCTGAGGCTCTCGCATAAATATCAGCAAAGAGTTAGTGTTAATAAACTGTAAATTTTTTCCTCCTTGGGGGGCCATATTATCCCTGAGGTTGTGTGAAGGCACAGGGAGCCCATGCTAACGCTTTTGACTTGCGCATGCAAATGCACACATCCAAACACAAGTGTCCCTCCATATAGGTGAGCAATGTCACAAATTTCCAGTGGCTATTTCAGTAGCAATACATGTGCTGTGATGTCTATGCACTTACCGAACAGAGCAGTGCAGAAGCCTTGGAAGATGCAGAACGTCTTGCTTTGGGAGTAAAATCCTTGCAGATTAGACTCCATGGCAGGACAGAGCCCAAAGACAATGCTGAGGATGTCTGCAACTGATAGGTTCACCATAGCATAATTAAGAGGAATCCTGAGAAATTTGTACCTGACGGTCAGTACAATGACGATGGCGTTAAACAAGATGCCCAAGAAAGCACAAAGAATCATTATCATCCCAAGACCTAGCTTATATTTCCTTTCATTGGCCTGATCCAAGCAGCTAATGGTGTTACATGTTGTATTGGATCCCAGGAATTTAGCAGAGTTGAAAGAAAGCAGAGAATTATTCATCTTTCCATTTTGTTTATGAGAGCTGCTCTCCTCTCCAGCATGATGCCAAGTATGATGGGGCATGTTGATCCATTATAATTCCCCTATTGTGTCTCACACAAAAGGCCCTCTCTGCCTAATTGATACAATAAGATATTATCCCTTCCTTTTGAATCACTCCTTATGTCTGGAGAGGAATGTGCAATCAGTTTAAAAGCACTACCCCAGAGGTGTAAAGACAAAGTATTGGTACCTTGCATCCCAAAAGCTTGCATACCTTCACTAACAGAAGTTACTCAATAAAAGAAAACATCTGAAGTTCTGAACTACTTTGCCTCCATCTCTTATATTTGGGACCAACATGGCAACCACACTTTCTAGACTGAGAGGCTGACATTTTTTAAGCCATTTGAAAAACAGAAATAAAATCAGCCCAAATATTCTGATAGTTTTCTTGTCTCCCAGAACAAGTGATTTGTCATTTACCCAAAACATTTCCTACAAAAAAATCATTTGAAAAATTATTTCCTGTCCCTCCACTTCCCTCATCTTTTCGTTTCTTTTTCATCTTTTTATCACCAGTAAGAGGAGGAGGAAAGGAGGAGTCAGTGACAAAAAAATAAATAAAAAGATGGAACAAATATAACTAATTTTTAATTTTCTGCTTTTGTTTTAAAAATGAAATTCAGAAACCTCAAAATTGCACATGAAAATTTCCAGGCAGCTGCTTTGAGGCTCAACTGAGAATTCCTACATCCCGTTGTCAATATTGAATGTGCTGATAGATGTAGCTCTTTCACACGGTGTCTGTTTGCTTTGCTTGGGCAAATGTTAGAATTTAGTAATATGAGAGCCCGAGCTGTGATTTTGATTTGAGGGAGCCAGACAGCCTTCATGGCTATGTTTAAGGAATTGTTGAAGTTCATCCATAAGAATGTAATAATCACTTCCTACAGAAAACACGTCTTGGATTAACTGTTAAATAAACATATGTGAGGAGACTACGGAGTTAATGTTTAAGTAAGTCACCTTTCCCTCTCATCACTCTGACCTGCAGTGCCACCCCTTTTTTTAAATGCCTACATTGCATTCCTGTCTCCTACCACCACAAAGCCAAGCTGCTTGTCCTCCCCTTCAGGGGCCTAGATAATCTATTTTGCCTCACATACATCTCTATTCCCATTTCTTCCTACTCCCCACTAGCTTCCAGTTTTCTCCTCTTTGAATCTGATATGTACTTGCTGTGAAGTGCTTTGCTGAATATGGCCTTTCAGCTTTGTATTTTCTTTCAGGCTCCCAGAAACTGGCATAATAAAACCAGGACCCAAGTCTGGGTTGGGAAATGGGTACACTTTACCGGGTCCAGGGGGCCCTGGGCTGCAAGCCTATTATGAGAGAAAAAATTGAGGCTAAATTGTAGATGCTCGAGGACATTTATGAAAAACTTATTTTCCTGTATCTATGGGGTGTCCAGATCTTGTGAGATTTGCTGGAGCCAATCAGAAGCAGTGTTTGAGCGGAACAAGCAATATTCTGAACAGTGAGCTGCTGGCCCAGGCCCTATTATACAACACACACAGAGAGCACTTGTACAGGAAACTGTAGGACTTGTAATTTGGGAGACAGAGAGCTGTGAGCCTCCCTGTGTTTGACACTCTCAAGAACTACAAGTCTATGTAATTTCAGGAAAAAATAAGAAATTTTTCTTTCATGACTCATGAGATTGTGTGGATGGGATGGGATGGGATCAGATCGTGGCAGGATGGGTTGATGTTACAACTTTGTACTGGGCCCAGAGAAATGATGCTTGGGCCCTGAATGAAACAGGAGACAGGAAAGAAGCATCTCCTCCTTGATTTTTGGAGGAGATAATATCCCCCTAATCCCTCCATCACATTTAGGGTCCTCTCTATTGACAAATCTCTGCTTCACATCTGAGGATTTACCTAAAATGGTGGCTAATGTCTTATGTCACAGCTCAGCCAACAGTCAAGGAGGCGGCGCCAGGACCACCCATCCTTCCTGCCATTTTCTAAAGGGAAATTGGTAGTAGCAAGAAATTACCTGCCTCCAGCTACAGTATGGAGAATTTCTGACCAGGCCTGGCTACAGTGCTGGGGACTCCTCAGCTTTGGTAGCGGACCCAGCAGCAACTGTGGTCAATTAGAGCCACCATAGAATGTCCTGTGGTGTCATGAACAGGAGCAGATGGAGGGAGAGAGGCCTTAGGGTGAGGAGGAAGAATGTCTAAGGGGGAGGAATTCTGGGGATCATTGTCCCCTCATCCCCCGATTGTATCATCCTTCCCCTTACCAATAATCTCTTCTCACTCCTTTTTTCTTGAACAATTGTCTTGTGCCTTATCTCTGCTAGACCAGGAGCTATGTTTTGTAAGTGTCATGTACATTTATGACACTCTGTGGGTGTCATATACAGCATAATACAGGAATCACTGCCAACTCCCCCTGTAATTAATAATTAAGTTTATGAACAGATAGTTTCTAGGTATGGGTGGAATATAGACCATGAGACCCTGGGGTCCACATGTCTTCACTACAAACCCAGCCCCAAGCTGAGTGTGTTTCATCTAACAGTTGCTCTTTCTTGATGTTATGGAGGAGAATGGAAATGCTGCTGTGAAGTAAACAACCAGGAGCCTCTTGAGTTCATAAATGATTTTATTTGCATTTTTAAAAGGAATCTTATTTCTGTACAGACAACAGCTTTACACAACACTTGATAGAGGCTGGGGAAGGTGCAATGAGGGAGGGATGGTACATTTCAAATTTCATTGTCTTTCTTAACTCAATAAGTGTCTCAAATAATCATTTGACTAATTCCTAATTGATGCTCTGTTAGAAAATAGATACGTGATTTGCTTAACCCATTAAAGCTTCAGGGGCCAAATTATGAAATCACTGAAGCCAACCCTTACTGACTTAAGTAGGAAGAGAAATTTGGCTCTAAATGTATAATTCAGTGTGTAACTGTAAGGAATGTGTAGGCATTTAGTGAGCAGCTCACAAAGGCGCTAATGTGAGTTCAATAGACTGCAGCTCACTGAAGCTACTGGATGTGCTCTTAACAGATGACCAGTTATTACCTAACTTTGAATAATCCTGACAAAAATGTTCCTTACAGTCTTATTTGCTCCATAGTTGAATCTGTAAAGGGATTCAAGACTGCAGTTCACCCAAAGGAGCAGCATCTTCTTTAAAGATAAGCAAACATGTATGAGTTGCCTTGTTGATTGTGCATGGAATGACCATTTGAGGCACTTAATATTAAATGCATCCTACTCTCCTGATGGCCACCATGTCCAGCACTTAGTCTTCATGCTAGTAGACAAAGGAACGTGACTGATAAAAATGAGATGAAACAAACTGGAGGGGTTGAAAGACGAGGCTGCTCATCCCAATATTTCAGGTTTATTCAACACCCTTCATGAACTCCAGGAATTCTGCCAAGGAAGGGAAATCAAATGGGTGAGTATAATTAGATTAATGTGGGAGAGTCTGCTTAAAGCACTGAGCTTTCTTTCCAGGGGCTCTGCAGAATCACCCTGCTCTTTCTCCTTTACTCTTGCAGCGAATTATAACCCAGCCATGGGGTGGGAATCTATGCTGCATCTTGAAAACAACACAGCTACATTGATTTACATTAGCTGATGATTTGGCCCAAACTGATGATTTGGCCCAATAAAATGCCAATTTGCATTGGCCCAAATGAGCTAGAGCTGATCACACTAAGCAGCACTTGGGCAAAAAAATTCAAGTTGTTCATTGTCCAAATTGTTCAGGTGCAAATCATGGCCCCACTATTCCCTATTGTAAAGATGAGCCCAAAATCAAAAGCCCTGAAACATGGAGAGGAGAGGTTGGTTTTGGATCTGGCAGTGAAAACAAACACCTAGTTCTGAAAATCCTTCAAATTTAACAGGCAGATAATTTCAAACTACATCTGGAGCCAAATTTTAAAATAGGTCCCAGCTTCTATAAATGTATCTATCCAAAACATCCCCGCTGACTACACCCACACTTATGAGCATCAAATCCTGAGTCTCTCAAGTTTCACCTTCATCTCAATATGTATAATATAGGTTCACTCCTTACAACTTTTTTAGGCTTTTTACCTCCTCACAGTCTGCACTTCCCCTGACTGTTAGTGTTTTCATACGTGACAGTGGCCCGCTTTACTCCACGTTGACCCAGTTTTACCCGCAGGCCACTGTAACTTCTGTTCCCAGCCATCAGGTGTTAGCACAGAATAGATCCCAGCCGTGGTGGGAGCTACCGCAGACTGTGACTCAGGAAAGTCAGTCACAGCCTGCTCTAGCCATCACCATTGCTGGGATCTGACTGCCTGACCGGGTGTAAAGAGGGCTTTCATGTTTGAAAGTCTGCTTTACTGGACTCGGTTCAGAGTGCTCGCCAGGTCTGAATACCATGGCAGCTGCCATGGCCGCCCGCTGAGGGGGCAGGCCACTGGACGCAGCACAGGGGCTGGGCAGATGCACCTCCATGTGTCTCCCCACTCTCCCTGGTGGCCCAGCCACTGTCACGTTAGTTATGGGGCCGGGACCAGTCCTGGCCATGGTGGCGGCCCATCTCCGGACTGGATATGTCCATGACAGTGACTTGTCATCATCACGTATGAAAACACCCTGTGTGACCTTACAGGCCCCTGTGTGTTTGAGGGGGTGGGGTGGGACATGAATAAATTTGAAATAACATGGATGTGAGAAGCACTATGTTACATAGTGAGAAGCACTATGTAAAATTTGGGCCTGCAGAGCCTTAAACATAGCACGCCCCAGACTATGCAGGTCCTATGGTGATTCAGGAGAGGTTCCCAAAACATGAGTCCCATGAAGAAACTAAAAGTAACAACATATGCATAATATAGGGACATACAGGGCCTGCAATGCAGGGAGCCCTGGCCCCTGAAGGGGATGTTATGTTTAACTGAATATCAAAAATTAAATACAGTAACATTTTCCTTTTTCTAATGGGAAAATCAGTGTTCATCGACCATTCTGTGTTAGGAGAGGGCTCACATTACAATTTTGCATGGGGCAGAAATTCACAAGGGGCCCACCTTCCCTGGATTAGAGCTGAATTTGTTTCCCATTGCTATTTGGTATATGGATGGATTTGCAGTATCTGACCCACTCTGGAAGGATCAGAGACCGAGTGAGATCTGTTTATTGTGCCTTGGAATAACCGGTTCACTGATTTACCTCATTACTGCATCATGCTACAGTGCATATTGCCATTTACTGTATTGCCATTTAACAGTTGTCCATAATTCCTGTTTACTCCCTCCTCCACTTCCACATCTGGTTTCAGACTTGTAATGGTAACATACAGTTGCAGAATAACACAGTAATATTGTAAACCAGTTAACCAGTTTTGTGGTGTTATCCGGTTATTCTGTTTGGCTGTTAGCTATCATGGTAACTGCTAAGCTATTGGGAATGGCAGATAGAGGTGTGCACCAGGGACCCATGTCATTTTCAGGTTTTTTGTTTTTGTTATTTAAATCTGTTGTTTTTGTTTTCATAAATATCAAATTGTTTTTGCTTTCATTTTCATTTTCCATTGCTTTCAATTGAAAACACATTTTTGGTTGTAATGTTTTTGTATTTCACTATATTTGACTGAAACCTGGGGTAAATATACCTCCAATGGGAAGTGTACCAAATTCCAAAAAGATTGAATAAAGGAATCCAATTTTAGAAGCAGCTGAATTACTTTATTTTGCAAAAATCTTTATATACATTATTAGCTGTAACCTCTTTGCCTCACATTTATTGTAGATGAAACTTGGCAAGTTTATACCCCTTTCCATATTTACCATCTCTGCCAACTTTCAGAAGGATTGGATAAAGGGTCCTGGTGGTATAAACAATTAACATATAAATGTATGTCTGAGTGTAACAACTTTGTAGTCCAATCAGTGAACATGAAATTTGGCAGGACTGTATATCACACTTTCATGATCATCTCTGTCAAATATCAGAAAGATGTGATAAAGGGTCCCAATTTTATATGCCTGCACAGCATATGCAGAGAAGGAGCCTACGCCAGGGTGGTATAAGATCGGTTTGTGATGTCAATTGAGCAGCAGAAAGGTCAACTAAATATCCTCATTCTGTGTTGTGACCATCCCAGCATCTTTTCCCCACTTGTTACTGGGAAGTCAGAAGCATCTGTTTAGGAAAGAGTCAATAGAGATTCTCTTATGTCCTTTGTCACAGTTCTGCAGGATGTGATTGTGATGATCATTGGACAGCCTGGATATGTAAACTATGTCTCCTGATTGCTGGGATGCTATCCAAAAGTCCCAGTTATGTCCCTTATGCCCGCCTCAGGGCTGCCCCCTATGCCTGCCTCGAAGCCACTTCCAATTGGTCCTGTAAAACTAGAAGCATGCAGTAATTGGCCAATGAATTTGTCTGTCAGTCTTTTGGGTTGCTCCACGTCCTCCCTCCTACAGTCTCTCTCCCCCTGCCATGCCAGGTGCCTGCCTCTGACTGGCACTGCATGTGCTGCTATTTATCTGAATAACGGTCTTCACAGGGACAACATCAATTGCTTATAAAATTGGGTCCCTTTATATAATTGTCCTGTAGTTTGTCTGAGATGACAGGGAAGGTATGCGATATGTTCCTGCCAAATATCTTGTAAACAGGATGGAATATATGAATGTTACAGCTGGAAATGTATTTTCAAGTTAATATCTTATACCATCAGGACCCTTTATCCAAGCTTTCTGAAAATTTGCAGGAGCTTGTGGAGGGACATAATAGTCACACCAGGTTTCATGCAAATTGAATGGCAGATAAAGAAGTTGTAGTCATGAATGTGTATGGAGCTTTTCTTAAAATCACAACATTCAATTGCTTCTAAAATTGGTTCCCTTTAATTTTTTTGAAATTTGGTACAGATAATGCCCTCCACTGGGGGTACATTCACCCCAAGTTTCATCAGAATTGAATGAGAAACAAAAACATTATAGCCAGAAATAAGTTTTTCCGTTTTTTCCCTTTATTTCAAAAATAAAATGTCGTTTTCATTTCTATTTTCTTATTATTTGTCATTTTCATTATTACAATAATGATAACGAAAATTGTCATTTTTGTTATCGTTATTGCAATAATGAAAACAACATGCACACCCTTAATGGCAGACATTATCTGCAGATAATAATTTTACCATTCAGGTCAGCTATACCCTGGATCCAGCACCGCTAACAATGCTGAGTTTTTGCTTTGACGTTTAGCCAAATTACACACACAAAGATACCCACCATCATAGTCAATCTTGCCATCATTATTTTTGTCTCCATCCTTCATCAATTCCTCTATGTCATCCTCAGTGATGGTCTCGCCTGTAGCCTGTAGCATGAGCTTTAGTTCATCAAGGTCAATGTATCCATCCACGTTTCTGTGTAATGACAGAATAATTCAGATAGGGAAGAATGTTATCTGCAAGTTCTGCAGTTCAGGGCTGTATCACTCCCAAATGGTCTCGCATCTGCTTTTCATCAACTGATCACCCTTTAGTTTCTTAGAATGCCTTATGTTGCTTTGGGAAGATAAAAGAAAGAAAGGGGCATAACTCTCACTATTTTGCTCGCCTCTGGGATGTGATCATACAGATTTTGTATGACTTTTGAGTGGCAAAAAGGAGGGAGTGCTGAGTATATGCTGCTGTAAGTGAATTAATGAGTAGTAATTTAGTGTATAGAGAAAATAATATGCTATAACAGTCAATAGGAACTAGCTTTGCAATTAAAATACTTTTACTATTAAGATTGTTTAAATAATGGGAATCTAGGGGCACAAAAATATCTCCCCAAATGGGCATTGTTTGAGGGCAATGGGTGCTACCAGCTATACCTAGTTATATATTTCTATCTATCCTCTTCCCGCATACACACATACAGTGGAGTGCTGTTAAGTGGAATTCTGTAGGACCTTCGTAAAAATTCAACATCAGAAATTCAACTTATGCAGGTTTAAATAAATGGGGCAATGTAAGTTTTACTCAAGCACTATTTTAGCCACCCAGTTAAAATGTTAACGCCTTTCAGTAAAATAAATAATGATTCTTGGAAGCGTGTAGTTAAAATACTGTAGTAATGCCCTCCAAGCATGCAGTGCAGTACAGTAGCAGTCCTGTTCCCTGTTGCTCACCAGAACAGCCTGGCTTACAATGCAGCCAGTGTCAGTGATGGGGGCACTGCTGCATTGTGTTGCATGCTTGAAGAGTATATACTACATTAACAACATGCTGACAATAATTAAGTCACACACAAATGTATTAATATTTTTAGCTGGGTGAGTCAAACACCCATGGGATGGGTGGGACAGCGTCCATGTGAACGTCAATGGGTGTGTGTGCACGCTCCCGCAACCCACCCACCAGTACCCATGGAGGAGCCAAGAAGGAGCCGACATGCTCCTTGGGTAGAGATGGTTGTTCAACACCCACCTGTCCATGTAAATGACAAAACACACACACCCATGGGAAGGGTTCGCCGAAACCAGTGAGACACAGCTAGAGAGGCCTTGGAGGAGCCCACAAGCAGACACACCCACTGGGAGAGATGCCCAACGCCCGGCTGAGAGCCCTTAAAGGAGAAGCCAGTGAGGACATGGGTGTCCCGGCTCCCAACATGTCAGCAGAAAAGCCACTGACAAAACGAAGGGAGCCAGTGCCACGACACACATGGGAAGGGGCAGGGTAAGCAGAGGGACCCCAGGACGCTCAGAGGAGGGGGCCTGGGCCACCAGCACTGGGGAGGGCAGGGCAGGATGGCTACTGACAGGACACCCTTCCCAACACACGACAAAGGGCGCAATGCAGCCCTGGCACCACCCGCATCCCTGTCCCAAACCACAACCACAGGGCACAAGGAGGAGAGCGCATCAGAGTGTGAGTTAAGAGCGCGGGTACCCACACATCCAGGGGAGAGGTGGGGTAGGGCACTGACAAGGAAACCCCAGGTGGGCATCTGACAGACACACACACGCACAGGAGAGCACCCAGACACTGGCGCACAGCACCACCGGGGAGACAGCTGAGGAGGGCCTCCATGGCAGTTAGGTAAAACAGCGGGACTCCCTGGGGGAAGGAGGGCTAGGGAACACCTCACAGAAGCAACAGGGGTGCAGCAGGACAATGGTTCACTCCCATGCATTCCCCCAGCAGAAGACTACCTGTGCCACCTCCACAACAGCCACCGGCCAGGCCCCAAGCCACCAAGCTGGATGACCCCCCCACACGCAGAACCCAAAAGGGGGAATCCTGGTCCAGGCAGGAGACCCTGGACTTCATACATGTGGG
>QEPC01011255.1:10937894-10959011 GCA_003113815.1 Sphenodon punctatus | reverse complement strand
TACCCCTCGCTTACTGCTTCCAATCCAGTGTCAAAGTTACTCTGGATCTGAGCGATCTTGTCTGCAAAGTAGGTGGCAAATGAGGGAAGCCCATCGTCTCAAAACCCCGGATCACCACTTCTGGGTCCCGGAGCTAGACGGCCCGCTCCAGGAGCAGTTCGACTATGAGGTCGCAGACATCGTGGAGTGTCCTGTTCACTGTCACTTCCCCTACACCAAACTGCTTACCCACACGCCGGCAGGAATCGGGGGTTGCTAGGCGCCACACTGCCATCGCCACAGTGTGGATGGGCACTATGCTGTTCTGTCAGGGTGGCCCGTACACCCCTGTGCATACATATGGGGAGTGGTTCCTAGCTCTTCTGGGTGGGATGTTACATGGTATGGGCTCTTGGCTCTCTAGTGGGTGCTCCCTCCGCGGTCTGTCACTTCCTGCCCTGTTGTTGCTCTCCCTAGCTGTGTTCCTCTGACTCTGTGAGCCCCCTGGCGTGTTTCATGACTTTGTTGTCTCCCACAGCAACCTTGCACACGGCCAGCCATGCACTGAGGCTATGTGGTTGTGCATGTCTCTGTGTGCCCACTGTCATCGCCCTCCGTGCTACCTGTCACTGTGGTCTGTCCCTGGATGCCTCCGTTCCACCACCTCTCAGGTGATTTTGCTTGCTGCATGGGGCAGGGTCCTTCTTTCTCTCTGTACTACTGTCCATTCCTATTGGCCTGGCCTCGCTCTGGTTCTGACCCCATGGTGCGTTGTGTCTACCACCCCTATCAGTCTCCCATTCCTACTCTTGAGCCACGGCGGGGTGCCGTAACCAGAGGCCTCCTGACGATGAGTCTGGGTGGCCCTCTGGGTGCGATCCACCTCCCTGTGTGCTCCCTTGGGCTTTGCCACTGGGGCGGTGGCTGGGAGGGCCCGGTGGGAATGGTTGGGCTGTTGTGAGCTTTCGGGTGGAGACCAGGGCACTCCCCCCTGTTGTTGCCGGTTCCCCGTCCCCCATCTCCCACTTCCTCTTCCCTTCTAGCTGCTCGGATTGTGTTCCTGACAGTGCTGCTGCTGGGGGTGATGGCCGGTCAGCTCCAGCGGGTGGCTGCGGAGCTTCGTATTGGGGCCAGGCTCTACCAGGAGATCCGTGAGTTACCCCTGTGTGTTTGTCTGTCTCCCCTCCCCCCCTCCCCCCAATGTGTGGGCTCCCTGGATGTTGTGGCCTATGGGCTGCCCTACTGGTGCACTCGCTCTCCTTCTCTCTTTTAGTGCAGGTGATGTTTAACAAGAGGACAAGGGAGCAGGAGGAGGTGGTGCAGCTGCTCCTCCATGTGCTGCAGCAGGTACACCTCTTGGACTGTACCCAGGCAGATCACTGGTGCCGGTTGCGGGGTCACAGGCCCTACTGAGGGCTCAGATCTGCACCACCGCCCCACCTTGTTGCCACTCAGTGTTGGTGTTTGTTGTTTGATGCGAGTCTGTTGCTCTAGATAGTTTATGAATAAAGTTTGGTTTGCTTGGTTACCCCTGGAGTCTATGTTCTCCTTTCCTCCGTTCTACCCCTCTGTGTGGGCTGTGTTTGGTTGGTGTGGAGTGGTTGTCTGGCAGGGCATGGGCCCTTTGCTCTGTGTTCTCCCCCTCCCCGTGGTTGTGCATTGTATCTGTGGGTCCTCCTTGGCTTGGCCCCTTGGTACATTGTCATCTGGGTCGTACCCCCTCCGCCGTTGTTTTTTGGGAAGCGCCTGTCCACTCTGTGCCCTCCAATTCTGGCTCCAGTTCGCGCTTTGGCACCTGCCGCCCTCAACCCATCTGTCCTGTTCTGAGGTTTGGGGGGGTTCTGTAGGCGGTGGTCCTTGCCGAGGGGGTGGGTTTGGTGTGGTCCCCACCCATTTCAGGGCTCGCCTGTTCTTCCCAGTGACTGTGTTCAGTCCCAGCCCCCCTCCCCTAGTTGGGGTCCCCTTTCTCCCCCATCCTGCTGGGTT
This sequence comes from Sphenodon punctatus, assembly GCA_003113815.1. Classification (NCBI taxonomy): domain Eukaryota; kingdom Metazoa; phylum Chordata; class Lepidosauria; order Sphenodontia; family Sphenodontidae; genus Sphenodon; species Sphenodon punctatus. Next base: position 10,957,046 of record QEPC01011255.1, on the reverse strand, counting down.
TCCCTGTGTGTTTGTGTGCACTGTGGTGTGTGGGTGTGGTCTGGGTTCAGAGGGGTCCATGGTGCCCAGCTCTCTGGCCTGTGTCTCGGGGCTTGACTGGGGCTGCTTCTTTGTATCTCTTGACATTCCAACTCCCTCCTTCCCCCCCGCTCGGAGTCTGGCAGTGTAGGGGCGGTGCTGTGTGCCGTGGCTTCATTTGCCCTATCTCTGCCATGTTGTAATGTCACTGTAGTGTGCTGGGCATGGTTTCTCCTCTGTTCATGTGCCCGATGGTTGTGTGCCAGCCCCTCCCCCTCTGTCCCACAACCCCCTGCAGCGGTGTCCATGTAAACATCTCCCTCCTCAACGCCGATGGTGTTCGGTGGGTGTGCTCACCCACCCACCTCCACCCAACGGGCCCACGGGCCCATGGCGGTGTCCGTGTACAAAAGGCCGAAGGCTCAGGACTGCAATCCAAGGCCAATGGGAACCTTTCCATTAGCTTCATAAGCATTTGACTGGACCTAAGCTAGCAGAGCACAGTAATTTTTGACTTTCCAGTTGAATGAACTTTTTTTGGCAGTTCTCTTTGATTGTGAGATATTGCATCTTAAAAGCTTTTACATTAAAAAATTATTTTATTGATTATATTTATTTAAAGTTCATCTTCTAAAATATGTTAGTTATTTTCTTCTTTGCTGAATCCTCTCCAGGTGAACGTCTACTACTACTGGGATGTAGATTTAACAACAAGGCAGTATGAAAAACAACACCAGTGCAAATTTGATGATGCCCTTAACATTTACGTTCCCCCTGCTATATTCTTGTGGCATATAAAGGATATCTGAGGGTGTTGTGCGAAATAAGGGTTTCATTGGCACAGCATGTATAACTGCCTTATTGTTTTATATCAGTCATGAGAATTACTGCCATGCTAAACTCATATTGGTGCTACACCAGACACTCATGGAGTGCAATGGGCATAATCCTGACAACACTGACTCCCATTGACTTAAGGACGTCAGGATTTGGTCCAGTATGTCTAATAAAGAGTATGGTTCCTTGATTTAGTATCACCTTCAGCCCTTGCATGGAGAGGGAAGGAGCTCGGAGTGTTCCATACTCTACAGCTGAGCAGAGAGGAAGCCTTCCACACTGATCAGCTCAGCTGTCATGCAAAAACCTACTTTATTAGGTAAAGCTGGGACTGCTCATGACACTTACTTATCAAACATTCTGAAGAGATCTGAGAGCTCTTCTTCTGATTTTCCTTTGCTGTCATCTTTCATACATCGGACCATCATAACTAAGAACTCATCAAAGTCTACAGTGCCACTGCCTAAGGATGAAAGAGAACAGGTTAGGCTGCATGTTACTGTGAAAAGAAACTATACATTTGGTCATTGAGTTCACAGGAGTAATGTTAAAAACAAATGGCTGTGTTGCAGGATAGTGGAGTGGGAGGAGCTTAGACTTAGTTCATTGCAAAATGGATGTAAAGCGCTGCCACTCCTGTGTGATTCTGAAAGATGCTGAGCAGTGTGGCTGTGATCTTATAATATTCATTTGCACAATTTATTTATTTAAATTTTATTTGGCTTTCTATCCTGCCCTATCCTAAAGCCGCAAGATCAGGATGGGCTATAGATAACACCAGATAAATATATATTTTTTAAATTAAAATTTATATCCACTCCCTAATAGGAATGTGTGAACAGAACAGAGTTTGGAAATTCGGTTCGGTTCAAAAATCGAGTTCGGTTCGGTTAACCGAACGAGTAGAGTTTGGTCAAATTCCGAACTTCCAAACCGAGTTTGTACATTCAAAACTGGTGTTTTAAGCTGTTGTTGGCCTTCCGAACTGGTTCGGATTCGACCGAACAGTTCGGTCAAGTTCAGTTCAGTCAACCGAACTAGTCGAGTTCGGTCCAAACTCCGAATTTCCGAACCGCGTTTGCACATCCCTACTCCTTAATCCCCAACCCATCCTGGCCTCCAAAAGCCCACCTAAGCAAATATGTTTTATATCATTTTGAAAGATGCACAAGGTACATGTGTGGTTCGACTCCCACTGAATTAATCAAGTAAATTTAATCTACTGATGGAAACAGGATGCTTACACTCTGTGTTTACTCTCATGTGATTCTGTAGCTAAAGACTGACTAGCTACTAAATCCACAACATTTGAGGTCCACTTAGCATCTACTGTGACTGTGGTAAATTGTTTATTTATTTAGATTTATAACCCACCCTATCCCTTGAGGCTCAGGGTGGCTTACAATAAATAATTAAAACCCCACAAGACTAAAAACCATGCCCAGTCTATCCCTGCCCATTGAATGCCCAGCCAAATAAAAAAGTCTTACACTGCCTCCAGAAGAGATTCAAATTAGGGCTGAGGCGAGCCTCCAAGGGAAGGGAGTTCCAAAGCTGTGAGGCAGCTACTGAGAATGCCTCTATGTGGGCCCGAGTTGTATTAAAGTGGGCCAGAGACAGAACCCGCAAGAGGGCAGCCTCTTCAGATCTTAAGGGTCGTGAAGTGACATAAGAGGAAAGACAGTTCTTCAGAATGTAGGGCCCAAGCAGTTTAGGGCTTTATAGGTCAGTACCAACACCTTGAATTGTGCCTGGAATGTTATAGGCAGCCAGTGCAGACTCTTAAGCGCTGGTGTAATGTGCTCTTAGTAACTCACTCCCATCAAGAGGTGGCCGCTGCATTCTGCACCAGCTGCAGCCCCCAAACAGCCTTCAAGGGCAGCCCTGTATCATGAACAATATGCTGGGCAATGTGACACCTGGACAGCTTGGGAGGAGAATAGCTCACCATCTTCATCCACTTCATCTATCATCTCCTGGAGCTCCTCAGGGGTGGGATTCTGCCCAAGCATCCTCATCACCTTTCCCAGCTCCTTTGTTCTGATGCAGCCATCCTCTGCCCCCAGGACAAAGATGTCAAAAGCAGCCTTGAATTCTAGAGAGAAAAATGAGAGAAGAAGGTTTTCCCTTTGCATAGTTAATAGAAACTTTATCTCTATGGTGATCTAATGATGGACAAGCTTCCAAGATATGTAAAGGAGACTTTCTGGTCATGAAAAAAAACAGATGTCAAATGCAGCTCCCAAAACCTTCCTTCAGTTCTTCCATTGGTGGAAATGGGGGTCAATTAAATTAAAAACCCAATGTGTCATCTACACCAGTGGCACAACTGAGTTTATCACAAGGGGTTGTGCAGGAATATAAATTGGACATCCACTTTTAATTAAAAATCTCTCCATCTCTCCCCCTTTTTTGACTAGCTCTGATGATAATGGTAATAGCAATGGTAACCCAAAGGACCTAACCAAGGGGAGGACAGCTCCACTGTGTTAGATGCTCTACAAACACAAAATAGAGCTCAAACAAATATGCAGTTCTGTATTCGCTGATATTATTCACGTACTTGGATCATTCACTGAGTATCTAAATAAATATTTGTCACCAAAATAATATTTACATATTTGTTTGTTTAGATATTTTGTCTGGTTAGGTTGTTTCAGCATTTCCATTATTTTGTTTCAATCACTTCAGCATTTCAGTCATTTTTTAACTTCGTTTTGGTCCAGTTTAGCACAATTTCACACCAAACAGTCACACAATCGTGCTGAGTAGGATCGAAACAAAATAGCAAATACTAAAATACCAAGATGAGATGAAATTAACAAAATACTAAAATGACTGAAACAAAATATCTGAAATGAATATTCATTCTGAGAAATGGATCAAAATCAAATAGCGCCTACTATCTGGTTTCATTAGAAATTATTTGAATCAACCAAATTCATCCAATTTGGGATTTCTCAAATAATTCATTTCAGCTCTAATACAAGAACAGTGCAATCCTGCAGTGGGATACAGCACGAGCTAGAGGTTAGTGCAGGTGAAAGTCCCGATCATTTTAAGGGGTCTCGTGTCACATCCACATTAACAACTAATGCTCATGTTAACCCATCAGAGGATCATGCTGACTGTCTCTGCCCTAAAGAGCAGTAAAACAAGAAAAATTGCTGTTGATTATTGTAGTAGTTTGCTTCCAACCTTGCCCCTTTCTCTGAACTTCAGTGATGTAGATCCATTTATTTTGCATTGAGTATTAGTGACTGGAGATGTAATTTTCTCTTGCGATGGCTAATTGGCGACACTCAAGCAATGTTTAAATGGCAAGGTAAGGTAATATGCTGATGACTTATTTGGGAGAGAATCTGACATCCATAGTGATGTTAGGTTAAAAATGCACATACCATTTTTCTGTTCTTCTGTCAGCTGCTCAACCTGTAATTTAAAAAAAAAAAAATAGGGACCAATCACCAATTAATAATTCCACATATATGGTTATTTGTGTTATGTTAACATCTAGGGCCTCCTGTTATATAGATCAGGACCCTGCTATTGTAGGTCTTGTATACACGAAGAGGACCCTGCTATTGTAGGTCTTGTATACACATGACTAACCTCAAAGAGTTAGTCTACTGTGCCATGTGGAAGAAAAGTTCTCTTTTGGCTCATTCCTTCTGAGCCTTCATGTTGTATTTATTACCATAGATCATAACATGCTCCTAAATTCTCTAATAAAAGTTGGTGGAGGCTTGGACACCTCACTCTCCTGGCTCCTTTCTTAAAGTATCATCTCCTTCTGCAAGACTGACTGGGAATACTCTCTGTCAATAGACAGCTTTACTCCAATGTCTAAGGTTCCATCTTTGAGCTTTCTCTCAATACCTTTAGTTACCACCTGTCTGTATTCAATGAATGTGGAGAGGACCAGCCTGTCCACTGGAGAGGGTGGACACCCTGTCAAGGGCAGCAGCTTTTGAGGCTGGCACTGATGGTTCTTATGGAACTATCCCTTGTGCTATCCCAAGAAGGCCAAGCTGGCCCACTGGGGCTCCTGTATCCAGGCTAATCCGGGATTTTGGATCTCCTGTATCCAGGGAGTAGGAGAACCCACAACCAAGCCTGGGGCACATTGTCCCTGTTCCCCACCACTCAGATGAGTGACCTAGGGGCTTTTGGGTGGGGGCAGCAGTGTTCCTTTTCCCTGTAAATACTGGTAGAGAGATGGGGTGAAACCCCAAGAAGTTTTGCGGAGGGCAGCAAAACACCTCACCTTGGGCTATCCTTGAATGTGGATGACATTCAAACCACTTCCACTGGTCAAGTGCTAGGCTCCTGATAATGAGCATAACTTGCAGCTTCTCCTACGAGTTCAGTGTTCTTAAGCAATGTTGACAATATGCTTTATTCCATAAGAAGTAGGGGTGGAGAACCTCCAGCCCATGCCTGATTTTATTTGGCCCCTTTTCACCTCCTGGATCTGGCCCATGGGAGCACTCCTCCCTCAAGCCCTGAAAGAGTGAAATTGGGGGAAGGGAGCAGAGATGAGGGCATGCACTCAAGAATAGAGGATGGATCCATGGCAGAGATCAATGATCTGGACCTTTCCTTCCCTTCCTCCATCCTGAGCACAACCTGTAAGCACACCTGCCCTCAACTATTATGAGGCCCATGAAGCCTGTATTAATTTTCAATGTGGACCGTGAGAGAGAAAAGGTTCCCCAACTTTGATTTATATACTGCTTTAAGTGCACAAGGAATTTTACATTAGCTGTTAAACCTCACAATTTCCCTGGGTAGGTAAGTAGATCAGTATTATGTTTCAATTTTACAGATGGGAAAGGAAGGCAAGGAGTTAGTGACTTTCCCAAGACTACTCCATGAGTAATTTCAGATGTACCGGGCCTGGAGGCCCACCACATTGAACTACGAACTGAACTACAGATCCCGGTCAGGAATTCCGGCTATCCTTTAGATGTGCCAGCCTGATTCTCACCAGGGATCAGGGAAGGGGCGGGACTGCGCGGCACAACGTGCGGCTGCTGTGCCCGATCCCATTCCATGGTCGGGACCACGATCCAGCTGGGCTGCAGGTAACAGACGTAACCTGTGGCCCATCCTGGATCGTGGCCAATCTGATCACAGTTGGGGCCCGATCCCACCACGATTCTGGGTCTCTGGACAGCCAGAGGTCCGGAATTGTGGTCAATCTGAATCCTGCCAGTGATTCACTGGGGTGAACATCTGGTGGGAAGCAGAACAGACGTAACGGGACCAACGGCCACCACAGGGGATTCACTGTGGTTGACCGTGGTATCGATATGTCTGAAATTACCCCATGACCAAGCTATGATTGAGTTCATATATGCTAGCTCCAAGTTCTATGTTACAGTCATTGGAGCACGTTAGCTATCAATGGGTGCTTTCAAAAATGTCCCACCGGGATCACAGACTTCTCTGAGTGGTGATGGGAGCTGTCAACCTTGCCAGAAGTCAACCCAACCGCCAAACAAATGTTATGGCGGCTGGGAAAGGGGCAGGGAGATGCACAGATGTGCGTCTGCCTGCCCTGCCACCCCGGCTGATGGGTGACCATAGCAGCCAATGACGGCTGCCATGGCACCTGGCCCCCACCGCCACTACAGACTGCAGTAGGTAAAGTGATTATACAAATGTTACAGCATGATTTACACCCAGTTGGGCAACTGTTCCTCGGGCAGGGTTGGCATTTAGCCAGGGCTGTGAGTTGGGGATTTCCCCAACTCACAGACTGGGCTAAGTACCAGCACCGCCCAGGGAACAGCCTGGGCTAATATCTGGCAGCAGTGTCTGATGTGATGGTAGCCCACATTTCCACACAGGTCAAAGCATGGAAATGCAGGCTATCATCACATCTGAAAACACCCATTGTTCATTGTTATTCCAGTTCTTAGTCTTAAAATAGCTCTGCAACGTCCCATATTTATGAGCCGCAACACATTTTCTACTCCAGCCCTCAGCCTCTCTTGAGCACAGGCTGACACTCTTGCCTACATGTGTAATAAAAAAAACTGTGACTATAAATTTATGTTTCTGTTGTGAAACTGTGAGTGGGGATGGGGAAATGATCAAACAAATAGCTACTGAAATCTAAACCCTTTTGCTGCGGTGTCTGTGATGGAAAGCAAGCAGCTGTGTCTAGTCTTTCATTGTCTCTGGAAATAAACCAGGATAGCTGCTGAGCTACGCCTACTCAACAAATGCCTTTTGCCACTTTTGTGCAGCCCGTGTAACTCAACCCTTTTTGCATGTAGGCTATTTTTATGCCACAGTGACTGAGATACTGGCAATAAAGATAAATCTTCTGATTGTTTCTAAAAGCTGAATGGCTTTGGCATTTACCCTTGGAATCTTTTTATCTATCCACTTGTCCCTGGCAATGTTCTTTGCACCATTCACCAGAGTGAGTCAGAAAGCATTCCCCAGATTAGCTCTGCATGCATATAACCTTATCTAGACGTGAGCAGGCAAGAGGATCAATCTACCAGTTTCTGACTGTGTAGTTTTAATCTAGCAGCTTCATTTTGAAAATCTGGTGTGGATTAAAAATGTGCCAGCAACTTTGCCAAAAAAGCAGTGACCAACAAATATTCAGTTCCTTTGATCACCACCTGCTTCCGTATCCCCACCCACCAACTGTCTTTTCAGATAAAAAAAAGTCTTGTATCACTTCCAGAAGTTGCCCAAATGAACCTCAGGGAGAAGGGAATTCCAAAGCATCAGGACAGCAACCGAGAATGCCTCCCTATGAGCCTTTGTCATATGAACAAGGCTAACAGACTTTACCCACAGTGAGGTGCTCCCGGCTGATTGCAGGAGCTGCCATGGGGCAGGGAAGGAAAGATGATATTTCAGTTATATGGGGCCCAGGCTGCTTAGGGCTTTAAAGGTCAAAACCAGCACCTTGAATTGTGCCCAGAAAGATATAGGAAGCCAGTGCAGACTTCGGAGCACCAGTATAATATGCTCCTGGTGCCTCGTCCCCCAAAGGAGGTGAGCTGCTGCATTCTGCACCAACTGCAGCTTCGGAATAGTCATCAAGGGCAGCCCCATGTAGAGCACATTGCAATAATCTAGACTCGAGGTGATGAAAGCGTGAATGATGGTGGCCAGATCCGAATCAGAAAGAAAAGGCCACAGTCTCCTGACCAGATGAAGTTGGTGAAAAGTGCTCCTGACCACCGCCGCTACCTGACAATCCAGGTGCAGTAACAGGTCCAGAAGCACTCGAAGGCTGCGAACCTGGTTGACCAGAGGGGACCAAACTTCAACAATAATAGGAGTCCCAATCCCCTCCAGGTCACATGGCTGGCCAACCATCATCACCTCAGTCTTGTGTGGATTCAGCTTCAATTGACTCACCCTCATCCAGTCCCTGACAGCAGCTAGGCATCTGGTAAGCACCAAGACTGCAGGGTCTGGGTCAGATGAAAAAGAGAGGTAGAGCTTGGTGTCATCAGTATACTGATGGCACCTCACTCCAGACCTCTGAATGACCTCACCCAATGGTCTTGTTGAACAAGAGGGGAAACAGAATTGGGATCTACCCTGTGGGGTTCCCACAGGGTAGATCCCAAGAGGAAAATAAGCAATTGCCCAACACCACTCTTTGGGACCGCCCCAACAGGAAGGAACAGAACCAGTCAAGAATGGTGTCGTGCACCCCTGCCACTTCCTGCAATCATGTCAACAACACCTCGTGATCAACAGTATCAAAGGCCGCTGAAAGATCTAACAAGATGAGCAGGGTAGAATTCCCCTTGTCAATCTCCAGGCACAGGTTACTAACCAAGGCCACAAGCGCAGTCTCCATGCCACACCCAGGATGAAAGCCGAACTGAAATGGGTCGAGGAATCTGATGGCATCAAGATGAGCCTGGAGCTGTTGGGTAACCAGTCATTCAATAACCCTGTCTCTTATACACATCTAGATGTGTATAAGAGACAGACCCTAATCAGGACAGGCAAGGATCTAATTCACAACTGGCTGCCCTCATCACTCCAAGCACCTTCCCTGCATCGGTGAGTGATACTGATTAAAACCGATCCAAATGAACAGGATATGAATGAGCTTCCATAACCCCAAACTCTGATTCTGCAGATAAAATGGCAACACCCAAGTCATGGTGAATATGAACAATTTTGTCTGAAGAAAAAAAATCAATTAAAATGTCACAGCTGGCATTAGATGACTCAATTTCTGGGCAGAGACAGACCAGATTAACCAGGTCCCTCACCACCCAGAACAGCTCCACTGGACAAGATTTTGCAGACGCTGTGACAGCAGAGAAAAAAAGCTTTTTTCGTCACCATCACAGCCAAGGCATAGTCCTTCGAAAACTATCAATCAATAGTTTATTTACGGCCAAGGCCAAAAATCAAAGACTATCTATGCTGCAATCAGTCAACTTCAGTACGATGTGATCACCACCTGAGCTCTAACCACCTACCCTCCTGCTTCAGCTGCCTCAGATCCTCCATATACCAGTGGGGTCTGGGCTGCTGCAGTGGTGGAATCAGACGCCTAGGTGCAACTGTGTCAATGGCCATGGTCAAGATATCATTCCACAAAGTGACCAGGTCATCGACAGAGTAGCTGCTAAAGTCAGTAGGTAAATGCCCCAGAAAATCCATTGGTTCCACTGCAACCCTGCATCATGTATTTTTCATAAGTGTAGGTATGGCCACCCTAATCCCCAGCCAAATCCAACTCAAGGTGGACACACCCTATATTAGAGGAGTTAGGCACCAGACACCTCTGAAAGACCAAGCTGTCTTCCGTCCAAGCTGTCTTCAGTCAGAGTTAGGCACCAGATACTTTTGAAAGACGAAGCTGTCTTCCACTCTGGCCCCCGAGCTGAGACAGATGCTGCACAGAGTACCTGGCTGGCACCGTCTGCGACAATATCAGCCCAGATGACTCATCCAACCAGGTCTCTGTAATGCATATTAGGTCGGCGGCCTGAATCAGATCATGGATGATAAAAGTCTTATTTACCACCACCATCTCATTAAGCAGCAACAGTGACAGATCAGGAGCCCTACTGGTCTTAACTCCCAAATATCCAAAAGAAAAGGAAGGAATAGGACAAGGGAACAGACAAGTGCCTCTCCCGATTCTCTTGATGGTTTATCCTCACCATCCCCCGCCATACTTCCCCATGTCCAAAGCAACCCCAATAGCTGCCGCCTTCCCCTACAAGGCTCCCCTCCCCAGCTCCCAGTTATCAATCTCCACCCCCCAAAGAGGACAATGATCAAAAGGTCCAAAAGGACCTGAGGGAATGGGTAGCCGGAAAGAGTTTCCTGAGCCTGGTGCTCCCAGAGGTGGAATCAGCAGACAGGCAGGTGGAGAAACACCCCTTCTCCCTATCATATTTCCCCAAACTTCCCCCCATGCCCATACCCCCCCTTACTGTGGGGGCAGGGCACTTGCTCCTGCCCCCAAACCCACATCCCCCTCTCTCACAGGGGAGTCAGGGCACTCCTAAGCCTTCTCTTCCCCCCTTCCTCCCATGCCCATACCCCACCTCTTACCAGAGGGCCATGGCATTCCTCCCCATGCCTATCCCCTAATCACATGGGGGACAGGACACTCACTTCCCCTCCATCCCCCCCAACCCCCTCTCACAGGCGGGCCAGGGCACTCCCACCCCTCTTCTTCCCCCCTCACACAGGGAGGCCAAGACACTCACTCCCCCCTCCATCATCCCCCCAACCTTCCCTCACAGGAGGGTTATTACAAAAACCCTTTCCCCTCCCAACCTGGTCCCTGCCCCAACTCATACCCCCACCCACATGCCATCAGCTTACAAACAATTGTTATGGATTGGTTTAACCTCTTACAGGTTTACGAACAGCTTAGACCCAAATCCTCCTACCCACAAAACCAACATTATTTCACTTTTTTTAGTTATTCATGCCACAAAGCAGCATCACAAACATTGTAGGGAACATGCTGCACAGCTATATGCTCAAGAAATGAATCCTAAATCATCCATCATAGTGTTTCCAGTTTAATAACAAATTTGCTAGTTAAGAAATCATCAACGCTTCTCTCTTCCCAGATGAAAGAAAGCTCTGGCTAAGGCGTTCCTGCTCCACTACACCACTGCATGACTGTTGTTGGGAGCTTTTGGTTTGCTCTTGCAACCCTCTTTCTCAACTAAATTTATTCCTAGTCTGACTCCATCAAAATTTGAGCAGAAATGGTCTCTGACCTGCACAGTGTTTCACACATGGGATTGAGCAGGTAGACTTATGAAAGAGGCTGCATTGGGAAAATTCCCACACAGGTCTCTTTGCCCTCATTCTTTCTTTGTGTTAGGGAACTGGCCTGACTGAAGGGTCTGTTTGGCCAACTGCTAGTACTGCTGTCTTTCAAAGGCCCTTCCATTGTAAGACAATGGGCATTTTTACACACACGTTAAAGTTCCGGATGTTTCAGTCTTCTGGGTTTACAAGTCCACAAGTAAGGTCTGGATTCATTTTTCACACACACACTGCCCTGAGGCAATTCCTGAATGCATTCTTCACACAAACACTGCCCTGAAGCAGCCTAAAGTAGCCACAGCTGTAGATGTGACAGGCTGCCATGGAAACCAAGTGACCACAGCCACCTGGAGCAAAGCAGTTTACCAGGAGAACTTTTTACACACAAAAGTACTAGGAGAAGTTCTACGCAGAAGTTCAAAGATTCGGATGTTTAAGCTCTGGGTGACTGATTTAGACACACAGAAAGTTCAGGATGTAACAGCAAACATCCAGGAGAAATGTGTGTGTAAAAACACTCATTGACAGAGGGTTGTAGGCAAGAGCATCAGGTTAGTGCAGGTTTTAAGTAATGACAAGTTGAAAGGCTAGGCTAATATGATAGAAAACTGGTTTTATTACCATATATCTTTGACCTAGTCCCTGTTCATTTAATTATAAATCAAATACCCACATCCACCCAAATCAATTGTTAGGACTAAATATGGTGCGGGAGTTGCTGTTATCACAAAAGTCATGTAAAGCATGTGGCAGCAAGGAATCCAGGATAAAGGAATTTGGGCATCCACCCAGACTTGTTGATTTCATGTGTCTTTCAGCCTCCATATAATCAGCTCTTTAAGGTAAATCCTGCAGCTTCTCTCTTTATTAGCATTTCTATTTATTAGGTGGTAAAAGGAAAGAATATTAGATTGGCTTATGCGGTTTTATACAAATAATAATTAGTTATAATCTCTCACTTTTATCTAGCACTTTTCCTCCATAGATTTCAACACGCTTTACAAAGGAGATAAATATCACTATCCAATATTTCAGTTGGGGAAACTGAGGCATGGAAGGTGACTTTCCAGAGGTTCCAGTGAGCTAGGACAGATACAGTAACCTTAGACAATGAACTGCAAACCACTTACTCCAGAGTAACGGCTTTAATGGGGCTACTTTGACTAAGTAGTTTGTGAATCACAGATTCAGTGAGCAACTGCTTAAGGGGAAACTGCATTTGCGATTATTTTGCCTTCCTTATTCTGCACATACTTTATTTCGATTTATATCCCTCTCTTTCCCTAGGGCTCGGGGCAGGTTACAACAAACTTAAAAATATAAAAAATATATACAAACATAAAACTAATTTAAAATCTCCAACCCAAACCTCCCCACCCCATTCCTTCTTTTACAAAGCTGATGTAGGTACAAAAACTACCAATCAAATATTTCATAAGCATCCTTATTCAAGAGAGTTTCCAAAATAGATTCTTCAAAATAAATACTTATCTGAATAAGGAAGGGAGAAACCACTTAGAAAAGGCAGGATCATAATGCTTGATGATTTGACTGGATCTTATTTACCTTACTTTTGGTTTCTCTAGCTCAGGGAATAAGTCACTAGCCATATCTGATGTTCCAGTAAACTTTGTGATATAGATTTGAAATTACATTCAAATGCTAGCTATGTATTTCACAAAACAAAATATGGGGCAGTGTTATTACAAAGGAAGAATGTGATATCCTTGTGAGAATTAAACACTCTTGACAAAAAGGACTAGACCTACCAATTGCTTTGAAAGTTCTCTGTTCTGAAAAGTTTGACTAGAATATGCAGCATTACTATCATTAACTTTCCAAAATGTATTTAATTGTTAAGCTCAATGCTAATGGATGCTGTGCAATTTTTAAGAGATTACAAGATGCCCCTAAAACCTCTTTCTAAAGAAAAACAACAACAGAACAATTCCAGTCCCAGACCTGGCATAGTAAGGCTAAAAATATTACTTACAGCTGCCTTGTAAATATCATCCATGGTTAGTTACTGAGGATCAGGGACTGATCAGAGACGACACACTGAACAGAGACAAACTTCACGTCTCTGTCAACTCACCCCACTTCAAGCTCAGCTAATATAGCAGCCTCTCGGCGCTAAATGTGTCACTCAAAGGCTACTGATCACTACATCACAGCCCAATGTATTACATCTGTGACATCCACTCCAAGCAATGTTGGAAGGGGAGGGCAAGGGGAGGTACATAGAGCCTCCTGGAGCTAGCATTCCTCAGCCCTAATCCTGATTCCATTGAAATCAATGCAAGTTTTGCTATTAACTTTATTTATTTATTATTTATTTATTTATTTATTATTTATTTTTAAAAATTATACTCCGCCCCTCTTGCCACAGGCAACTCGGGGCGGCTAACAACATCAGAAATAATCATAAAACATCTCCCCTCCCTGTCTTTGTGTCTTATCTTTTTCATTTCTTTGCTCTCCCCTACTATCTCTCTTCCACTTTCTAGAAATAATCATAAAACATAATAAAACATCAATAAAAAAGAAAGAATAAAAACCAAGCCCCTCCCTCACCAACCCCCACTCCTCTCCCTCGCCAAATGCCTGACGGAACAGCCAGGTCTTACAACTCCTTCGGAAAGCTGGGAGGTCCAAGGCCAGACGGGCCCGAGAGTTCCAAAGGCGCGGCGCGGCCACCGAGAACGCCCTATTCTGCGTGGCCGAGTGTGTTGCCCCCGAAAGACTGCAGGGGGCAGTCTAGGACCCGGGGAGTGAGGTAATCTCGCAAGTAGACAGGGCCCAGACCGTGTAAGGCTTTATAGGTCAAAACCAACACTTTGAATCAAGCCCGGAAGACTATTAGCAACCAGTGCAGAGACCAGAACACTGGTGTAATGTGCTCCCGGTGGCCCAGTCCCACTAAGAGCCGGGCCACCGCATTCTGCCCCAGCTGCAGCTTCCGAGCCGTCACCATAGGTAGCCCCACATACAGCAGTAGTCTAGTCGAGAGGTGATAAAAGGTAAAAGCATGGATGATCGTGGCCAGGTCAGGAACCGAAACCAACGACCAAAGTCTCCACACCAGATGTAACTGGCGGAAGGCACTTCTCACCACAGCCTCCACCTGGAGATCCAGGTGGAGCTACGCATCGAGGAGCACCCCCAGGTTCCGTACCTGGGAAGTCAGCGGAGGAGAGATCCCGATGGAAGCTGTCACATCCACCGATTTACCCACTACCATCACCTCCGTCTTGTCAGGATTCAATCACGGTCGGTTAGCCCTCATCCAATCCCCCACAGCTGCCAAACACCGAGTAAGCACCAAGAGAGCCGGGCCTGGATCTGTTGAAAATGAGAGATACAGTTGAGTGTCATCTGCATACTGATGACACCTTACCCCGAATCCTCTAATCACCTCGCTGAGCGGCTGCATATACACATTGAACACGAAGAGGAGACAAAACAGAACCCTGCAGAACCCCACATGAGAGGTCTCAATAAGATGAAAAACAATCACCGAGCACCACCCGCTGAGTTCTCCCAGTCAGGAATGAGCGGAACCATTTGAGAACAGTCCCGCCCACCCCTGCACTGTCCCGCAGGCGCATCACCAACATCTCATGGTCAACGGTATCAAATGCTGCTGAAAAATCTAACAGGATCAATAGGGTCGATTGACCCCGATGCTTCTCGTGGCGGAGATCATCTACCAAAGCCACAAGTGCGGTCTCAGTGCCATAACCCGGATGGAAGCCAGACTGAAAGGGATCAAGATAACCAACGCGGTCAAGATGCTCCTGGAGCTGTCAGGCCACTACCTATTCAATAACCTTCCCCAAAAAGGGAAGATTAAAGACAGGCCGATAGCTGGCAGGGGAGTCAACGTCAAGCGATGGGAGCAGAATTAGAAACCTTGTGCTTAAACTCATTGGGACCCGATCCTTGATATGCTTAGGCAGTTCCCTGCCACAGTCAAAAGCACATCTTTGGGTAAAAACAGACATGACAGCAGACTGTTGTGGCCTGTTTTGTCATGCCTTGGCCCAGACCTCACCTGCACATCTGTGAAGGTGCAGCCAGATGTTGGTCCGGGATTGCCCCGGGCTGTGTCCGTGGCTAGTCTGGGCTTGGACCTCAGGAAACCCCGAAGTCACAGCCTGAGTTAAGACCCGCCCAACTGGGCCACAGCAGGCTATCACATACCGGCCCGGGTCCACCATGGCTGCCCATCATGGCAAGGGGCTGGGCGCAGCACGGGGCCAGCTGGCCACATGTTCAGTGTGCTCCCCGCTCTCCTCAGCCGTGGGCATGTCTGTTCAGCACCCTGACCTGGTCCAGATCATGTCCACCATGGCTTCCCAGCCCAGCCACATGTCTGTTTTTACCCATTGTGTCAGGACTGTCTAAATTCAAACTGGAAACATGCACTATCTATATTTATTGAGAAATTTACTGTCCAGCCCTTTTACTACTAAAACATATTGATAGGTATTATCAGACATTATGCTAATCACATGCATGACTCATTTGTTCTGGCATCTATACATGCCAGCTTATGTCCTCAGTATGTCTACCATGCACTTGCTATGCACTTGCCATGCACAGTGGCCCTGCAAGGGCTTACAGGCCCACCCACTATGAGGAGCGAGCACTACCCTTGCATATAGCTGTTGTGATGGAGACATGTGCACTGCCTGATGCGTGTTGGTGGTCGTCCAGGCAACTATAGAGGCATATATGCTTGTGAAGTCATGATGGGCTACTCTGCTTCCTGTACATCTCTGTGATTACTCAGGAATGTTCATACACTGAAGGGCCAGGTTTAAAGCACATGTTGTTTTCAAAAATGAGTTTCCCTTGCTCGGGATGGTTCACGATAGCCAGCCACTGGCATTTACCGTTCCAATGCTCCTGCGCTTTGAGAAACCATTTGAAAAGCTTTCATAAATTGGTGCAAACTGCGAGCCACAAGGCAATGAGCCAGCAAACCATGAGTGAATCTCCCAGCTAGATACCAGCCTCTCCAGGACATTCTGTGCCCTGGGGGATTCTGCGCCATTAAAATCAATAGGAGTTTTGTCATTTACTTCAATGGACACAGGATCAAAACCTCAGACAACTGCAACTAATATTCATATTGATTTATGGGTCCACTCACACTCATGCTCCTGTTGAAGTCCATTGCAAAACTCATTTTGATTCTATCAGGAACAGGGAGGTTCCGACCTGGATTAAGCATACAGGAAACTTACATCTTATCTTTGCAGCTGGATCCTTATTTTTTTTAGCAAACAACCACCAAACCTCTGGATCCAAACCCTCTTTGGCTGTGATCCACAGACCATTTATTCTGGAGTAGCCCTGTGGGCTCCAATGGGATTACTCTGGAGTAAGTGGTTTGTGGATTGAAGCCAAAGATGGGTATAGGCCTCAAAGTATAAGTACAGATCCAAACTGTACAGAGAACAAATGAAAAATTCATACACAGTCCTCCTCATTCATGAATTTTGACCCCAAACCTGCTCCTGTTTGCACTTTCACAAATTTATAGTAATCCTACTGGAATCAATAGAGTTAATCTAGATTTACACTAGCAAAAGTGGAAGCAGAATTTGGCCAAGTGGAACTAAACTAATTATTGTTTATCATTCCATGTGCAAAAATAAATGTTTGAAAAGTGTTTAGGGCAGCCTTGTTAAAAAGATTTTAATTCTTACCCATTGAATCCACAGGGACTTTATTTTCAGTGATTCAGGGCTCCCTCTTGTGTGCAACTGTGTTTTAGGCAAGCAAACCACCAGGTGAGATATAGCTGAACTAAGACTGGGCAATGTTGATCTGCATACATTTGCATGTGTTCATGTAAATATGTGCAAATTTAAAATGGTCCATTGCCTAATGCTGAGGCTGGACTAATTAAAAAAAAGGTAGAGGCATGGGGTAGGTTTCAGGGTATGAGTATGCACAGTGGCATTACTAGCCACTGGCTGAAGAGGCTGGGGCCCCAGATGTCTGAGGCAATGCCCCAGGCTTTCCCAGCAGAACCTGCCCTCCGATGCTGCTTCCGATGCTGCCCCAGCCTCTACCAGAACAGCAGCAATGGTAGTGGCAGCATGGATGAGTCCAGTGGCATCAGGACTGGGGCCTATGAGCACTGGATGAGGGGGCAATGGGAGGGTAAGTTCCCCACAACTTTGTTGTAGTCCTCCCCCTTTAGAGTGCCAGTGATTTATTTATTTTAATTTCTTTCCCACCCTTCCCCTAAGGGCAGGCTCAGGATGGCCTACATCGTTAAAAACACAAAATACAATAAAAATCCCTTTAAAAAAACCACCCTCAGCCCTAAATTCACCCATCCCAACTCCTATCTCCACCTGCCAAACACTTTGCCAAAAAGAAAAGCATAACACTGCCTCCGGAATATACTCAGGCTTGGACTCTGACAGACCTCCTGGATAAGGGAGTTCCATAGCATATTAGGGGCAGCAACCAAGGACACCCCCCTGCGGGCCCTTGTTGTACGAACAAGATTGGATGGTGGTACCCACAAGAGAGCACTCCCAGACAATCGCAAGGGCTGCAGTGGAGCATAGAAGGAAAGGCGGTCTCTCAGATATATGGGGCCCAGGCCGTTTAGGGCTTTAAAAGTAAAAACCAACACCTTGAATTGTGCCCAGAAAGCTATAGGCAGCCAGTGAGACTGTAAAGCACAGGCGTAACGTGGTTAAGGCGACCCACCCCCCAAAAGGAGTCAGGCCACTGCGTTCTGCACCAGCTGCAGCTTCCAAACAGTCGTCAAAGGCAGACCCATGTAAAGTGCTTTGCAGTAATCTAGCCTTGAGGTAATGAAGGCATGGATGATGGTGGCCAGAGCTGAATCAGAATGAAAGAGCCACAGGTCTGAGTCACAGCCACCTCACCAGATAGAGTTGGTGAAAAGCATGACCAGGATCCCAGTCCCATCCCCCCCAAGTCACAAGATCGGCCAACCATCATCATTTCAGTCTTGTCTGGATTCAGCTTCAATCGGCTCACCCTTATCCAGTGCCCAACAGTAGGCAGGCATGGGTATGCACTGAGACTGCAGGGCCTGGGTCGGATGCTCCATAAGGAGCATGACCATGTTAGAAAGTGATGTGGCCATGCTGGAAAGGGGTAGGATAAAGTGACTTTCTACCCCTTCCTGACATGGCCACATCTCCTCCAAAGCATCACAATGGTATCATCACACTCCAGAAAGGGCAGGAGCACATCAGAAAGGAGGTGGATCAGCCCCACCTCTGGGCCCAAGCCCCACTTTAGTCAGGAACCAAGAGACACCCTGGGGATGTAGGGTAGCAGCAGAGGGGGGAATGTTGGGGGTGCGACAGGGCAGGTGGCATCAGGGAGCGGGTATAGGGGCATGATGGTGTGAAGAGCATAGTTGCTAATGCTAATTCAGGACTTCAGTTTCTAGGCATTTGGCATCCTACGCTGAATACTGAATGAAGAGCTCCAACTCTCTGCACTGGCTGCCTATAGTCTTCCGGGCTTGATTCAAGCTGTTGGTGTTGACCTAGAAAGCCCTATATGGCCTGGGGCCCACTTATCTGTGGGATCACCTCACACACACACACACACCCCTAGTCCTGAATCGACCCCTGCAGTCGGCTGGGAGTGCCCTCCTCAGGGTCCTGAGGTGGAAAAATACAGACGACCAGCTAGACAGTTATAAAATGTGCCTTTGTGTCAGTAAGAAGGAACATTACTGATAAGAATGAACAGGATGGGCCTAGGAGTAGAATGGAATGCAGGGAGCAGATAACTTGAGCAGCTAGGGGTGTAACCAAATGTACTGTCTTAATTAGAGGAAAGGTCATGATTGAGTTGGCAAGTGGAAAAACCCAGCTAGATAACTGTATATGCGCATGTGCGAAGCACGGTCTTGCATTTTGTATAAAAACTTGCTGAACTGTCCCAAGGGGGCAGCACTCCTTTGCAGTGTCTGTCCAA
>QEPC01011255.1:10907600-10928436 GCA_003113815.1 Sphenodon punctatus | reverse complement strand
GGTGTCCAGGCCTAGATTCCTCCCTCTTTGTTTCCCTCTCCCCAGCTCCATCTCCTGGAACCTGGTAATTCTGGCCTTCCCTCTCCCTCCTTGTTCCCTCCCCAGCTCTGTACCCCGGAGCCTGACAGACAGTCACCAATCCTGAGAAGCACACTCTTTTTTCATCACTGGAGTATAGTAACAGCTGTGCTTTAGTCTTCCTCAGAGAATAACGCTAGAAGCCTGTTTATAACAGTTGAAACATTTCTTCTTTTATTTCAAAGTAACAGATGACTCAACATTAGTAACTAAATAAAAACCTTCAGTAATGTCTTTAGTGAATCCTGTTCATATAAGATAAATTGTTACTGATTACCAACAAAGTTATAGCCAATCTTTTAAGAGCCTCTTTTTTCCTCTCTGCCTCGTCTGCTGTTAACCTCAACTGCCTCTCACCTCCAGCCGTCTCTAAAACCCTTTGAATCTGATTGGCTGTTCAGACTCTCTCCCAAACATTCTATGTGTCTCTAGTTGACAGCTGGACCTTTCTGTTACAATTACTGATAATGCTTTGTAGTCATTTTTAAAAACTGAAAGACTAAGACTCCACCAAGGTAACAGCCTGGAGATCTCCATCTTAACTCATGCTCTATAATTTATAACACAACACAATGTCACATATTGGACCAAATATAGTCCTTTTGCTTTGGCAATACTTATGTAGCTTGACATGTCTGTAAAGAACCACTGAGTTGAACTGGTGGGACCCTAGCTGTATATGTTAATTCTGCCATCACATACAGTTTAAAATTAATTAGGAACAGGAGAACTAGCCCAGGCAAGACTCGCAAACATATATTTGATTAATTAAGAGCAAATGGTCAGAGGATGTTAATTACATTTGTTCTCTAAATTTACTTATGATATTCCAGTTCTTGACCGCAGCTCTCAGTGTGTTGATGGGAAGATGCTTCCTGGAATGTATTCATCATGGATCTTTGTCTTCCTGATGGAATAATCCCATTTGATCAAGTTTAATTTTGTGGGGAAAGAGGGCAAAGCCTCCACTCCTCTTCTCCCTCCTCATGGGGATCTTGCTAGTTTGTCCCACTGTGAAAGCTTGTCATACTTAAATGGAATCCACTTAAGTAGAATTTGCATAACTTGAATTTCTTGATAAATCAAATGAATTTGTTTTTCTACAGCCCCTGATCTATGGGGATGTATTGCTTCTTGACCTGGACAAGTAAAATTGTGATATCTTGAATTTTAAGGTGTATACCTAGCTAAAACTATCAGGACCTTTGGGTATATTAATTATTTCTTGGGAGCATCTGGTTAAAATACTGTAGTATATATACTGTCAGAGCAAGTCTTCATGTCAGGTAGGCAGGAGATTGGTGTTGAGGAACATCATTTCTCACTGTCTACAGGTCTCTGGACATGCAGACTACTGACAGCCAGGCAGAGCTATGTGTGTGCGCATGAAATCCTGCCAGTTCTGATTCTGGGAGTCTAAAGTGGACTGCAGAGGAAGTGAGCACCAGGTTTCCCTGTCTCCAGCCCACTCAAGACTCCCAGATTTAGAACTGAGAGTGGTACACATACACTTGCACATCCCTCTACCCTGCTGACTGCTTTGACTCTCTGCTTCTGACAGTAGGGAAGGGGACTGGGGATGAAAAAGCCTGGTGCTAAGTTAATCTGGGCATCAGTTTTTTCCATCTCCAGTGCAATTTCTGATAAGTAGAAGTTTTTTACATGACCAAAGAAATTCAACTTACGCAAACTCCACTGTATATATACCAATCACAAAAATCCTTGGTCTTTACATTAATTTATTATTCTGTTGGGCTAGACTCTTCCCTTGCTAACACTGTGAGGAGTTGGGGAGAATAGAATTTGTACCACCATCTATATACTAGTTTGAAAGATTTTGTTTTAATCTATTCTACAAATTCTACTCTGATGCCCTCCCACTCTTCTCCTCCCCTCCCACAGCCCAATAACACACAGGGTGTTTTTAAACAAGCACCTTCCCCACCCATCATGCATGTTGCAGGGCTGCATAGGGCACCAATGCGGCCCTGCAACCTGCATGATGGGTGGGTGATGGGGAGTAATGATGGGAGTAATGAGTGGGGAGGTGCTTGTCTAAGAACACCCCTAGTGTAGGTCAGAAAAGAATTAGATACATAGCTCTCTAAAGATTTTTTACTCCCCTCCATTCCTAGTTCATCTAACTTTATTAACTAAGGCCTATTTTGAGCCATGATTTCCCCCCCCCTATCATCTATATCAGAGGTGGCCAAACTGCATCTTAGGAACCGCATGCAGTTTTTGGGCTGTACAAGTATGGGTATTTTCAGACGTTACGGGCCATTTGGCCTGCCACGCTGAATTCTGGACCGGGATCTCTCTCAGATCCTGGTCCGTGATGAAGCCAGCTGTCCTTTAGATGTGCCGGCTCCATCACGCTGAGGAATCTCGGCGGGGGCAAGGCTGCATGGCGCAACGTGCAGCCGCACAGCCCTGCCCCCCTGCACTCCCACAACCGACCGCCCTCAGGGAGACGGGCAAGCGCAGCGGCCAATGCGACTGCTGCGCCTGATCCCGTACCATGGTCGGGGCCACAATCTGTGATGGGCCAAGGTAACAGACAGTACTTTTGGCCCATCCCGGATCGTGGCCGATCTAACCACGGTTCTGGACCACCTGCCGGCCGGAGGTCCAAAACCATGATTAGCTTTGATCCCCGCCAGAGATTCACCATGATGAACATCTGGCAGGGATCAAACAGACATTACCACGATCACTGTCACAACATGGAATCCACTGGGATTCACTGTGATGAGCAGCGATTTCATAATGTCTGAAATTACCCTATGTCTCTTGGCCAAGACTGGTCTTGGCCCCATGCTGCTTTAGTGGTCTTTTTTCTTACTTCATTTTGAACCCAGTTTTCAGCAGCAGAATCACAGCTGCTTCTCAGAATTTCAGCAGCCAGGACTACAGAGCACTGGCCAATCCACTAGCCAATCACAAAGCAGGAACGTTTGCATGCATACAATCATTTGTGTGTGTCTTGTGACTCTTGGACATATTAAGATTTTTGTACATGGCTCATGGGTTTGGGAACTTTGGTCACACCTTATCTATATTGATCTTTTCTTTTTCTCATTTCTGCATTTTCAATTGAGTTAGGCCAAGACTGCATGGATGTAACTGCAGGCAGATTTTGTCCCTTTGCATCCTGTACTGATCAGCTTTTTAAATGCTTGGCTTCTTTTTCTACTGTACAGATCCTTGACTAGATTCTGATTTCAGTGACACTGATCATGAAAGTTTGGAGTAACTCCATTGCAGTCGGTGGGTCAGATCGGCACCAGGTGTAGTTTGGCTAAGATCCACCAAAATCAATAGAATTAAACCAACACACTAGCTGGTGAGCTGCCCCAATGGAGTTATTCTGGTGTCCCTGCCAACAGACTCTGGTACAATCCTGCATCCATTAAGTCAGTGGGAACTGAGCCACTGACTTCAGTAGATGGAGGATTTCACCCTCTCAATCTGTTATTTCCTGATATCCTGGAACCTTGCGACCCAAAACACAAAATTAACTCAAGATATCTTTAACCCTGTAGTGTGCACGTTAGGCTGCTGCCATGTCTGGTTTTACCCACTTAGGCCTGCTTTGTCCCACGTGGTTCTGGACCACTATATGTTGACTCAAGGTATTCTGTGTCGTCTTGGTGGCTAGCCTGGGCTCTCACCTCCATAATCAACTGAGGTAACAGCCCAGGCTAGGGCCTGCTGGACCAAGGCAAAGCAGGCCATCCTGGAGCCTGTATATCTGGCTCTGGGCCAGTCTGCTGGCCTGAGCCACCTCTGCCATGACTTGCCATGCTGGAGTGCTGGGCACAGTGCAGAGGAGGGGACGGACGGAGGGCCGCATGTGCCCCGTTCTCCCCACCCCCGGGCTGTGCTACCATTGGCCTGGCTGGGAGCATATCTCTTCTGTGCTCCAGTGGGTGCACACCCTGTCCACCTGGGCTACCGCATCCGAGGCCAACCCAGGGTGCAGTAATACGGCCATCACATGTGACTTTACCCATTGCTCTTGTGCTCCAAAGTAGCTCTGTCCCTGGAATACCAGGAGGGGCCTATACCTGATTCAAGGATGGTTTCTCCATAGGGCAAGCAAGGGCAGTGCCCTACCTGGCTTCCCAGCTCCCTGCTGCTACTGCTTTCCTCATTGCTGTAATGAGCCAGTGCATGAAGGCTGCTTTGTGCCTTTGCCTTCTGAACATGTGCCAGCTCTCATTCTGGCAGTGCGCAGATGCAGGGGGAGCCTCCCCAGGGCTCTGTTGCACCTGTAGGGCTGGGAGTGGTTTTCCAATCCACTGGTACCTGGGTAGTCCACACTCATGCAGCCATTGAGCAAGCAAGCAAATCTGCTTCTGCCTTAGCCCGCTTTGTTGGTACTACAGGAGAAAACCTGATTGAGCCAGCAATAAGGATATTCAGAGCTAAATGTTTATCTCAGCTGCTATTTGGTGCACAGATTTGGGCACTGGGGAAACTGGACAATTTGGAAATTGTTAAATCTAAGTTCCTGAGACGGTTGTGTCTGCTCCTCGATGTGTGCCCAATATGATCATTTGTATAGAACTTGGGTGTGTAGTAGTTTTTGCCAAAGCCTGATATTTTCATTTTGGCTCCGGCAACTATTTTCCTTGGCCCCTCCCATTACGATGCTAGTTCTCCAGGATAAATGATCCAGTGGTTGGCTTGCTTTAGCATTAGCTAAAGTATGGTCAATAGGTTTCTCTCCAGCTTGGCTGCTATCTCTGGGCTATTTGCAAGCCAAAAAAGTTATTAAGTAGCGTGTTTTTGATACAGCCTTTCAAGCTGATACAGCTATTATAAATGCCTCTGGGTCTTCTCTCCATTATGCTCTAGTTGCAGATCCACTACCCTTGCCAGTGTCTTACCTGAGTTACAATTTGAATGCTCATTCACGGAAATTGTTTGCCTGGATGAGATTCAATTCTTTCCTTTCTGCAGTTTTGGAGAGATGTTTCCAGGGGATACCTTTAGAAAATAGTTATTGCCCCAGATGTGAGGGAATGGTTGAAACTGTTACACATATTTTATTTTACTGTTCATTATATTCTGAATTCCAGAGTAACTTGTTGGGACCTGTCTTAAATAAATTTCCAGGCAGGGATTCTGACTTTTATCTATGGACCTTGTTGAGAACGCATATGTTACTCAGTTGGTAATCAAACATTTGTCAGCGGCCTTCAAGAAAAGAAGGCAGTTTTTGAAGCTTTAGGTGCATATACCAAATGATGCTAGTGGACTGTGGACTGTAATATTTTTTTGTAATTTTATTTGTATTGTGTTGTGATGGTCTTTGGCCATACAATAAACATTGAACACTTGTGGGACTGGAGGGGCAAAAGAAAATTTGCCCCCAACACACCCACACAGTAGAGCCCCAGGGAGGGGCTGAAGGACTCCCTTTAGTCCCTTATGGAGCCCCCCAGCCAATCAGCCTGGCTGGAGGGGTGATTGGAACCAGCACACTGGCCAATTGCATTTGAACAGGGAGAGCTGGAAGCCACACCTCCCTCCTTCCCCAAGAAGGCAGAGCCCAGTGGAGGAGAAGCTAGAGCAGCAACTGGTGAGTTTGGTCCCTTCTACTTCCCTCCCCTGTCCTCCCCTCCCTTCCTCTGCAGGCCTCCCCCATCTTCAATTGAATCCCTCTTTTCCCCCGCCCATCTCTGCGAGCCTGTTTTGACCCTTCTCTCCCTCTGCACCCAAATAAGGAAGATGGCTGGTGCCACTCTATAGGGGCAGAACTTTCCAAATTGGGCTTGTCAAGAGAGCATCTGATTGCGGTGGGCCCAAAAGGGGCCAAAAGGCTAATAAAACAGAGGATCGCGGATCAAGAAGTGCAGAATTAAAATACAGCATTGTCTACGGAGAAGGTCATGCCGGGCTATGCCTTTACTGGTCCTTCTGTTTTTCCTGCACAGTACCTAATAAATTGGTCATCTTGGGCACATAAGGTATTTTCAGACGTTACGAGATCACACTCAACCACAGTCAATACCCTGTGGTGGGGAATGGTCCCGTAACGTCTGTTGGGGAACTAGAAGTTACCCCCCAGATGTTTGCCACGGTCAATCGCGGTGGAGAATCACATTCACCACGTGATTGGGCTGAACCGTCAGGGCCGGCGCTGATCGCGTGGTGAATGCGATTCCCCGCCACGATGAAGGGGCCCGTCTTGTCTGGACGGAAACCATGG
This sequence comes from Sphenodon punctatus, assembly GCA_003113815.1. Classification (NCBI taxonomy): domain Eukaryota; kingdom Metazoa; phylum Chordata; class Lepidosauria; order Sphenodontia; family Sphenodontidae; genus Sphenodon; species Sphenodon punctatus. The sequence goes on along the minus strand of QEPC01011255.1, from coordinate 10,922,138 downwards.
CCCGGAATCCCTGGCGGGATTCCGGGCCGTGGTCAATTCGGGTGAGCACTGCGGCCGCATTGGCCGCAGCGCCCGCCCGTCTTCCCAGAGGGCGGGCGGCGGAGGAGCGTGGGGGGGAACTTCTGGCACATCTGTTGGACGTGCCAGAGTGATCCTGGTGGGAAATGATTTGGGTGATTCCGGGATGGCGCGAATGCCGCCCCGTCTTGTCTGAAAGCACCCATAAAAGGGCTTTTACTTTAATGCGCCTAAATGTGTTTCCTTCTGCTGTTCTGGATGGCAGATATGCCAACATTCCTAAAGAGTATAGATTTTGTTCATTTTGTGACCAAATGGTTCCTGAAACAGTTAATCATATAGTTTTGGATTGCCCAGCTTATCACCAACTGAGGGAGAAGTATATTAGGGCTTTCGTTAACAATTTACCTGTTGGGGCGTCTGACGACACTAAATTGCAGATTTTGCTGGGTGAGGGTGACATACCACGCTCTAGGGCCGTGGCATCCTTGTGTCTATGCATAATGATGTATAAACAAAGGGCTGGACTTTAAATTGATTATTGATCAATTTTATTGCCATGTCTTGTTTGTTGTTCATATCCTTTGTAAGGTTAATCTTGATATTGTTTTTCCATCTTGACTTACTTATTATATGTTGTTTGTTACTTTTATGCTATTGTATTGTTATGGCCTATGGCCAACAATAAAATGTTTACCTACCTACCCTCTGCACCCCTCCCTTGCCTCTGATTGGACCCATAGCCCTTCTGCACCCCTCTCCAGTGTTTGGATCCCTTTTCCCCTTTCTTCTGCCCCTGTTTGGACCACTTCCCCCTCTACCTCCTACCCCTTTTTGATCTTCTCCCCCCTCTGTCGCTCTGGGCTACCGTGAGGTAGGCAGAGCGGGATACAAAAATGGTAAAATAAAATAAATTTGGATCCCTCCTGCCTGGCTCTTTCTCCTGTTTGACCCTCCTCCCCTGCCTCTATCTAGACCCCTTCCCTCCAGTCCTCTTGCCCCCATCCAGTGACCTCATTTGACCCTCTCCCCCTCCTGCCTCCCGGTCTGCCCTTCATTTGGACCCTTGTCTCCCTTTGCCCCATCTATCTAACAATTTGGTCCCCTTCCCCTCTCCCCTTCTGTCCCCACTTGCCCCCCTTCCCCTGCTCTTTCCCTTTGCCTCCCCCCTTCCGCTTGTTTGGCCCTCTGGCTCTTCCTGTGCCGCCTATCTTTGTCCCTTTCCCCAATTTGTCTCTCTCCCTCCCTCTGCCCTCTCACCCTCCTTGTCCCATTTGTCCCCCATCTCTCTCTCTCTCTCTGTTAGGGTCTGGAGTGCTTAAGGGGTGCATTCAGGGAAAGGAGGGTCCAGATGATGGATCTGTCCCCTATCCTTGTGTGCATGCCTCCATCTCTACTCTGTTACTCTGAGTTCGCATTTTCATTGCTTGGGGGTACGAAATGGATCCAGGACCTGGATCTAAGAACTGGGAAAGGGCCAAATCAAACCTAGCTGCAGGCCACAGTGGGCTCCTGGGCCTCAGGTTCCCCAGCCCTGATCTATGGACTCTTCCTCTGCTGAGGGAGAAAGCCTTGTGCACGTCAAACAATTTCTGCAAGATCTTCTTGAGATTTATATTCAAGACCTGCTCCTGGAACCTTACCATGCTGGCTATCTGCACTCAGTAACCACCCACTTGTTCCTCCTTCCTCACCTTTAAAAAGCATCTAAACGCTTTTTTATTCTCCTCCCTTCCCAGCAATCTGATACTTGAAAAACTGTTTGTTTTGATTCGTGTTTCTCAGGGAAAGGACTTTTCTTCATCAACTGTAGCTTTCTAACTGCTGGATTTCTGCAAGTATGTCATCACATTGCAGCAGTTTCTGTAGTGCCTGGTAGATATCTAAGATATCTCCCATAAATTCTGTTAGCCAAATTTGTTTATCATTCCATGTTTTCAGAAACCCAAGGATGTCTGCTTTTTGTTTTTGATCTCCAGTCTCCTCACACTTTCCCCACACTTTTTTTTTGGCAATCAGACATGTACAACACTGCATCAATGAGGTGGACCTGATGCCGTGTAAATCTTACATCATGAGGTCATGGAAATTGTTTTGTTTTAGGAAAGACAGAGGTTGTTTTTAAACGAGAGTGGCCAGAGGGGTGTGTGTCCATTCTCAGTGCATGGAGCGGCAGAAGGGCACCTGCCCAGCCCACGCATGGGAAGTGCGTCGTGAGGGCTTCACATGGGTGGCTCCCAGCATGGCTTCCCCGTCCATGGAAGCAGCTACCCTGGCCTGCACGGGGCACTCCAGATTTTTCAGAAGTGCTCCATGTGTAGCCATGGGTGGGCAGTGTATGGGTCATGGGAGCATGCCACGTACCAACTTCAAATGAGCGATTGGATACGTGGACGGGGGGGGGGGGAGATGCGTGAATGCGTCTCATTTAAAAACACCCAGTGTGTAGCAACTTTGTTTTATTCTTTGATATGCAGAAGTAGGTGTTCAAAGTTAGCCTTCCAAATCTTCAGCTCTGGGACTGTAATAATGATGGCCTCTGCAGCAAGGTCTGATGAGCACAAACCAAAATCTCTGTCATGTACTGGTCACTCAAAAGTTTCCAGAGACCACTGTCTTTCCCACTGTTTGCTGATTCTCCATTACTAGTCATTCCTCAACCTCTTGCCATTTTAAACACACATTTTCAGGGCTTCATTGATGCCTTCAAGCAAACCTTTGGCTCTATTCTGCTCTGGTGAATGCATTAGTAGGAAAAGAGTGCTCAGGTGGCCATTTGGCATTGCAGTTCTACAACTAATACATTTGTTATCTTCCATTTGTTTGCTGACACTACCATCAATCTGAATACTGTTTCCTAAGTATTCTGTCCCATAGCTCTTCCCAAGTGAGCTGTACCATTCATGCCCTCCTCTCTCCCAACTGCAGCTGATGTAGGGGTGGAAACGGGGGAACTGTTTGAGTTATTTCATGCATTCTGAAATATGAATTCACACTGAACTTTTCCACAGTCAGACATATATAGGGTCTTTCGCTGTGTGGTGTTTTCTGGTTTGTACTGAAGGCTGCGCTCACCTTGTAGCATTTTCCACTGCGGGCCCATGGGACAATATTGCCTCACAAAGACCCTAGGACAAAATGCTGCCCCAGGGCAACTGTAGAGTACCCTATTTTTGGCTCTGGAGTGTTCAAGCAGTCTTGAATAGGCACTGCTGGGAAAATATTTGTCACTGGGCAAATTGCTTTGAGTGTATGAATTCAATAATTCCACAGTGACGCTCATTAATGCTGGCACCCTCACATTCCTGTGCCGATGTCCATCTGAAAGGACAGTCATCATTATGTAGTGCCATTTTGGGAGCCTCCCTACCCTGCACTTATTTAAACAGGACCTATATATTGTCCATTGTTATCCCAGAACATGTGAATGCTTGGCAGTGGGGGAGGTGGGGATGAGCAGCCAGAGGACAAACTGCCTTGGTTTGTTCATATGTCTGAGGCCAAAGTCCCACGAATGCAGTGATGCTCATTAATGCTGCCATGCTAGGCAAGAGTGCTCCCTTGACTTGCAGGGTTTTTTTGGGGGGGGGAGCACAGGAGTTTCTACAATTCAACGGAAGGAAAGCAACCTTTCCAGCTTGCTTCTCAGCCTGCATTGCAAGCACTGAATTAGCTACCTGGGGGGGGCAGGGAAGAACGCAATGAATTTAACATACTAGCAAAATTCAGCTGCCATACGCTTCTGCATGCCATGTGTAGAGTGGCTAGACCTCCCCTTTAAAAGAGGACGCTTATGAAAAATACATGTTGCAGGGCTGCAGCACCATGTATTTTTCATGTGTCCTCTTTTAAAGGGGAGGTATGGCCACCCTAGTCATGTATGCCCAGCACTAAAGCTGGGCCTACTGCTTCTTCTGATGATATCTGCCTAAAAGGCAGGCCAGCTGCCATGATGTAATGCCCCAGCTCATCAGCATTCACCATTTCCGGCTCCTTCCAGGCACACACTCGCCTCCTGGGCTTGCCCTAGAACAAAGGCTATATAGCTGCTCCCGCAGGGCAAGAGGCCTTACTCCAGGCTGGGAGCCCCTTCCCCAGCCCCTCCAGCACAGGAGCTCCTCCCCGCGGCAGGAGGCCCCGCCTGTCCGTGTCTGTGGCGGAGACTGCCAATAAAGTTGTTGTGGTTCCGCACGGCCGCCGCCTAGAACGGGATGCGCGCGAACATGGCTGTGCTGGCGGTTGAGGCTGGCGCTGAGGGAGGAGGAGGCGCAGTCGGGACCGTGTGGTGGAGAGTGGCCGAATGAGCGCCGCCCCTGCGTGACCCAGTAGCCGAAGCCCCTCCGTACCGGAGAGAGAGATGGAGGCGGCGGGGGTCGGGGAAGAAGGCGAGGAGCCGCCCAAGGGGGCCCGGATCCTCGGCTCCGAACTAGTGGAGAATTACACGGTGAGGCGGCGGGGAGAGAGGAGGCAGGGCTGGCGGGCAAGGGGAGGCGGGCCCGGAGAGGAAGGGGTCTGGAGGGGAGCTCTCCCATGAGAGAAAGGGACTGGAAGGGAAATGGGGAAACCACCCCGGGGGGGGGGGTCTGGATACCGGGGAGCCACCCCCCGTGGTAAGCGAACACGTTGCTCCGGGATCGTCCCTGAATGACCCAGCTGTGTTGCTGTCAGAGTCGTGGTTGGGGGCTGCTTCCTGTTGCTGTTCCTGTTGTGAGAATTGTCCTCATTCTGCTGTTCCCTCCTTTGCCCGCTCGGGTAGCAAACGGTTCGAGAGCAGTCCTTGGCTTAACCTAAATTTGTTCAGGCATTATATAGGGTCTCTATTTACAAGGCAAATATTGTCCGTGAGCAAAGATGGATTTTCATCCTGAACTAAGTCAGGTAATTGAATGGTTGACACAACAGTCGGAAGTCCTTTAAGTTCCTCTTCTTTTTTTTTTAATCGCCCTTGGTCTGGGGATAATCTTATGCTTTGGGGAGGTGATCTGGCTTTAGATTCTAAATAGATAAATATGGGGGTAAGTGCACTAATACTCAGGATTTTTTTGTGAAAAACTAAGCAAAACACTTAACACAAACCTTTACGGAGCAACTGTTTTTTTGTTGCTTTTTTTAAAAAAGAAAGAAAATCAGGCAAAGCAACCTGGGAGTAATTGTACACAGAGGATATCTCAAACTACCCTGTTACATAACTGAAAATGTGTGCTCCTCTTAGGTGATGCAGTTTACTATGACTAGAACAATCTCTTCAGTGAAAGCCTTCATTGTGACCATACAGACTTCTAATCACACATTGGGATAAGTTTAGAGAATAAAATGCTTAGGAAAAATGTCTGCAACTACATCAGCTTAGGCTGTGTTCATATGAAATTTATCTGGGGTAAACACCCACCTTGCCCCAGGTAAGCCTACAGGGTCAGTTAGCCCCTACTCCATGTTATCGGATAGAAGTGGCTATACACAACTTTAGTGTGTAGTACTACACCTGACCCCAAATGCCATTTTGGGATAGGGTGTTGTAATTTACCATCAGGTGGAAATTACCACATTCTAATATTAACCTTTCCAGTCTTATAAAGTGGAGTAGGGAGCAGTTAACCCCACCCCCAGAGTGACCACACCAAAACAGTTTTTCACCCTAAGGTGGCTTACCGCCAGGTAAGTTCCCTTTTGAGTTTCTTGTAAACAAGTTTTTGTGGTTTAGTTTCTGAAAGGTCTTATCAAACTCATAAGCTTACTATAGGTGAAGGAGTGGGGGGCTGGCATAGAATACGATTTTCTTTTAAGCTTATCTTTGTGGAACTCATACCACCTAAAAAATCTTTTTTAAGTGAGTTGATTATAAAACCACAAAAATAGGCAGAGGGAGTCAGGAGGAGGAAGTTGGTCCTTCAGACTATTTAACTCCTACGTTACTAGATTCAGGGTTCTTAATGGTTTAAGTACATGTAAATAGATATTGTTCATTTGCAGTGATTAAAAGGTGACTAGCTCATGGTGTTTCTTTCAGGATGTTGCTGTACAGGATAGTAATATTTTCCCCAAATATTTGAGCAGGAAATCAAACCATACAATTGATGTACGTGGTGAAAATACAAATAAGTTTGTTTAAATGGGTTATTCAGTATGGTAAAAGTTAAATGTTTCAACAGTTTTGTTTCCAGTGCTCTCTTGGAGGTGGTAGTTTGTTTTTGTTTTTTTTGTAATTGGTAACTTTTCCCCCATAATTGTTAGCAGTTATGTGTGCAATGTAATTGTGCCTTTTGTAGGTAAAGACCCAGTCCCTAACTGGGACTGGGAATTTACTTTGGCTGACCAAGATCAGTTGCTATGTTTAGCTGAGAGCATTTTTGTTGTGAATTACAGTGCTAATCATGTGTGTGTATACTCTTCTGATTAGCAACTTCTAAGAATTTTGTTGGGTAATGGCAGAGTACTGGAAATCATATGCTGCCAGTGCCAGTTTTTGTGGGTAAAGAAACGTTTGTTTAGGTTCTGAAGCCATTTATATAGTGTCTTGACTCTTAGCTGGAGCATTATGAAAAGTCTGAAAGGATTAATGTTTTAATTTCTCTCTATTTACAAATATGTGACACCTGTTAGTATGACTCAGTCTGTAGCCAGTTTGCATACAAAGGTCCTATTTTACTGCAGTGCAGCATTTTTTTAAATCTCTGTGATCCTTGAAGGTAGACTGTGGTAGAGGAGACATGGCAACAGGTGTGTGTTTAAACCTATTCAAATTTCACTGATACTATAACCTTCCCCCTTTATATCAAAATATGTACATAATAGCAGTCATTCTGAAAATTAAGGGAAACGTTTTTGTGAATTTTTAATTAAACCATCTTTAGTGTTTGAAACACAAACACTGCAACACTGAGGACACTTTCTGACGTGCATTAAAGTTTGCTTATGAGTTCGGGCAGCAGGACATGCATGCAAATTATATGCGGCTTTGATAACGTCGGGAAGGCGTGCCATGTATAGCTGAAGGTTTTAGGCACACTTACAAATGCACTGTACCAAGCATTTATCAATGCGCTAAAAAGTTTGTCATCCGCAGCACGCCTTTTCAGTGTTACCAAAGCCACGCCTAATTTGCATTTGTGTCCTGCCGCCCTAAGTACGCTTTAATGCACATCGGAAAGCACCCTGAGAAGTTGAAAGTGAAACTGACTATGCAAAATGAAGCTGATTTACTCCTACACTCTGCAAAGGCAAAGGTCTCAAGCCTCATTTGTCCAGAGGCACAAGATAGTTGCATGTGCACAAATTGCCTGCTGAAGTGACTTGAGCAGATGCCAAATCTTCATTCACAGTGAGAGGCATCGGGTGTTTTTAAGACACACATTTCTCCTGCATTTTTGCTGTTACATCCTGAACTTTTTGTCTAAATCACCCACCCAGATCGTAAACATCTGGTTCTTTGAACTTCTAAGTAGAACTTCTCCCAGAACTTTTGTGTGTAAAAAGTTCCCCTGGTAAATTGCTTTGCTCCAGGCAGCTGTGGTCACTTAGTTTCCATGGCAGCCCCTCATGTCTACAGCTGCGGCTACTTTAGGCTGCCTCAGGGCAGTGTCTGTGTGAAGAATGCATCCAGGAACTGCCTCCGAGCAGTGTGTGCGTGTGAGAAGAATGCATCCGGAACTTACTTGTAAACCCAGAAGATTGAAAAATCCGGAACTTTAAGGTGCGTGAAAAAATGCCCATTGTCCATCACAACCCCTCACTTGTACAGGCAAAGTTACCCCAGAAGTTGGCACAATCCATCTATATAGTCTGTACTGATGTGTGATCTGACCATTTGGAAGAATGTCCCAGGTACAGAAGTGTGCTCTGTGCTCCCAGCAGCAGCTTTCTGACCAGGGTTATGCTGCACAACGATGCTTTTCTCTGCAAATGAGGATTTGGGTACCCAGTTAAGTTATGTGGTACTTCAGTGGGCAGCATATACAGTTACAACCCCCTATACAGCTGGACAAATGAGGATTACATCCTTAAGCATGTGTATGGCATTGTTGTTCTGAGTAGCTTTATTTCTCATGCAGGAAAAGAGTTGAGATTTGTGCATTTGTTTAACTGACTCTTTTCTATCCATTTCTCTCAGCTTGGAGAGTTGAGTATCAACAGCAGCAAACCAGATTTCTAAAACTTTCTCTGTTGTTAACCCGCAGTGGTAGATTATTGTAGTTTACATCATGTTCAAGTTGTTGGTTTTTTTAAAGTGCTGTGATGCTTATGAGCTTGAAGGCTTATTATCTGCACAAGTTTTTGACTTTGAGGAAGTTTAAATTACTCCAGTTAAGTTTCTAAAACTTTAAAGTAAAATTATAATTTTGATATTTTGGGTCTGCACATTGAATTTCTTGCATGAACTTTTAAATATTTTTCCTCATAGGAATTGGCATTCATTTAGCATAACTTCTTATTTTCTCTCATCTCTCCAAGACAGCTGAATTCTTTTTGAAGATTTTATCCTCAAATGCCAGTACTTTCTTAACTGCTCAGTAAAACGATCTTGGGATGAGCCAAACATTCCATTTGGTTTTGGAGATACGAACATTTAAACAGATTTTAGCAATTTCCAGTGCAGTCAAAAAGAAAACAACCCCAACACCCTAAATTCTCCTATTCCTAGGCATATGCAGCTTAGGGATAGGAGAATTTAAGGTGGTTTTTTTAATGACACATACATGTCAATTTTTCTGATGCTTCTGAAAAGATTTCTCAGCAACAATGGAAACAAGTTTGTCCCTCTTACTTTGGCTACTGAGACTTGCTAAAGGTGGTTTGGTTTGAAAAAGACTCCCATTGCTAGCCCTGCATTGTTCTCTTTGACATCTGGTCAACTGCCTTTGAGTTGCATCTGCCAGCAGTTCCTGTTAATTGCATAACTTCTATATTTTTAATATCCTGATTTCTTTTTAAAGGACACTGTTGAATATATTAGAGTAATACTAGAAGAAGCTTCATGTGCTTGCAACTTTACTGGGTGGAAAGGATGATATTGTGGTTGAGGCCCAGGAGACCCCAGGCCTTCATTTGGTGCTGCTGAACGCGAGGTCGGTTGTCAATAAGTCATCTACCATCCGGGAGTTAATCCCGGAGTGGGACACCAACCTCGTGTGTATTACAGAGACCTGGCTGGACGATGAATCGGGCCCTATTTTATCCGATCTTGTTCCAGCTGGGTTTTCTGTGCAGCATCAGCCTCGGCTGGAGGGATGGGGGGGGGGAGGGCGGTGTAGCTATTGTTATCAAGGATGCATTGTCCTTTAGTTTAGGAGATATCCGGTGCAGGCTCCACCAGGTGTTGAGTGTCTCCATATTGTGTTGGATTTAGCTGGGGGCAGATTAGGGGTGCTGCTGGTGTACCGTGCACCCAATTGCCCGGCGGCATCCCTACATGCTCTTGCTGACCTGGTGTCAGATGTGATCCTCTGGGCCCCTAGATTAGTGGTCCTGGGGGACTTTAACATCCACACTGACACCGATCTTGGAGGAGCAAGGCATGAGTTCATTGCCTCCTTGACAACCATGGGCCTGTCCCAAATCATCTGTGGCCTCACACATGAGGAGGGACATACACTGAATTTGGTTTTCTGCACCGGCCTTGAGGCGGGCAGTCAGTTAGTAGAAGTCAGGGAGGTGGAGCCCTTTGTCATGGTCTGCCCATAACCTCCTTAAGGCATGTGTCCTGGCGCATGTCCACCCCCAATGGGGTGCAGGACCTATTAGATCGGTCTGCCCCCGGAGACTTATGGACCCGGATCGGTTCCAGAATGCTCTGGGGGAGTTTCCCCTGGACCTTGACACCCGCTCTATCGATGATCTCGTAGCCTTCTGGAACACCTTGTTGGCTGAGACCATTGACAGAGCGGCTCCCAGGCATCCGCAGCCCTCCCGATTCTCCAGCAGGTCTCCTTGGTTTGCTGAGGGCTGTGGTGTTCGAAGCGGGAGAGCAGGCAGTTAGAGTGACGGTGGGGTTGGACTCGCGGTGAGCATGATCGATTGCAGCATAAGAGCAGTTTAAAGGCCTATGCTGTGGTGGTGCAGGCAGCAAAGAAGCAGTTCTTTGCTGCCCTCATTGCATTTGCAAAGTCACGTCCAGCGGAGTTTTTCCGGGTGGTGAAGGGCTTGGTCAGTCCTGCCTGCCTCCACCCGGACCTGGAGCAATCCAATGACCGCGGTGACCGGTTTATTGAGTACTTTGTACATAAGATCGCTTGCACCCACCATGATTTCGGTACCACAGTTATTGCAAAGGATCATCTTGGGGTTATGGATGCCCCGTCCTGTCATGTTTTGTGGGATCGGATTCAGATGGTGTTGCCTGCCGATGGGGAGTGCTTGTTGAGATCTGTTCGTGCCACCACTTGTGAACAAGATCCATGCCTGTCCTGGTTGGTGAAAGCCAACCAGGAGACGTTACGACTGTTGCTGGCTGGGGTGATTAGTGCCTCCCTTCAGGAGGGCAGGGTTCCTGACTGCCTGAAAGAGGCTGTGGTTAGGCCCCTGCTCAAGAAATCATCTCTGGACTCTGATGCGCCTGCCAGTTATCGGCCAGTCTCTTAACCTCCCCTTTTTAGGGAAGGTTATTGAGCGGGCTGTCGCACGGCAGCTCCAGGAACATCTGGACCGCACCGGTTTCCTTGACCCCTTTCAGTCTGGTTTTCCGCCTGGGTATGGTATGGAGACTGCATTGGTGGCCTTGGTTGATGATCTCCGGCTGGCATTGGACCAGGGTCGTCAGACTTTACTGCTCCTGCTAGACCTTTCGGCTGCATTCGACACAAGTCGATCATGAGGTGTTGGTGACTCGCCTGCAGGACCATGCCGGGATTCGTGGGACGGTCTTGGACTGGTTTAATTCATTCTGGGCCGGGAGAACTCACTGGGTGGTCTTGGGGGAGTGTACGTCTTTCCCCTGGGACCTCACGTGTGGAGTTCCACAGGGTGCCATTCTATCATATGCAGCCGTTAGGGGAGATCGTGAGAGGATTTCAGGGTATGCAGTGTCATCAGTATGCTGATGAAACTCAGCTCTACCTCTCTTTTTCCATTGACCCAGGCCATGCAGTCTCCTCCTTTTCCCAGTGCCTGTCAGCTGTGGGGGCTTGGATGAGGTTGAGCCATCTACAACTGAATCCTTACAAGACGGAGGTGATGTTGGTGGGTGAGGGTTTGGGGGGCCTGGGAGTAGTTGAATCTCCTCTTGTTGGGGGGGGTTTGCCCTCCCATGGTGTCTCAGATGCAGAGTCTGGGTGTGTTCCTCGATTCGCAGCTCAGCCTAGAATCTCAGGTTGTGGCAGTGGCGGGGAGTGCATTTAAGAAGTTACATCTTGTCCGGCAGCTTAGAACGTATCTCTCAGACTCCGACCTCGCCACTGTCATCCATGCCTTCATCACCTCGAGGCTGGATTACTGCAACGCGTTCTGCGTGGGGCTGCCCAAGAAGTTGGTCCGGAGGCTGCAGCTGGTGCAGAATGCTGCGGCCCATCTCCTTACGGGGTTGGGCCACAGGGAGCACATGACACCTGTGCTCCGGGGCTCTGCACTGGTTGCCTATAAAGCACCGGGCTAGGTTCAGGGTGCTGGTTTTGACCTCTAAAGCCCTTCACAGCCTGGGCCCTGCTTATCTGCGGGACTGCCTCACTCCCCATGTGCCCGTGCAACCCCTGAGATCGTCCGTGGGAGCCTTTTTTGGAGGTTCCCCGGGTGAGATGAGTGGCCACCGATGTTAGATCTTTTTCAGTGGCTGCCCCTGTGCTGTGGAACTCGCTCCTGGAGGAGGCTCAGTTGGCCCTCACTCTCCTGTCATTTCGACATTTATGTAAGACCTGGCTGTTCCGCCAGACTTTTGGCGAGGGGGGGGCGGGGGTAGGGTTGGTGGGTTAGGGGGGTTGTTTTCTCCCTGCATATGGAATTTTTTAAAACTTTAAAATTGTTTTTATTGTATTATTGTTTTTATCTTGTTCACCGCCCCGAGCTGCCCTGTGGGCAGGAGGGGTGGGATAGAAATCTTTTATAAATAAAAAATAAATAAAATAAATAAACAACATGAGTTGAAGATTGTGACTGTAATTTTCTCTCTCTCATACTTTTTATATGGCTCCGGACAAGTCAGCTGACCTCAAACAAGCCCAGTTTCTTGATTGTAAAAGAGTAATAACTTCTGTTCCTGCAAGGGGTGCAAAGCATAATTCATTAAGAACATAAGTGCCATATTGGGTCAGACCAATGGTCTATCGAGCCCAGCATCCTCTGTCCGACAGTGGCCAATCTTGTTTGCTTGGGAAAAGTACCCAACAGGCCATAATGGAGTGATACATTCCCTGTTGTTTACTCCCAGCTCCTGGCAGTCGGAGATTATGTCCCCCAACATACTTGGCTAATAGCTGTTAATGGACCTACCCTTCAAGGATTTCTTCAATCCTTTTTTTAAAAACGTAACTAGATTACTGGCCTTGACCACATTCTCTGGCAAATTCCACAAGTTCATTGTGTATGTTGAGTGAAAAAACCCCACTTTTTATTTGGTTTAAATCTCCTGCCAGTTAGTTTCATAGGATGTCCTCTAGTTCTAGCACTATTTGAGAGGGTAAATAACTGCTCCCTATTTACCCATTCCACACTGTTCATGATTTTATAAACTTCTATCATATCCCCATGTCATCTTTTCCAAACTGAAGAGCCCCAACCTGTTGAGCCTCTTCTCGTACAGAAGCCATCCATACCCTTTATTATATTTGTTGTCCTTCTCTGTACCTTTTCTACTTCTATAACTTTTTTTTTTTAAAAGTTGGGGCGACCAGAACTGCCCACAGTATTCAAGGTGCAGTCACATCATAGAATCTGAGGCACTGATATTTTCAGTTTTATTCTCTATCCCTTACTCAATAATTTCTAATGTTGTGTTGTTTTTTATTGCTGCTGCACATTTAAGCTGAGGATTTCAATACAATGACTCCAAGGCCTTTTTTACACGGACGGTGCAGCAGCGCTGACGGGTGGAGATGGGTGTGGATGGGTGGGTGAGCACACCCAGTGGTGCCGAGCAGGGAGACATTTACATGGACAGGGCCGTGGGGGGTTGTGGAAATGGGAGGGGTCCGCAAACACCCATCCTAGCAAACACCCGTGCAAGTACACGGACGGACGGGACCGGGAACGGACGGGATGCCCTGCCCGGCACAGCAACGGCACAACATGGCCAATTGAGAGCAAACGAAGCCGCGCAACGCGGCCCCGCCCCCCAGCCACGAGGACCTGCTCGGGAGGGAGATGGGATGACAGCCGCTACAAAGCGGCTCCGCGCAGCCCCGGCACAGAGCCCAGACCGCCCAGCTCCAGGCCCCACCTTCCCCCCCCGCCCCCCCCACACTGCAGGCAGCAGAAGCACACAAGGACGGGCACACAGCCTGGGGGGGCAAGGAGGGGGGAAGGCACCCGCACAACACAGGCAACACCCCCTGCAGAGGCACCCGCACAAGGGGGGAGGTCACAACAAAGTACAACACGAACACACCAGGAAAGGAACACACAAACCTTTATTAACACAGGGAACCAGCAACAGGGTGCAACGACCACAGGGCAGGGAGGGGGACGGGGCAACAGAAGGGGAGGGGGGAACAGCGCCAGCAGAGGCAGGTCCGGGACGAAACCCCGGTCAGTAGGGCCAGCGACCCCACGCCCGGCACCAGCGCTTGGCCTGCGCGCGGTCCATCCGGTGCAGCCACTCCAGGACGTGCAGGAGGAGCTCCAGCAACTCCTCCCTGGTCCGCTCCGCGATCATTGCCTGCACTGTATGGAACAGAGGGAGAGGAGACAGCCATCAGAGCTGGCCCCGGACACCCAGGAAGGAACAGAACCCCCCACGGAGAGACACAGGACCCAGCAAACAGGCTCACGGATGCCATCGAACTGCCGCCCACATGTCCTACTCCGCCCGCTCCAGCTGCTGCACTGTCGCGCCCAGGCACAAGATTGCCAGCAGCACAACAACAGTAGCTGCAGGAGAGAAGGGACAGGGCCATGGGGAACACCCGTTCCAACGGGCCCTGGGAGGGCTGGGGGCAGCGACACCACCAGGGGCCCACCCCACACGCTGACAGCCTCCCCCCCGAGGAGCACCCCAGCCCCTGCACGAAGGGGGATCAGTCGGGCCACAGGCTGGGTCCACATCAACCCCATCTCACGCTCAGCCGCCCAGCGCCCATGGTGCTGCCGCCCATCCATCGCCGCCACCAGCACAGACAGCCCGCACCAACAGGGGGCGACAGCTGAGGGGAGGGGAGGGGTAGGACCACACCAACACACAGGCGAGGCCTGGGGGTGCCTGGCCGAACACCTACCACCAATACCACCCCTCGAGCGACCCCAGGCAGCAGCACCCAGCAGGGAGGCAGCCAGGGGAACACACACCTCACAGCTGGTGCCCACCCCATAGGCCCGGAGCCCCCCACTGTACACCAAGCACACCCCCCGCACACAACCACACAGATGGGGGCAGGAGGGCCG